>JAODUD010000038.1:5089070-5105841 GCA_026784285.1 Stomatorhinus walkeri
ATCATCATCATCATCATCATCATCATCATCATACCTGTTATTTTGGTGATGGTTGCCATGGCCACAGCTCTTACCAAGGTCAAACATTCTAGCTTTTTCTGTGGGTCCTCAGATAAGGAATATAATTCCCTTGGAAGCTGATCAGGTATCATCTTTATGAGATACCTGAACCAACTCAGCTGGCTTCTGCAGCAGAGCAGCATCTCTGTTTTGATGTCCATCCAGACTTACACAATCCTGTCATGCTTGGCAACCTTGCAGTCAAACCTCATTTCGGCACCTTGTACCTCGTGACCTTGTCCTATTAGTCATTCCCCGCAGCCCGTGCCAGGTGGACGGCAAGCCTCCTCTAACACTTCACCCCCATGGACGTGCTCAGTGCCTTGCAAAGCTGCAGTCACCAAAGTGCTGCCTGGCAATCCCACCTTCCCTAATACTCGTGAATAAGAAACCGAGGCACTTAAACTTGGCAGATTCTGTGCCACTAAGGGCAGATTCTCCCCCTCACCAGAACTGTGAACGGAATCCATTCTTTTATAAAAGAATCCATTCTTTTATAAAAGAGCACCAGAGGTGCTAATTCTCATCACCACTTCACATTTGGCACTAAACCACTCAAGTGAATGCTGGAGCTCCTCACTAGTTAAGGCCGAAAGGACAACACTCTTCAAACAGCAGCGATGTACCCTCAAGCCGTCTATTCAAGGTACCCTTCCAGAGATAAATTAATTACAATTGCTAACATTAACACTAAATGTACTAAACTACTATAGGATTTCTTTCTTCTTCTTTTTTATGCATACTGAAGTAATTTCAGCAAAACACCTCCCAAGGATTAAACAAAAAAATAAATAAAAACTAAGCTTGTTCTAATGACAACCTAAAGTCACTGAGAAAGCAACAGAGATTCTGAATTCGGAATCAATAAGTCACTGGCTCGCAGTTGCCTAGTTGACAGCATCACCTGCCCTTGTGGATGGATGGTCTGCTTTGGGCTGCTCTGTTTTACACAGTTTTTCGTGCAAGTAAATAAAGGCATTTTAACTGCCTTCTTAGTCCTCGCCATAACAGAAAGGAATAGAAATTATACTGTGTTCCAGAATTAGCTGACCCAAATTAAAATCCTCATTATGGGAAACCCAAGGTAATGCATATTTTCACACCTAGTTAACAATGAAGAGTAATTAATTATGACATTACCATTGCTGCCTCACTGAAAATATGTTCTCCAATGTATGAAATACTGTACGACAGCTCTTGGGTACACTGAGGACGCCTGGCCGTTGCAGCTGCTGGTCACCATTAGCGTTAACATGTTAATTAATGTGGGGAAAGTGGAAAGTGAGTTTCACAGCAGTCGCACCCTCGTCTGTCTGGATGTCTCCCGCTGCCATGACTTCAAGGTGTGGAGAGCCGGCTGCTGTTTCTCCCGCATGGCACCGAGGCCCTCTAACACTCTTCATGATGTCTACTTTCATATTCCTTTCTGGGATTTGGCACTACTTGTGAAATTGTATCTGGCTGGGGTAGTAAACAAGCCCATATGACAAGGACAGCAGTGCAGAGGCACAGATGGGTCGCTGTGAATTGGCAAAATACAGCAAACTGTTCGTTGCGAGCACTATGTTTGCAAATCCCTCATTTTAGCTTTATATTTTCCTATTTTTTACAGATATTACTGATGAAAATACAGATGGAACTATACTGCATTAGAAGTGTTTCAACTCGCCCCCACTGCAGATTTATCAGGACTTTCTTATACCTACAGAAATGCTGGAATTTTCTGAGTCAAGGATTCAACAAGCTTCCGGAAACTTTCATTGTGCAGTTTGGCCCATTACCTTTGCACTGATTGCCTTCCTGTCACCTTTAAACAGTCTGACTAATCCCTTCTGACCTTTCTCATTGACAAGGTTTTCACCCTCAGTACTGCCGCTGACTGGAATTTCTGTCTAATGGCACCTGTCTCTCTAAGGTTTAGAAAATCCAGTGGGTGTTTCTGAGATGCTGGGACCACTGTGTCTGGCACCAAACGTTCAAAGTTGCTTTTGTCATGCATGCTGCTCTTTATAAAGCTCCGTCGCAGAGAAATGATTTCTTGACCCTCCCTGCCTGCATGATGCAGCAGCCATAAGATTCTGTGTTTGTAGAAGCAGGCTGTGGCATTAATGTAGCTGAACTAATAATGAAGAAATCCACATATTATCTAGCATGGATGGCTTTGATAGCAACATTCTGAAGATCACAGATACCATCACCTTGAGCCATTGTTGAGACAAATAAGAACATAACACCAATAGTTTCCTTTACTGTCCATATTTTTGTGTGACAGGCTGTAACAATTCCTTATATGTTTGAAAAAGTTAGCCTACTTAAAATTATGAACTCTCATGGCCAAAAACCACCTTCATGCCAGTGGTGCTGATGTCACACTTGATGTGACACGGTGACTGAGTGGGCAGCCCTCTCACTCCTCGGGCCTGGTGTTTGAGTCTTGTGTGCGGCATTTGCATGTTTTCCCTGCCAGGCAATGCCTTTGTTTACCTTTGTAAATCACCTGAGAAAATGCTGAAATGCCTTTTTAATGAAGCCTGATAAAAACCATCACTGCCATCTTAATAGTTAATGGTGTTAATTACCACTGGTACAATAATTACTAACAAATCCTGGCATTTCTGAAACGTCCTTTAAACCAAATATTTGTTGTGGATGCCAGGGACTGAAAAATGGAATTTAGGGGACCCTAAACAGCTCAGATGCAGTTTCTCATGACTATTGATGTCTTCTGTATCAGTAAGTTGGCCACAATTACAGCCTGGTTCTAATAACTGAAAAGAACCCACTTGAGTCATTGATTTACATTTACTATATATCTATATCGTCTTACCTGTGGAATATAGTGAAGGTTAATACAACAGTCTTTGAAACCAAACAGGAAGTCGATATTCATTACCCCTAGGTTTGGTTATTGCAATACTCTGCTGCCTCTTTGCACATTGGCTTCCATAAAGTGTCTTCTGCTAATACAAAATATCGCTACATAAAGTCTTTGCAGAAGTCAAATTGATCTTGTAATCATTTTCCAATACTGGCTGCCCATCAAATTTAAAGAATATTAAATAGTATGGCAGTACTTTATATGAATGTCATGCCTATAAGGACGCATGAGCAGAATCGAAAATGAAAATGAAAGCTCCTGAAGTCCTCTGTGTCTTAGGTACCCTTGTCACCTTCTACAAAATGCATTTCTTTGTTTTGGTGCTATTTTATGGTCTGAAGTGTTTAGCCGAGTCTGGGTACATTTCTTATGGTCTATAAATTGCATTTCTTAGTCTGGGTGCATTTTTACAGTTTGTAAAGTGCATTTATTAGTCTGGGTGCATTTTATCATCTGTTTGTAAATTTGTTACAGTTTGCATAATGCATCTCTTAGTCTGGATGCATTTGTTGCGGTCTGTAAAGTGCATTCATTAGTATGAGTACATTTGTTACAGCCTGTAAAGTATATTTCTTAGCGTGGGTGCATTAGTTATGGTCTGTAAAGTGCATTTATTAGTCTGGGTGCATTTGTTATGTCTGTAAAGTGCATTTCTTAATCTGGGTGCATTAATTACAATCTGTGAATTGCATTTCTTTTAAAATTCATATTATGCCTTATATATGAGTTACATTTTCTCTTAAACTCATTCCATACATTAAAGATGACCATGATAAATACATCAATTATTTCAAGAATGAATTTTCAGCAAAGCTAATTCTTCCGGGTCTTTCAGAAAACGTTTCACACCACTTAATCCTTTCTACATTTTGTTGCATAACGGCCATACTTTAACATGAACTAGACTGCTTTCTTTAATCATGAATTCCCACACAATACACCAAAACATCAACACCACCTTCCCCACCTGCCTGCCATCATCTTTGATCGTCGCTGGTCACTACACACATCCCGTCTGGCACAATGGACACGGGGACAGACCCATTCAAAGAGGACAGCTGGAGCCGACCCAGCTGTGCCGCACTTCATCACAGATGCCCCAGGCTTATTCACAATGGATGTATTGCTCGAGATTCAAACTGAACACGCTACGCGTTTGCATTTAAACAAATTCACTGTTTAAAGCTGCATAAAAATGTATAGTGTTCTGTATACAAACATATGCAAACATTCCTGTGACATGGAATGAAGGGTTGGTGCATCAGGAGATGGTTGACATAAAGGCCAAAATGAGTTTTTAGCTTGAGGGCTCAAATTGGTCAAATAATGGTACCGATACAGCTTCAGAAAATTATAGAGATGAACACAAAAAAATAAAATGTACCAGGAAACGTGGGTAGGCCATCCCCCAGTCCAGGGCAGAACGGAGCTGCGGGTTTGTGTCATCTATACCAGTCTTACAGCACTCCATTAAATCCAGCCCTGAAGTCAGTGTCTGGGAAAGGCAGCCAAGAAAATACATAAAGGTCAATGATCAACAGTTTTTACACACCTACGTGCCGCCCTAGCGTTGATCTCAGCAGCGGTCAAGTAACTAATGAGTGATTATCGTGCTAAAGTGTGTCTTGTCTTCCCCAAGCAGCTGGTTAGTATACAATGGGTTGCTGATAGCATCCTTGCATTTAAATCAGCAGCAGATACTAGGCTGTACAGGGTGCTGAATAGCTTGCTTTGGCTGGGGCGTTCTGGCAGTGGGAGCCTCCACCATGAGTCCAGAAATGGGATGTATGTTTTCTTGATGAGGTTATATTCATTAAATTGCATACCAGTCTGTTAGAATAGAGTTACAGAATTAAGCAGGGCTAGTATTGAGTCATTCATTGTGTGTATCTGTGTTTTAAGAACTCGATTAAACAAATTGTTATGCAAATTAAAACAATTTTACCTTCACACACAGTCCTGATATTGTTACATGTAGCAGTGTAAAATCGATGCATATGATAGGGGCTGCAAAGACCTAAGCTTAGAATATTTCCATTGATTTTCTGCAGTTTAAATGCAGAAATTAACCTATATTGTGGTTCTTTTGCTTTCAGTATTTTTATTCCCAAAGAACATTTTGTACCATCATACAATGAACGCCATATCACTGTAGTCATGCTCAGTGGGAACAGGGCAATATTCAGGGATCTGTGAATGGTTCAGTATATGAGAAATTCATGGAGAATTTGGTAGATGAAAGGATGGATGGATGGATGGATGGATGACGGAAAAATAGATAGATAGCTGGACAGATTTGAGGAAAGGCTGTGTTTATACTGATGTTATACATTCAGTTTTTACTGCCAATGAGAACTTCAGTTATTTTGTATAAGCAGAAATGTACTCAGAAATGCAATTGTTAGCCTGGATTTCTCCACGCACAGATGAAGGATTTTACATTCTCTAGGGACAATCTGTGGCCATTTCAGGAGAGCTACATCAAGTATCCCATCTTTGAAACAAAATCGTAAAGATGGCATGAAAGCAGCCTGAGACAGCCCATGTCGCTGTCCCCTCGGGAGCCCTCGGGAACATGACACTAATGCACTTTAACACTCTCCCAATACTGCCACTTAATATGCCAGCCTCACGGGCTGCTTGTGTGTTCTGCAGCACTAATGTGGATCTGGTGTCTGTAACAGCCGCCCCTCAGGGACTCTCACACTCACAGCTTTTCACTTCATTTCACCTTCCCCACTTTGTGAAATTTTATAAACTCGTGCTGATTTCCTGACATTCCCAAAAATAAGTTTATATGTTTTTCACAATAAGCTGTTATATTAAATATTTTTTATGCTATTTTCTAAAAAAAAAACACAGGCAGGTATTGTAATATAATGGGTATTTTTAATATTTTAATACACAATAAAGGTCTTAGATGAGCATGACCTAATCGCCCTACAGGTTAATGATTTTTGATCATCTACAGCTGAATCTGAAACTGAATCTGAAATGTTGTATATGTTTTTTTGCATTGACCAGTAACATTTTCATAATTTTAATGATTTTCTCATATGCTAACTGGCTGTTTAATCCCAAACATGCCTCATTTTATATCGCTGTGCTTTATTTCACAGCACATTAGGTAGAAATGAGTTTGCTAACAAGGAAGTCAGAGCAAAGCAGCAAAGAGCAGGCAGAACATACCCTGCTGACAAGTATGATCGTGGCGTTTCTGTGACAGGCACTTTGGCAAAGCTTCACAAACTCACTGCCACTAGCGTGTTGACGGTGGCAGGCAGGTAAGCACATTGCTTTTCAGTTTAACAGGATATATTTTTCCACCATATCCTGGAAGCAGCAGTAATATGCTTCACAATAAGTAGCAATAAGCCGATCCATGCAGATGAGATTTTTTTTATTTCGTTACATATTTAGTCATATCCATTTAGCTACACAGGTGCACGCACACACACACACACACACACACACACACACACACACTAGGTATCTATATCTTTGTGGTGACTCTCCATTCATTTCTTTGAGCATAATCCTAATCCAAATTATGACAGCCTTAAGTAAGTAAACCATAAGTAACTAAACAAAGCATTTTTAGTTTTGTAGCTTACACAAATAGGGAGAAAACATGCCGATGCCACACGCAGATGCTGGGGTAACATTTCGTCGTGGGAGATGTATGGCTACACGCAATACCCATTGAGCCACAATTTATTTCATGTTAACGTTTAATTACTGTAAATAATATTACTAGCTTGGTCGCATTTGTTGTTATGACAGAATATACGGTGGAAAGGTCTTTAAATATCTGCCACACAGAGAAGATACAACCAGCAAGGTTGTCAATTAGATAGGGCTACCTCCTGTAGTACCAGCTGTGGCTGTAGGAATGAGTGAAGGGACTGAAATGTCATGTCGGCTGTCGAGTATGTAGTGAGTTTCACTCTTGCCTGCAAAACACTCTTTTAGATTGATCTCAGCTTTTGGTCTTGGATTACCTCTTCTCTGGCTCTTTGGCACTTCTCTGGGCCTGTCCAAAAGTTAATATTTTGTTTCTTCTCTGACATTTTTATTTATAAAAGTTTCTCTCGCCTGTACTTAAGATTGAGTGTCTCATGGAGGGCAAGATAGGACAGGCAAAATCCATTTCACCCTGCTATGAATTAGTAATACTACAGCATTACTATTCTATTCTGTTCTGTTCTATTCTATTCTATTCTATTCCAAAAGGTATTTTAGGCAGGTTATGTAAATCATTTTAGTATTTAGTCATTGGCTACAGGTTTATCTCCTCAGCCTGAGGCACTGTTGTTTAAGTATTTGTAGCCATTTCTTTGTTTTATGCTTCGTAAGTAAATTTTGTTAGAATTAATGAATAGAACAGCACATTGATTTGCTCCTGTGATTCACCTGGCGGGCACGGTTGTTGAAAATTATACACCTTCTCACCAATCAGATTCACAAATTCAGCAGCTCTTTTTAGAAGTTCTTGCTCATAAAGATGGATAACTGACAGATTCGTGTTACTTTGTTTTATGTCAAAAATGTTCACTGTGATTGACACTGTTATTCTGCTAATACAAGCACAAACAAAAAGAAAAATATCTCTCCAAGTCAAAAGGAATTTTAATGTTATTATGAGGTATTTCATGGTATTTAAAATGACTGTAGTAGACTATTACGTATAGCAGACTGTATTTCTGCTCTGTTTGATGGTTGAGTCTGACAGCAGTGTTTCTCTCCCGCATCTCTTGGTAAAGGTGTTACCCCTGGCCAGTCAGCCCACATACAATCAAAGTCTTGTTACTTCTAAGGGCGTGGAATGAACAATATGTTTGCCCAGCACTTAGGTCTGCAGCTCATGATTGTTCAGCAGAATGTCTAGAGTAAAATGTCTTTTGTCAGTTTTCAGTTGTATTATGACATGAATATCACTACATAATGAAATATTAGCAAAGCAGGTTAAAAAGGGAAAATGCTATGGTAGTAAACCTTCCCAATTATGATGTTTTATCAGATGTGTGCTTTATACTTTATTAATTCCTGTGTATTTGAGTAACACAACCTGCTGCCCAATTTCCCACTTATTTCAGCACCAATTGTATCTAGAATCGGAAAATGCAATGACATTACAGAAACCTCGTGACCATCACAATTCTTTAGCAAAAGACTGTGAAATTGTCTTTCAAAGTTTAAAGCAGAAAATTGAAAAGCATAGTCAATTAGGTTATTTACTGGAAAATTCTGCTTGGAGAAACACACTAAAATATCATTTGTGGTTCTTTGCATACAAAACATATAAGAACTCGGTTTTGAGTATATGTGCCGTACATCATCTACGGCGAGATCTCCTTACACCCTCAGCAGGGGTTTCAGTATTTCATTGACTACTAGTTTTTGAGCCCTAGTAAATTTCACGTTTAATTTTAACATTGTATTACATCAACATAAGAATCAGATTATAATTATTAGGCAAATTATCATTTATGTTTTTGTTCAATATCATTTGATGGCACCAACATCATATTAACACAAAGTGCATAGTATATCAAATAGGCTAATATTCTGCACATATGCTATGTGATGTTAGATGATGTTGTGCTATTGTTTTGATATATTTTTATCCTATAGTTGGCTTTCTCTGCTGTGCCTCTGGCCTGTCTTGTTTGGTCACATACAGGGCCACGTATAGCCTACTGTTGTGTCTCCACAAGTACTGAGAAATCTATACTCACTGGCGGATTTCCTAGGTGCACCTTTCCACTACCAAGTTGGACCCTCCTTTGCCTTCAGAACTGCCTTAATTTTGTTGCATAGACCCAGTAAGGTTCTTGAAACATTCCTAGGAGACTTTGGTCCATGTTCACATGACAGTGTCATGCAGTTACTGCAGGTTTGTGAGCTGCACCTTCATGATGCGAATCTCTCGTTCAACCGCAACCCATAGCTTCTCTATTGGACTGAGATTTGGTGACTATGGTGGCCATTTGGGTGCAGTGAACTCACTGTCATGTTCAAGAAACCAGTCTGAGATGATATGAGCTTTGTGACCAGGCGTGTCATCCTGCTGGAAGTAGCCATTAGAAGCTGGGGACACTGCGGTCATTAAGGGATGAAGCGACAATGCTCAGGTAGGCTGTGGCATTTAAACAATCTTCAATTAGTACTAAGAGGCCCAAACTATGCCAAGAAAATATCCCCCATAAACACAAATCTTGCTTGTGTACTCAGTGAAATCATTAGGAATGCAACAAGTTTATAAAACCTTTATAAAAGGTTTGCAGGTATGTACTACTACCTCTGTTATGTGGATTATGTTTTTATGCAGGTTTTTATCTCATATTTCAAGGGCAGGGAGTTAGGCAAAATGATCTGGAAGTTGTTTGTAGAATGCATGGATCCATGCTTGAGGTTGTGAAGGGATACTGTCCAGGAAAAAGGCAGTGGGTTTGTTACTGAACTTGAAGACATCAGATTTAGTGATGAAGGTAGTACTGGTCAAGTCAAAGCCCTGATCTTAACCCTAGTGAGAATCTGTGGCACTATTTAAAATCTGTTGTCCAGAAGTGCCATCCCACCAACCTAGAGAATCTCTATATTCTCTGCGTAGAAGAATGGGGAAGAACCACTCATGACCTATGCGCAAAACAGGTGCAGACTTACCACAGAAGAATTAAGCTGAAGTTGAATACTTATGCAAACACTAAATTCTGAGTTTTATTCAGATAATTATCTACAGAAAATAGTTTATTTTGACTTTTGAAATGCATTGTTACACCGTAAGAGTTCATAATAAAAATATTGAATGGAAAAATGTGTCTTTTGTAATACCAAAAATGACTTTCAAGGCAGTGGAATACTTTTGCAAGCTACCACATGCCACAACTTTGAAAAGGAATTTAAATTCTATTTTTGTTTTCAAAATGTTGCATTGATATTTGTTCAAAATTTCTGTTTCAGCAATTGAGTTGAATTTTTCGTAGTGGAACAGTGATTTTATTATTTTTTTTTAAGTTTATCTATATATAAGATTACCTAAAGAAATAGCTATATTGGGACGTTCTTTTTTTAAATAGGACTATCCAGTAAAAAAGTTGTTCTCTGTATATTACAAAAGACTTTAAAAGGACGTAGATACACTAGTAGAGTACAGCTATAGGCCCATGTTTGTGTATGTATATTTAAATATTTATTAAAAGAATAGATCAGGATTTGGAATCAGCGGATATAAATATTGCATGGATCAGATTGGGGGACCAAATCGGGACATCCCTTTTAAGAAGTACAGTCTATAAATGTAAGTTCTATTGCTGCCAACGTCCACTTCCAGACCACTGATCGGTGTCTTTGCTCACTTTTACAGGGACAGAGCGAGCCTGCCAGCTGGGCTGCCCCCTCCCCTGATGCCCAGGCATCGTAATCCTTACACAACAAGTCGGGCAGGAAAACGCCGAAGCTGCTCGACCAGATGGCTTACTGCCGAGTGTGATGGCCCGCCTCGACCAGTTGGAGGATGTCTTTTCACGCATCTGCAACCTCTTGCTATCACAGGCATCAGCTGCCTCAAATCGGCAATCATCATTGATGAGCCAAAGCAATTAAAGACCTACCCTATATAGGTAATGTAATGAATAAAATAATCGTGGTCACTAGACTCATCAGAAACTGTCCCCCAACACATGCTCCCATTCAAGAGCTGAATGGGATACAACCATAATCCAACCTGCACCCAAAAGACTTGTAACCTCCGCCTACCCAGTTATAAACTGCTGTTAAGGTTTGGGCCATAAAATTGCCATGCAAAATGTGTTTCCTTTATTCTGTTGAGTATATCAGATATCACCATTTATCTTCCTGGAAGAACAAGATCCTTGGATCGAATATGGAGCAGATTTTCTACAGGCTAATAGGCCGAGAATAGCTAATAATTGTGCCAGACTCATTTTAATACCAGTCTTGTAAAACACTTCAAGTGAACGTAAAAACCCTTCGTTGATAGTTGAGGTTATTATTATTATTTATCTGTATAATCAGCCAAATGACTGAGTGACCTTTTAAACATCTACCTGCACTTTATTCTGGGGATATCAGACACTTCAATACACCACAGTTAGTATTTACACATGCATTTAACATGAATCATTTCTGAAATGAAATTATAATTGTGCTGCTTTCTCTACATCAGACATTTGTAAAAATTTACAGCAGAGCATAAAAACACATTGTGACAGTTCACCAACGCACAGACGAATCAGAGAGCTTAAATAGCTAAAAGAGTTTGGTTGTACCTACTTTCTGTCTTATGAGCACAGGTTCCATATTGTCCAATTTGCATAAAATATACAGTTTTGTGGAAAAAAAAAAGTCTTAGGCAGTCAAAAGAAACATATAAAGCGGTTTACCTGGGTAGTAAATAGAGTTTTGCGAAGAAGAAAATAGACAATTTAGCATTACAACACTTGCAAATTAAGAGTAACACAATTTAAGGTAGTGAAAAAGTTTCTTCTGGTCTCCAAAAAGCTACTGATATCTTGTTGAATGGCTAGATAGTTTTGTTAGTGTGATCCATTTTGTTTTAATAAACCCCTTTGTTTTGGAGACACAGAGTGGAGCGTCACCTTTTTACCGCCAGTGCCAGGCCACACCACAACATAGTACAGTACTGTGCAAAACCTGCCCTGTTTAATTAAAATAAATTTTCCTCTTAGACTTTCCTAGTGTAGTCAGCCTTCTGTTACTTTCCCTAGTCTCTAGTGCTTCCTTGTCTTGGTGATTGTTATAACTCCCTAGATCTTGTCCCCATTTAATGTTTCCACTTCCACCTGTTTCTTATTGTTCCCATGTCTCTCTTGATTGATTAATTGATTATTAATTGCACCTGTTCCTTGTTTGCACTGGTGTTCATGTGTATTCATGTGCCTACATATATTCCAGAGATCTCCAACTCCGGTCCTGAAGAGCTACTATCCAGTAGGTTTTTTGTCCCACTAGGCTTCTGATCAGCCACACCTGTTCCTGTTATTTACCTGAGACCAGGCTCATCAGAAGTCAGGTATGATAGAAAACCTACTGGATGGTAGCTCTCCAGGACCAGAGTTGGAGACCCCTGATATATTCAGTTCCTTAGTGAATCATTGTGTGCTGTTACGTCATGTTGGACGTTCTGTCCCTTTGCCTATTTGTGATCCTTTTGGTTTTGCTAGTGTGATCAATTTTGTTTTGTCTTGGAGCTGCAAAGTGGAGCATCACCTTTTTACTGAAAGCACCAGGCCACGCCACAACATATTACAGAACTGTGCAAAATTTTAAATAGTCAAAGAAAATGTTTTATCTGGGTAGAAAGTACAGATTTTCTCTGGAAAAAAATGCAACAATAGCATATACAAATGAAGAATAACAGAATAAGGTTAAGGTCTTGAAAATCTTGTTGAATGGCTAGATGAACACCATTTCAGTTCCCAATGCTCTTCTCAGGGGCACCTCAGCCAGTCCATTACATTTCACCACCAGCCGATTTTTCACCAAAAAAACATGGCTGTATTGGATAGTTAATGTAAATACTGGGGAGACTTTGGAGGAGAAGAGGTTTGGGGACAGCTAAGTTGGACACAGTGACAGACATCATAGCTCTACACCAACATGAAAATAATGTTCTTCACTGCCTAAGACCTTTGCACAGTCCTGTACATATACTTCATAACTCAGAAAATTCACAATATTTGATACTGATATTAAGCAACTCTTACTGTTTCTTTAGTTTTTTTATCATTATCTTAGAGTGTACTCTAGCCTGTAGTAGGCTATACTGTCCCAGTACACTGATGTTCATATATTGATGAAATCAAGTAATGTGTTTTGTTGGAGCATGGCAAAGGAGAGAGGATCCACATAACAGGTCTAGCAAACCAGGGTTTAACAAAAACGAAGGGTAGAAACAGGAAATAGGGTGGGTGGGAGGGAGGCTAAGATAGGATTAGTAACAGTAACACAGGGGGAACAGCCACAATGAACCACTAATGAACAGGCCAAAAGCAGGCACTTAAATACACTACTAACAAGACATGACACAGGACAGGTGAGAACCATATCCAGATCAACCAATCACTAAGGAATTGAGGCAACAAGGATCAGGTGGGGGACAATTACAATCAATAGGCACTACAGACTAGAAAACATTAACAAATACTGAGGGTTATTGAAACTAGGAGAGACTTGGAAGGCAAATAAATAGAACATATATAAACAAGGCACGGGCAGGGTAAACCATTAATAAGGACACAAAAGCAAAGACATGTATTAGCAATACAAGAACCCAGGAGAAAAAAAAATAATATCAAACAAAACTGAGGTTGACCTCAGGTAAGTCTTGAATGCATGATGGACAGAATATCTGCTTTTAAGCTGCATGCTCAGCCTATTGAGCCATGTGCAATCATTACCAGGTATGGCTGTATATGAATGAATCTATTGCCACCATCTTTCTGTTTGAACCCTGTTTGAACCACCAGCTCAATTGATTTAATTAGTTAAACAGTCAAAGAGATATTGATTAACCATATGAGGTGTGCTAGTGGTCAAAATATGTGTGTTTACTGGACAGTTACTGCAAATGCTGGGGTGATTTTAGCAGAGGTTTTGAAATGGCTAAGCTGACACACTTTAACGCACACAATAGCATAGTTCTACACCAACATGAAGATCATTTGAGCATCGTTTTTTTCGGGCTGCCTAAGACTTTTGCACAGTGCTGAACTTCCAGAGGATTGTGATCCTCTGTATGAATCTCCTGGACCACTATTGTGCCTGAATATGCACCCTTATATTTAATTCTTTATTTATGCCCCTGTGAACCAGTGAAGTGATAATGAGCAGAAAAATCATATACAATTATATGCCTGCAAAATGAATAAGAATGAATAAGACTTTTAATGTCAAGCACAGATTCCTTAGATTCTTTTGCATAATATTTAATTGGGAGGGCTTGAGTGATATTGATCATCCATGACTGAGAAAAAAATGTGCTATGAAGGAGTCTGTTTTCTGGAGATGAACTTGCATCGATTACAATGTTGAACTACATCAAGATCACGCAAATGATCTTCCCTGAGACGATTCATGACTAACTGTGCAGGAACTCTTTAAGCTGTGTAAAGTATTAGCCCTGGGCTTACGTGTGATCTGTCACTGTGAGGCAGTACAGAAATGGATATTAATGACTCTGGCCGCAGCTGTAGTGGGGCCAGTGGCCCATTCCTGCTAAACGGGTGGCATCAACAGAAAACAACTCATTTTAAAGAGCCTTTTTACTGTCTCCATAACAAGGGATATCAAGGATAATGGTCGCGCTGCTCAGTCAACGTTTTGAAATGCCACCCATGCACAGGCGATAGATAAGCGATAAATTATGGACAAAACTGAACCAAATAAAAACATATTTTTGGTAAATATTTAACAGACACACACTCTTTATATTCCTGCAAAAAATATGGGATGTTTTTTTTTGTGAACTGCTGAAAAATAGAGGTAAAAATGCAAAAAGTGTTAAATTTTTATTTTTGTTCTGTATAGATCTAAGTGACTGCTGAGAAAATACCAGGCTGATACCTGTGTGTAAATATGGTAGCAGGCAGAGCTGAGATAGAGCTGCAGAACACACAGGGGACCAAAGGAATAAAAATGTCTCTGGGCAGCATGGTAGGTTGTTTGTCTCCACCTTGACTTCCACTGGATGGAACAAATGTTTGATGGTTCTGTCAGCGGTAACTTTAGGAAGCTCTGTCTCTGGAATGGAAACCCTGTGCCAACCTGGAAAGTGGAAAGTCATCCATCACAAAACCTTGTTTTTTGGATTTTGCTTGAACAATGAGATATGTTATTCACACTCTGGTTAAGTGCCTTTCATTTTGTAATTTTACTAGGGGATACTGCAGCAAAATCCTGACAAGTCCTCTGTTAGACATATGAATCACATTAAAATGTACTACAAAACCAGTATTTCCCTATCAAAATACAGCATTGTTTAATGGCCCACCACTCGAAACTGAAATGCATGATATACTGGGCAACTGTAGTTCTAGCCACACTGTGCCACATGTTGTTAGTGGCTAGGAGCCCGAAGGAAATGTGATGTCAGGTTTGCACCTTTGTGTATTTTAGATGGCTGCATCCCTCTCCCTCTCATCATCTAACGACCATGCATGCTGTCAGGCAGGTGCCTTCAGGGCTGCAGGTAGAATAGAGTAAATGATCCCATCCCGCAAGATTTTTGTGTTGCTAGTTGGTGTGGGTGTGTGGTAGAGGTACTGTAATAGAATATTTGGAAATACCATAAAAATAAATTAGTACAATAGTTTCAGTTTTGAAATTCTAAAAATATTACATAGAACTATGCATGATTATATATAAAACTCACATGGCTTCATATAAGGATGTCCTTAAAGAACCATCGTCCAGCGTTCCAATGCTCTGTTCAAGGACTGATCCATAAACACTCCCCATTACCCTAATTTGCCGCCCCCAAACACCTCCCACGTGACTTGAGTTTGGCACGTCCATGCAGACGTCATACTGCCTTTCTGTCAAATATACAGCTATTCTCTCTTTGTTCACTTTCTTTAAAGCTCTTTCCAATTTATTTCTTGCTCCTACAAATTTTTATCCCTGATCTGATCTGATCTGATATGTCTGAGTCCTCAGATCACTATGAAACACTGTAAAGCATTGATCTATGCATCGGTCGTCATGTCTTCTAACATTTCTGTAGGAATAGCTCAAGAGCGTAGACATGTGGATTGGAGACCATACCTCGTGTGTTCCTTGCAACATTGCCTAGTGGAAAAAAAGCATCTATAATGCAATAAGTGAACGGTGGTGTGGGATCAACGCAGTCAATACTGTAGGCGAGTCTACTTATAGCTGCTCAGGTGACCCACCAGCATTCTTACAGAGGACACATTATTTTATGTACTGAACTACTGCCGTACTCCCATCAATAATCCAGTAATCACTGGTCACTCAGGGTTTATCCTTTACGTTGGTGTTGGGTTTTTCTGTCGTTTATGTCAAGAATAAGTCATGTGATCTCTTGGAAGAATTATTGGGAGTCTCACTTCAAAAGCTAAGGATGCTGTCCTCAATTGTCCACCCACTCTAAATATACCGTCATGGATAATCGTGCCAAGTTGATTAACTTGATGGTTACAAGGCAGCTTTCTAGATTAGTGTATGTGCAGCTCCTATTTGAAGGCACCTTGCAGTCTTCTGTCCAGGTCCTCAGACTCTAACCCTAACCCTAAAGGAATCATCGTTGTGATGGAGTCCATCCGCCGTGTTACTGGTCATTCCTTTTCCTCATTTATCTTCCTCTTTTGTCCTCTTTTTTATCTTAATTTTTTCAGTATTTTCCAGTATCATTGATCTTCTCATAACATTAAAATTAAGGCAATATCAACCTGGTCATTTGGGCTTCATGTAAAACATCAGTCTAATTTGATCAAGATTTATTTGATTTATTTTTTTTCTGTGATCTTTGGGATCCTTAGAAGTCGGCGCCAGAACTGGAGTCAAAGGCATCAGTAATCTTCCTGTCCTACATCTCCTTTATGCAGCTTTCACATCCTTCCACAATGCTTATCTCAGAAATACATACAGTACTTTTGAAAAATTCCTTTCTAGGTCTTTGGCCAAGTGCCAGCCTGTGACATATTTCTTGACTGCTATATCCTTTGCTGTTGATTGTTCAAAGACTGCAACTTCTGTCTATAATCTCAATGTCGTCACCATCAACACTCCATTTAAGTATGGTGATAGTATATATCATTATCTGAATCT
>JAODUD010000038.1:5132854-5148332 GCA_026784285.1 Stomatorhinus walkeri
GCCACGTCTTCTCGTCTCTCTGTATATCTGTACAATATATAGAAGAGATGACAATAAAGTTTACTTTGACTTTGACAGCTGAAATCCCTCTAAATACACTACATGGACAAAAGTACTGGGACACCTGGCCAATGCACGTACTTTTATGATGTCCCATTCTAAATCCATAGGAATCATTATGGAGTTGGTCCGCCCTCTGCAGCTATTACAACTGACATTCTTCTGGGAAGGCTTACCACAAGCTTTTGGAGTATGTCTGTGGGAATTTTTGCCCATTCATCCAGAAGAGCATTTGTGAGGTGAGCTACTGATGTTGGACATGAAGGCTTGGATCACAATCTCTAGTTCATCTCAAAGGTGTTCCATGGGGTTGAGGTCAGGGCTCTGTGTGGGTCAGTCAGGTTCTTCCACACCAAACTCACCCAACCATGTCTTTATAGACCTTGCTTTGTGCACTTGGGTACAGTCATGCTGTAACAGGAAACGACCTTCACCAACTCTTCCCAAAAAGTTGGAAGCATAGAATTGTCCAAAATGTCTTAGTATGCTGAAGCATTAACAACTCCCTTCAATGGAACTAAGGGGTCCAGTCCAACCCCTGACAGTACCACGCTTGAAGTGAGCTCTTCAGAACATCAGAACAACCCAGTCTTTCACAATTGTTTTTTTTTTATTTCACAAAAGTTTGTAAACCTGACTGCATCCCTTGATGTAAATTTTATTCACCTGTAGCAATATGTCTGAATGAATACCTAAATTCAATGATTAAGAGGTATGTCCCACTCATTCTGTCCATTTCGTGTAAGGTGTAGAATCGCCTGTGCATGTGTATTATCATTCCCACTGTATAACTCTTAACAGGCTCCAGTTCTCCAACAGTCATAAACTGCCATAGATATGTAGTTCATGAAATGCAGTGAGCCTGTATTAATGTGGTGTCAAAGGACATGAAGGTGAATCATGTGATTTATTAATTGCGAGAGGATGAGGTTTACAATACTGGGCAGTTTTGCAAGTGGGAGATAAAGACACAGAGCAATTTCAAGCGAAATATGAGCCACAACCATATATCAAGTAATCAACCAGCCTAAGTATGAATGAGCCTGATCAGATAGAGGAGCCTAAACTGTGTCGTTGATAATCCACACATTCAGGGGGCAAAACATATTGACACATCTTTAGCATTTCGATTGACAGGATTTAAACCAATGGTTCTCAGACTTTATGCCCTGTGTATCTTCTCAGGAAATATCAGGTTCTCCATGTACCAGTCGTGATATTGTGGACTATGGGTGCATACTTTAGCAACATACCACCATTAATTAATGCTTAAATACACAAATACCTTTGTGTACAACTAGAGGGGATAGAACATTCCACCAGTGTTTTCATACTCCCTTCTCTGGGAGTCCCTGTCTGACATGTATGTCCGTCACGCAGTCTGTCGCAGGCATCGAGTGCCATAATTTGAGAAACAATTGTTACAGCAATAATAATGGCATACTGTGGTGACATTCACAGTCCTCATTGTTGGAGGCTATGTCATTAAACATTTTGAGTGAATGGCCTTTAGCTACTATTGGATAAACTGATATGGCGGTTGCACTTAAAGTTTCAGAAAATGTCTTTAAACAATTTAGAAAAAAACTGTAATATATAACTTATATTGCACCAATGATATTATCTAAGCAGATTTAAGCATGTACTACTTGTTCACACATGCAAATACAAGTGTCAGGCAGACTTGGCACGACATGACGAGGGCAGTGAAGCAATCTCATTTTCTTGAGCTAAACAAAGTCCATTTATATTGTTTTTGGCCTCGTGATTAGGAAATGCTGAATGACACTGTGAGTCCTAATCTGGCCCATACATCTCAGTCTGCACACAAGGAACAAAGCATCAGTCTTTAAGTCTAAATTGAAAAGTTATCTACTTAGTCTCCCCTCAGCTCTTGGCACCCTCAGTCCTTGAAAGCTGCAGGGAATGCTGATGTTCTCAGCCCCAGCTCTAAAATAATTTGGTCTTCTCTGGTGTAAATGATGTGCTAATTAAAGCATATTGTGAAACAATGGAGCTGCCAAGCAGTGGACTAATCAAATGCGGAGCTGACAAAGGCAGCTTCCATTCAGGAGGTTTTCTAGACTCAAAAGCTACTGCTGCTGATTTTAAAAAGATCAACGTTCTTAGCATCATGCTTTATTCTAGTCCTGTTCATACTGGGAAAATTCTGTGTGCGTGCCTGTGGATTATGTTTATATTACATTGTGGAGAACAAATGTACTCCACAATGTGATAAAAACCTGTTATTTTGACTCTTTGGGGACCATTTTTCAGGTTCGCATAAAAATCTGGGAATGCAATCAAAAAATTTAAAATGCCAAAGGTCATATTTAGTTTGCTTAGTTTACAGTTAAGCGTACAGCTGGGTAAGGGTTAAGGTTGTTATTGCTGGGATTAGGGTCATACTCACAGAAATGAATGGAGAGTGCTGATAAATATATAGATACCTAATTTATGTGTGTAAGTAACTTTTCCCCATTGAACTGAGCCAAAACACATCACAGTAAAACATAAATACAGATGCATATAAGTACTACACACTTACTGCACAAAGAAAGAATATGTAGGAAATTTAAAGGGAGGTGTGTTAAGGAATTAATCAAATATTCCAATTTGCCTGAAAAATGCATTACAGTGGTATTTGCTAGAATCAGAATTTCAAAATGTCAATTTGTTATATAATTGGTTGTGCCAGTTAGACTCCATAACAACACTGGCAATATTGTTACAGGAATGACAGGTATATTTTAACAGAACTTTTTAGTGAAACTGTAAAAGAGAACATCAATGAAAATTGCCCATTTTACAGAAGTGGGTCATCCTGTGTGCATGTCCTGCTGGTGTCATTTCAGTCCCAGGTGAAGCCCAGCCACAGGAAATGCAGTTTAGGTTGTCTAAAGAAACATTTCAGTCTCAGGATCAATGCTAGCCTGTGGGCAGTGGAGAGAAACCAAGTTTTTAACTTTTATTTTTCTTTGCTTCTTTGTTTTTCTTGCTTAAATATGCATGGTACATGTTATGTGTGAAATGAAAAAAGAAAATCGAATCAGAAGAAATACGGTGAAAGGTTGTCAGAGTGGAACATGCGTATTATTTTGGTCTCACTTGGTACAGGTGAACAGAGGCTTGCTTTTATCGTTCAAAATAGTCTTGCCCAGTTCAAACAACTTCAAAGCATATCGGTGCAATGTTCTGTTTACCGTTTTTTTTCTCACAGAGCCATATTTTCTCTTCTGTCTAATGCATTTCCATTTCATACTGTCTTTCTGCACAAGAGCTCTTTCTCTTTCTTTGGTCATTTCAGTGCCATTAAAGTTAATGGATCTAAAATGGATTAAAGCCAACCCCTTCAATATGCATCACGTACTATAGCCAGATCAAAACACTCATTGCATAAATCTATAAGACAAGGCATGACATGTGATTATAGTGTTTTTGTCCTAAAGTGGTGTTTAATTGCTTATTTGTTTCACATCTTTTTTTTTTAAAAGCAACACGTAGGTATATGAAGTGTACTGTTGGTGAAAAATCAAGCAATACAAAACTATACACACAACACGTGCGTGCGCCGCCCCGCACGCGCAATATGATATTAATATTTGAACTTTATACTATAATTAATTCTGAATTCTGAATCATAAGATCGATGCCGTTTAAGCAAATTGCACATCGGGTAGATGTTTTACGGTAACTGGATTATTAATGATTAGGAAACCAGAAGAAAACTGACTTAGCGAGTGCTAAATTATTCTGATTAAGATGCATTTAATTGGAATAAATCGTATAAAAGGTATAGCAAAAATAGCTGTAAAATAATTTAAGTTTACATTCCGTGCTTTTATTCCTATTAAAAAATGACTTGTAGCTCAGGTTAGGAGTCAGCAAAGCAATCACAACAACACTAGGGGTCACTCTTGTGGCTTTTAAATTTATTTTGCTCATGAAATGGACTTCAAAATGTCTGAATCCAACAACTGAAGAGATACCATGTTAAATCTATTGTCGGTGAACTTTTATACACTTGTTTCTAGTCCTTAGTATTGGATTAAATGAATCTGATTAAATGAATCTCCCATGATTCTATACCAAACTAATTCATAATTATCAGGAGGTCAAAGTCAATATGACTTTTTTTTTCAAATGCTGATTGGGGTGATCAAAGGCACATCAGACTCCTGTGATGCATTTTAAGGTCACTGGACATAAATTTAATATTCTAGTTATTTTTAGAAATGTTTCTCTTGCCTAAACCTTCAGTATATGACTTAATCACAAATTCATCAGTGGAAGTGGGTGAACAAGACGTCATCACGCAGTATTCTCAGATCATAAAACATATCTGCCTGTAACAGTGTTGCATGTGTACCGCTCTCATAAAAATGATCTTATTATTTCATTTTAATCTGCAGTTCTGTTACTTTGGCAGCTATCCCATGTGCAGTATGAGTTACTAAATAGCTGATCAGCTGAACCAAACCTCACTGAATGAGAAAAGGTCTGGGAACCATCCTACTAGAATGGGCCAAATGTATTTCATAAAAAATCTAAATAATTCAAGTAATTCTAATCAAGACACATTGTGCTATAACCACTGACTAAGCCAATCAAGGGGTTTGGTGAGGAGAAGATGGCTGCAATCCTGGTTCTGCTGGCAGAAGACTGCACTGAACAGCAGGTTGCTTCCCAGCTTAAGATTTACAAGATGGCAGTACAGAAGAGCAAGGTGAAGCAGGAGACTCTGGGAAAGACCGGGAACCGGTCAGGAAGAGTGTGGCTTGAGCTGACTGCCAACTCATCTGACAGTGCCTGATGAAGGATGACATCAAGCGACTTCCAGAAAGAAACTCAACACCTGGTTGTCCGATGGTTAGCTCGAGACCAGGAGAGGTGTACGAACCCCAATGGCTCATACCCACTGTGAAATTTGGCAGAGGGCTGCTGATTATCTGGTGGTGCTTCGGCAAGGCTGGAATTGGGCAGGTTTGTGTCTGTGAAGGACACATGAGTACGAGCAATGTATTAGGCTGCTTCCATCTGCCCAAACCATGTTCCTCAACTCCAATGATTGGTTTTTCAGCAGGACAATGTATCATAGAACCAGAACAATCAAGGTGTGGATGGAGGACCACCAGATCAAGACCCTTACATAGCCAGCCCAATCTCCAGACCTTAAACCCCATCGAAAACTTCTGCAATACTATAATGCAGAAGATTTTGGTCACAAGCCATCAAAGCTGAGTTCTTTGAATTTTTGCTCCAGAAGTGGGATACAGCTGGAGATCATGCTAAGATGCATCAAAGCTGAAATAAAGTATTGGTCTTGTTCCAGCACGTATTGATTGTTGAACCCTTCCAATGTAAAAATATTATTGTTGTATTACTTAAAAATGGCTATAAATTTGTTCAGTTTGCATTATTCTATGTGTAACAACATGCTATTTTTGGGATTTTCACTGGTTGTCATTTTCAGCAATTAAATGTTCTATAAAACACAGGCACATATCCATAAATAGCAAAACCAATGACACTAAAAATATTTATGTGGTCTCTTAATTTTTCCTGAGCTGAATATATGCAATCTTGTCACAGGCAGGTATAATACTACTTGACATTTAAAGAAGGCAACTCTTGGATCTGAATGTTTTCCTGTTTCTCTGTTTCAATTTGTCATGAACTGGAGATTTGCTCTGAAACAAGTAATTAAGTCCAGTACCTTGAATTTCATTAAATATGGTCACGCATTATGCTCTGGAGTTGCTACACTAAATCCAATACAAGACAGAATGTTACCTTCTCCTTTTCATCGTGAGTCTATGGCTTTTTCATCAATTCAGTTTCAGACATGCTTGATTTCCTCCACTAATCATGGCAATACAGCAGTATATTAGGTTTGTGTGTCAGTCGTAATACACGTATGTCTGATTCTTTTATACAAGAAATATTCATTAACAATTTGACCAAAACTTCCTTTGAAGGATGGTGCTAAAGTAGGAAGTGTTTGTGTGTGGGTGTTGGTGGGGGGGTGTATTTAAGTAAACAAAGTAATACTCCTTTGAGGCAACTATTACATACTAACATAACTACATAGATAAAGGGGAGAAGTCGTTTCACATTTTAACATAAAAATCATTTAATGCAAAATATTTATTGTATTGCAGTATTATATTATTATAATATAATATTATTATATTATAATATTATTGTATTATATATATATATATATACACACACACACACACACACACAACACACCTATGCTATAAGTGTGCACATACAGACCTGTACCCATATCTTTGCAAGGACCATCCATTGATTTCTTTGGACAAAACCCTTATCCCAACAATGACAACCTTAATCACTACCTGTCCCACCCTTAACCTTAACCATAAGTAACCAAATAATTTTTTTGTGCAGTCACAGATTTTTATTAAAATGAATTTCCCCTTTGTGAGAACCGAAAAAATTTCCCCACAACGTCAAAATGGTAGTTTCTTATCACGTTGTAGGGACATTTGGTCCCGACAATGGAATGTCTACCTGGCTCTCTCTCTCTCTCTCTCTCTCTCTCTCTCTCTCTCTCTTTCACACACACACACACACGTCACACTTTTGACGTTGATAGATACCAGTTCATCTAATTGCGTGTTTTGGACACACACTTCAAATTATTGAATACAAAAGTTCACTTATTCAGCTAAGTGGAAATTACAACTAACATTAAAGTGCGATCAGTACATAGCAAGCGTCAACATAATATCAGCAACAGTAAGAGTCTGAGATACTTCTAATGATCAGCGACTGAAGTTTGAAGCCCAAGTTAGGTCTGCAGCAGCAGGTTGCCCCGCCCACTTGCCGGTCTGTCCCTCGGGTGTGGCCTCCGATTGGCTAAGGTGGTTGCGGGTCTTGAGACTGAGAAGCAGCCTTTGAGCGAAGGCTCGCTGTTATGATGCAGTTTGCGCTGAAGGTGCGAGGTCTACATTCGCGCCGGAGTTCGCTGCATTTAAGACCATCTCATCCAGATACTGGATATTTAAATATGATTTGATTTTTGTCTTTTTCATATATATATGCACAGTATCTGTCAAAGGTTTACACGTAAATAATGCGTACGTTATATTTGGCAACCCGTTTGGATTGGATTTTGTACAAACTGCCCTGGAACGCATGAAGAGACGCTCGTTTTGTTTTTCTTTTATGATGCGGCTCGAACAGGAAGAATTTTACAGAGCTTTGAAGATCCAGAGAGATCCCCCCTGTAATAAGGAAACTAGGCTACTGGATAATCTTGGACTACACTGTAAGCTTTAAAATGCAACGGCAGCGTCTTGCTTCGTTTTACATTCCATGCTGGTAAATTAATGTAGCCTATTAAATCGCGGACTTTCTCCGATGTGGATTATCTTTAACAATTTCCTGGATGTGAAATTCTGGAAGACTGTAATTTTAAAAGAAAGTGATTTCTAAGAGAGGTATTAACTGGAGGAAAAACAATACTCACTTAAAAGAATAAATTTGATATGCCCTTGTTTTTTCTGAAACTATAAATATAAGGATCGCACTGGTATTTGCACGTAACGAATTGTTTCTACTGGGTTGTTCGTTACTGTTCTAGGTGCGTTAATTTATACTTTAATAAATTTCAGCTTTAGCTTGTGGCTAAAAAGCCATATCGATGGCAAGAACAGCCTTCTGCAAATCGCTGTGTGAATTCCGTCAGTCCACGAACCTTTTGAATTGCTTTAAACATTGCACTCCCGAAAACGATGTAGAAGTTAACTAGATAAAAACAAATATTGTGTGCAGTAATTGTATCATATTAGTGAGTCGACCATCTATAATTTGATAAAAACTGATTTGCAAGGCAGGATAGGCACTCCGGAGGCAAGATGCGCCATTAAATTCGCCGAATAACTTTATAGTAACGAGAATGACTGGCTAATTTTCGCCGTGACTGTGAGAAGTGACGATATGCTGATATTTCTGTTATAGAGTATAAAAGGTAGACAAAAATCAACAAGTACACCAACCAAGGAAATGGATTTTATAAAACTTCTAATACTTTTTCTTTGCTATACTTTGTCGGATTCAGTAATTAATTTGAAATATTCTGTGGACGAAGACCAGAAAGCAGGGACGGTGATTGCAAACGTTGCGAAGGACGCAAAAGATGCTGGATTTCTGCTTGATCCCCGACAGCCCTCTTTGCGGGTTATATCTAATACTGCGCCACAGTTGGTGGACATTAACCCTGCCGGACTTCTAATCAACAAGCAAAAGATTGACCGAGACGTATTTTGCCGACAGGTACCTAAATGTTTTATCTCGCTAGAGGTCATGTCCAGCTCTATGGAAATATGTGTAATTAAAGTCGAAATTAAGGACCTAAACGACAATGCGCCGGTCTTCTCCAGAGATCACATAGACCTGAATATCTCAGAGACCGCCTCTCCAGGCACCAGGATTCCCCTAGAGGGGGCAAGTGATCCGGACGCAGGAAGCTTTGGTGTCCAGACGTACGAAATCACCCCCAAAGATATGTTTGGGTTGGACATTAAGACAAGGGGGGATGGATCTCGGTTTGCCGAGTTAGTGCTGGAGAAAAATCTGGACAGAGAAACGCAGTCTCATTATAGTTACGTGATAACTGCTTTGGATGGAGGGGACCCCCCGAAATTCGACACTGTTTCACTTAATATTAAAGTGATCGATTCAAATGACAATAACCCAATTTTTGACCAGGCTGTGTATTCAGTTAAGGTGATGGAGAATTCCCCTAATAACACTATAGTCATTGACCTGAATGCGACCGATCCAGATGAAGGCACCAACGGCGAGGTGGTGTATTCGTTTAACAGTTACGTGTCCGATAAAACACGGGAGTTGTTCAAAATTGATCCATTTACTGGTGTAATTACAGTCAGTGGGATTTTGGACTATGAGTCCGTTAACACGTATGAGATTGATGTCCAAAGCAAGGATTTAGGTCCAAATTCTATCCCTGCTCACTGCAAAGTGATCGTAAATGTCATGGATGCGAATGATAACGTACCGGTGATTAAAATGCTGTCGGCGAACAGCGAGATGGTGGAAGTGAGCGAAGACGCGCAGCTGGGCTACGTGATCGCTTTGGTCCGGGTTTCGGACCGAGACTCGGGGGCTAATGGACGCGTGCAGCTGCGGCTGCAGGGCAATGTGCCGTTCAGGCTGCAGGAATATGAGAGCTTCTCCACTATACTTGTTGATGGGAGGCTGGACAGAGAACAGAGAGACACGTATAACTTAACGATCCAAGCGCTGGACGGCGGCGTGCCGCCTCTCAAAGCAACGAAATCACTGACGGTGAGAGTGACGGATGAAAACGATAACCATCCTCACTTTTCTAAGCCACATTATCAAGAAATGATCCTAGAAAACAATACCCCCGGGGCTTACCTGCTCTCGGTGTCCGCCAGTGACCCGGACTTGGGGCTGAACGGCACTGTGTCCTACCACATCGTTCCCTCTCAGGTGCGGGACATGCCCGTCTTCACCTATGTCTCCATAAATCCCACTTCTGGTGACATCTATGCGCTCAGATCGTTCAACCACGAACATACCAGGACTTTCGAATTCAAAGTTTTGGCCAAAGATGGTGGAAACCCACCTTTAAGCAGTAACGCCACTGTGCGCATCGTGATCTTAGACGTTAACGACAATACTCCCGTTATGACCACCCCACCCCTGATTAACGGCTCGGCAGAGGTGTCCATCCCCAGAAATGCCGGTGTTGGGTACCTGGTGACTCAAGTCAAAGCCGATGATTACGACGAAGGGGAAAACGGAAGACTAACTTACTCTATTTCAGAGGGAGATCGGGCTTTCTTTGAGATCGACCAGGTGAATGGCGAAATCCGCACGACCAGGACGTTTGGCGAAAACGCCAAGAGTAGCTACGAGATTACGGTCGTGGCTCACGACCACGGCAAGACGTCGCTGACGGCCTCCGCTTTCATTGTGATATACCTCTCACCCGACATGGACCAACAGGAGTCTATAGGATACGTCAACCTGTCCCTGATCTTCATTATTGCCTTGGGCTCTATTGCCGCTATTCTTTTTGTCACTATGATTTTTGTGGCTGTGAAATGTAAACGGGACAACAAGGAGACTCGAACCTACAACTGCAGGTAAAAAGGCATTTCATGTATTTAATTATATTTATATTAAAGAACAAAGGGAATGCACGTAGATTTAATGGTAGATGTATTATTATTATTATTATTATTATTATTATTATTATTATTATTATTATTATTATTATTATTATTATTATAGTAGCAATGGTAGTATGCACTCCTGAATGATTATTTAGAAACGTCAGAAAGTTCTGCAAACTCTTGTGTTAAGCTTACAGATTTTGCTTGAACTTTGTCTCTTGCTTGCTGCTTCGGTAGTTTAAGTATTTAAGGTAGCATCGTAATAGGAATTAATTGCATAATTAGTAGGCCGGCTGCATGTCCATCCAATTATATAAAATGTTAAAATCATTATCATTTATACAGGATAATATGTGAGTCATGAGTTGCAATATTTTAGGACAACTATAGCTTTATTATTTTGCACATTAAACCTAAAATTAATTGGTAGCGATTCAAATGGAAAGGGTCTTCACTCTTCGAGAATCTGTTGTCTAAATCTGAAGGCAGCAAACTGAAAATGAACAGGAAGTATGTAATATGATCGAATAGTTGTTTTTTCTGCTTTTTCTATCCAAACCAAGAAAGCATAAATATTAAATGGTACACCATGGCCCAGTTTTGCACAAACATTTTATTAGATTTTTCACTTGAAAATATAAACTGTATTTCCTAATTTAACTAGATGTATTAGTATTTATTAAATGTATTAGTAACATGCTTTTGTGCTTAATCAATGGCATAACCTTTTCAGTGACATAGATATATGAACATTTTGCTGTTTTCACATCTTTTCTGCCTTGGAGTTATATTGGTTGGGTGCTTCAGACTTTCATTGGGATTCTCCACTAGATTAATTTGTCCATTACGACCTTTTTCTATTTTATAACTGTAGTGCAATAATGGAGTCATTAAATTCACTTTAGGATGTACATTTTTTTGTCTTACAGTATTGGCCACTCATCCTGCAACATTTTTTGCATAGATTATCCCTTGATTTCATATGTGATGCCATTTGACTTAACAATATAGCCTAATGGTGTAGATGAAGTTAAAACAAAAAAATGCACAAATAGAAACATTTTAATGTTTTAATAATAGGAGTGCATAAATTATAAAGATGATTTCAAGCTATCTTTTCTTGCACTGGAGAGCTTTAAATGATGGAAAAATCAATTTTAGTAGATGAAGGAGAAATCATACCTGTACATAAGACTGTATAAGGAGGCTTTGTGATTTGGTCTCGCTCTGCTCTCTCAGTGCTGGGGATCATGTATGTTCTCATTTTAGTACTAACCCATCCCAGCTGCTCATTGCTGTGAGCTACCTTGGGGCACTACGAGATCCTGTGAGCTAGCCATTATTTACCTGTCAGATGCTAACTTTCATTCTCCCACTGAGAAGCTCTGCCTTCGTACCACTAGCATGTGTCACTCTCTCGTTTACACTGTGTGGGGGGGGGAGTGGATGCTTAAAATGAAGGACTTCCTGTTCCATTTTCAACATGAGAGACAAAGCTAAAGTCCAGAATATGACAATGTCACATATTTCGTAAGAGCTTTTTTTTAAAAAAAATCACCATAAAAAAGAACTCCTCCCTCTTAAAACAATAGCATTGCAGTTACATTGTACTTCAATAAACATAAATTTTATTTTTTCGTAGTGTATCACTGAAAAGCATCTTCTACAAGGGCAGAAAATCTTAAGAGGGTGGGTTGTTAATGCATTTTTAACAGTATGAATAAAGCATTAAATAATGGTGTGTTGTGTGGGACTGTAAACAAGCTTAGAGAACTTACAACTGAACTCAGATCAGGTTCACTGCTGAGTGCAGCGCGTCCAATCGTATTTCAATATGGTTTTGCCTAGATAGTGCTCAGCAGAGGTTCCTACCATTAAGAATGAAAATGATTTAAATTTGTTGTACAGAGTATCTATATGCATTGTTCTGAATTAGCCCCACATACTGGCCAACTAAATTTGAATTTTTACTTTACCTTCATTTATTTAATGCTAATGGACTTGCAGTAGTGAAAGAAAGAAAGGAAGGAGCAAATAGTGTGGGTTGTATTTTGAATGTGCTTGCATACTCTGCGCATGTATTCCCTGTATCCTTTTGAAGCCGTGTGTGTTTTTGTGGTGTGGTATGTTTGCATTCTGAATGTTTTCTGCTGATGATGCTCATGGCAGCATGGACAAAGGCAAATGAAATTAACCAAGCATTTCACTTGTTTCTGTAAGTCACATAACCATGGTTCCCCTGTGTTACCCCTCGTGAACGAGGGCCGTGTTGAGATGACGCATGGCGGGCCTTGACTGTGCGAATACCAGTGCACTGCTTTATTGAGTCTGTTCAGTTTCTTCTACCTGCGCAGGGTGGCAGAGTATTCTTATGGAAACCAGAAGAAGTCTAACAAGAAGAAGAAGCTCAGCAAGAATGATATTCGGCTGGTGCCCCGTGACGTGGAGGAGACGGACAAGATGAACGTGGTGAGTTGCTCTTCACTCACCTCCTCGCTCAACTACTTCGACTACCACCAGCAGAGCCTGCCTCTGGGCTGCAGGCGCTCGGAGAGCACCTTCCTCAGCGTGGAGAGCCAGAACGTGCGCAATGCCGCCTCCAACCACGGTTTTCATCATACCTTCACCGGGCAAGGCCCGCAGCAGCCTGACCTCATCATCAACGGCATACCGCTGCCAGAGGTGAGGCCCACTCTCCTGCCGGAAGGGTTCAGTGGTGGGGGAGGTGGCCTGCATCAGGGTATAATTCATTACTACAGTTTAAGGAGAAGCAACATACATACAGTACACTATATGGCCAAAAGTATGGGGACACCCAGATTTAATCAATGGATTTTTCCCTTCAACGTCCACTGCTAAAACATATAGATAATTAAGCACACAGTCACACAATTTCCTGCAAAATGCCTCAATCTTTATCAGCGGCTTGGATGTGCAGGAAAGGTTAGTGACTTTACCCTCAGCGCCATCATAGGATACCATCCAACCAATGAGTCAGTTCACCACATTTCTGACCTTCACTTGCCCTGGTCAACCTCAAGTGAAGTGACTGTGAAGGTCTGGGACAACAAGTTCAGCTGTGAAGTGGTCAGCCACACAAGCTCACATCAATTTACTGGGGGTGCATTTCCCAAAACCTCCTTAATGCTACATCATCTGTAAATACTACTTTTAGTTGTATTTTAACGCTTCAACGTGTTTCCCGGAATGTTTTTCGTTAGGTATATCTTCCGTAAGATGCTCTTTCGTAAGGTTGGTCTGAGCCTCTCTTAGCTGTCTTTTATCTCAGTTGTCGGCTCATACTGTCATTTAAAATAAGACTAACATCGTTAAATGTACAGTTTCATAACCATACATCACTTAACTAAAATATAACTGATTCATACGCTAATGCATGACTGCAGTCTTCGTTAGGTCTTGTCCTTGCGCTCTGAATACGCAGTGAATTGCCCCCAATTATGCACAGATTCATAATAACATTATGGGGGGGAGGGGGGTTCTGCCAATATTGGGGTGGACGCGTTCCCCCTATTTTCGACATCCCTAGAATGCATACGCCTCTCTAAATGTACCGAAGTCACAGTATGTCAAAACTTAAATTCATGAGGTTGATATACTGCAGATTCATGTACGTATTTGGATAATATATTTTCCCCAATAAGCACTCTGGAATAGCCCTTAGTAGTCAGTACTGAAACACATAGGACATTCTCTTATGTTAAGACAATAACGCAACTTTTCTTTCGGCTATTGACCCATCGCTCATCCTTATATCAATGCCATGCACCCATATTAGTTCACGCAAGTGTTTTGTAGAACAAATAAAAATAAACTGGTGATACTACTATCTGGGAAGGTGGGTTTTGTGCACCCAGTCGGAAAAAATCATATTTACGGTTAAATGTTTCAGTTTGTTAATTTTGTATTTTATTTTTAGGTTCTCCACAGTTCTGCTCAATGCAGTGTTTTTTTAGATTCCTGCAGTGTTATATTTATAAAGAACACCACTTTCTTTCATGCCACAGTCAAGCAGATGCTGCATGGAGGAAATAATCAGTTCTTTAGCCATTGATGCCAACCAATCAGGTGTTCTGGTGCCTATTATGGTCACATGTAAGAAGCTCTTCCTTAAGCGGTTTCTTAAGACATTGTTCGGGAAACAGACGTAGCAAAAGAAACACCTTTTGTAAGATTTATCTTTCGAGTCTTCTTAAGACGCTAAGAGTCGTTGTTATCTGGAAACGCACCCCTAAATACCCAACAGCAGAACCCAACATAAATGGCATGAATGGCAGCAAATTCAGCAATGTTCCAGCATCAGTTTTACTTGACAAGTAATTGTATTAAAGCAGCAGTGGACTGACTTACTTCATATTAATATCCTTGGTTTCCTAATGGAATTTTGAACAAGCTAGTGTCCACATACTTAGAGTCCATAGAGTGTTTATGAAGTAATGTAAAGCTTATTTCTTTCATTCAAATGAATTTACTTTGCTGCTTCTTGAGACTGAAATCATGTCACAATTCCCTCTTAATTAGGCTTGATGAAGTGGTTAGAGTTTGCTGCACTTGTGCCAGACAAATTCTGGAGGGCTGACAAAATTGATTTATTTTGTTTTGCTTGGCCTGCATGTACTTTTATTTGTCAAGCAGTCAGAAAAATATTGTGAGCTTGAACTCCTTCCAGGTGTCACTAATCTAGCCAAAAAGCTGTTCCAAATGTCACTGAAGGGACATATATTAAGAGTAATATACGCTTAATTATCCTCATAAAAATGGGAGTGTGGTATGTATGAAGTTTGAAGCTATTTCATGATTATCAGCATCTATTTATTTGTTTGTTTATTCCCAGATACACCAGGAGTTCCTTTACGTTCATTTTAACCTGGATTATTTTTAAATGTTGTGCATGCATTCTGTATGTTTGTGTTCCCTGCCAAACATATGAGTGGTGAGTGGTATGGTGATCAGTCCTTAGCACTGTCGCCTCACACCTCTGGGGCCTGTGTTCCGTGTGTGGAGTTTGTATGTGTGTTCTACCCGTGTTGTTGTGGGGGTTTGCCCCCCACAGACTAAAAATTTGCTGGATACCAAATTACCCAGAGGTATGAATGGTGTGTGATTGTGCCCTGCGATGAGTTGGTGCCCTGCGATGAGTTGGTGCCCTGGGTTGTTCCCTGCCTTGTGCCCGTAGAATCTGGGATAGAAATGCTCCTCAG
>JAODUD010000038.1:5159271-5177686 GCA_026784285.1 Stomatorhinus walkeri
TAATAATAATAATAATAATAATAATGTAATTAAAAATATGAATAATAAAAGATGATATACCTAATTAAAAAATATATATATTTGTATATAAAAAAATTAAGTTTATATACACTAACAGTCACTTTATTAGGTTGTAATGCTGGGTAGGATTATTCTCTTGTTCTCAGAATAGCCAAATTCTTTGTTAAAACAAATTCAACAAGGTGCTGGTAGTATCCGTTAAAGATTCTGACCATACTGAAATGATTGCATCCAAAGGTCATTTTACCATAATTTATAATTTATGTAATTATATAATGAAACAATATATTTTAGTTTTAATTTTAGCTTTATATTTTAAAAACAAGCAAGCACTCACATGAAAACAGCACACACAGTATATCATGGATGATGGCACAGTTCTAACAAGCATTGTAAGTCTTAGGGTGCCGCCATAACAACGCATGTTTCTAACACGTCTCTGTCACGTCGTAGCAGAGTCTATCTGTTCATGGAGCAGATTAACTCTACACTGGCTGACATTTTGAACTTTGGGTCAAGGATTTCACAGAACCGTATGACCATATAACCAAGTAACAGAACCAGCAACTCACACAGCCAATCCCCAATTAAGTTTTCGCGTGACTGTATTGGCCAGAGCGCCCCATTAGACACACATACTGTTAGGATTTATTGTCTGGGGGGGCTGCAATTCTAAGTAGGGCTGTCAAAGGTAATATTTTACCATTCATTTTGAATTTGTAATGCATTGTTGTGTCTATGATGGCGTGGATGCGTGAGTTAATTTTGGTACCCAAACGCTAGCAGCATGGAGAGGTGCCAATACTCAACAAAACAAAGAGCTGCGGGTACTGAGTTCCGGTGAGTACCTGCCTATTTCAAGCACCAATCTCACTTAAAAAAATTCAGTACTGAATATGTTCAGACTGTGAAACGTTTTTTTTTATTATTGGTGCTGCTATGTGACTGGGTATGCAATTAATCGTGATTGTTTTTTTAAAAAAAAAAAAAACCCTAACCATTATCTCCTGTCTTGGTCCTTTTTCTTTGGGTGTACCCAATTTCCAACTCCGTTTCAGTAAAGCATGTTCCCAGTTGTTTGACAAGGTTTTACCTGTGATCCATAAATCATTTTCATGGCTAATATTTGTGTACTTGACAGCAGGAAGCAATTACTCTGTGGATACTTTTTGCAATCAGACTTTAATGTTTGTTTCACGAGTAGCAATAGACCTTATAATAGTCTTATACATGATACTTTCATTCATAAATCAATTTTTTTGTTTGCAGTTGTTCGTGCTAGTTTTGGCAGACTTTAATTACACCCTAACAACTCTGAGGTCATTCATCAAATATGCCTCTTCAGTATTTGTTTTAGGAGTAACAGTAAAATATCTCTAATTGGCTCATAATGTGGACTTTCAGGCTTTCATTCTCAGGGCTTACCTGTACTAAAGTCAGAGGTAATGTCTCTGTGAGACGCACGTTGGCTATCCTGTCAGTTAACATTATTGTAAATAATATCTGTACTGTAATTCCAATTAATAGGCTTTCCATATAAAAGCGCAGGGTTGAATTTCATTTACTGTTATGTGTCTGCTTTTGTTAATACGATGGATAGCAATTACCGATTTAAAAACAAACATCAGTTAGCCAACTATTTCTTTCAATGTAAAGGTACTGTTTTTCATTATAGTTACTTTTTGTCATTTTGAAGTTGAGTAGGCCTATTACTTACTACTTATGCTGTGCCATCAGGTGTTCCTGATGCTGTTAATGTAAACTGAAGTCAAATGAACAAAACTATATTGTTAAAGTAGCTAAGCTACATAATAAGATTTAATCATACAACCCATGATCACTTGATCTGTTCTCACAGTCTTGGCTTTGATTCCTACAACGAATCACGGTATGTCCCTCTGGGGTGTGGTTTACTGGAATGTACACACATTTTTATTACATGGTGTTGAAATCCTCAGCCTCTTCATAAACATGTTTGTGGTGGGAACTTAATGGTGTCCTTAGAGCTTGTGCCGAACTCAAAATGGTTCCACACTGTGCTTTCACATTTGCCACTAGTTTGACCAGGTTTAATCTGATCTCTTCGTCTGAAACACAAGGACATGTGTAATATTCTCATTTTTTAAAAATGCTCGTCGTTGGGTGTTTCTCGGGCAAAATCCTGGAGATCAGCAGTTTCTGAAATATGAAACACTATGTTTACCATTTTTTGAGGAAGGACTTCTTATAGGCCGGTATAGGCTGATAGCCTGTATGCAGGCTTGGTTTAAACAACAAATTAAATGTTAAATATGAGAAACCAGAAATTTTAATTTCTACTCACTAGGGGTTTTTACAGCAAATCTGCTAATTTTTATTTCATTTCATTTCATTTTGTAGTTTGTTGTCTTCATTTCAGTTTTGGTTTTCTCTCTCCTGTCTTTAGTTTATTTTAGATCAACAAAATGCTTTTGTTATCGTTTTAGTTTCAGTATTTGTTTACAAGAATCATCTTGGTTCCACCACATCCAAGAGGTGTTCTATTGGATTCAAATCAGGTTTCTGGGGAGGCCACTGAAAACCACTGGCATCTTTGTCATATTCATAAAAGCAGTCTGAGATGCGTGTTGCTTTGTGTCGCTTATCCTGACGGAAGTAGACATATCAGAAGGTAGATAAATAGCGGCCATAAAGGGATGTACGTGATAAGCAGCAATACTCTGTGACATTTAAGTGATGCTCGATCGGTATTACAGGAGGCAACGGTTGAAGTCATCAAGCTGGGGAGTGTCCCATGAAAATCTGAAGAGATCAGCGGTTTCTGAAATACTCAAACCATCACCAACACCACAAACAACCATGGCATATGACAAATATATCCTAATAAATTGGCCAGTGGGGAGATATATGTATATTTACACAGTATAGTTGCACTACAACAAATAAAAAGCTAAATTAGCAACTACATAGCACATACACTCTGTGTTCTATGTAGGATTTCCATGAAATCAGTAGTATTCTGTGAAGAGAAAAGACAGAGAGAACACTATCAAATTTAAGGCTTTTTTCGTCTCAGCAGCTGCTTGTTAAGTGTTATTTCTGATCGCTGTCTGTCGGAGCTTCATGGACAATAGCTAGTCAAACAGCCTCCGGTGATGTGATGTGTGACTGTGGGCGCAGAGTTTTCTCGTGACTGGTACACATGATGGAGAATCTGCTCATTTGGGAAATGAAAAGATTACCTATCAAAAAGTACATAGATGCATTAGTATACTGTATAATCATGCCTTAATTTCCTCTGTCCCATCAACAAGTTAATCAGGATCAGTAGTAAAAACTTTTTTTAACAATTATATTATGCTAAGCCCTGTAAATCAGATATGAATTAGTAAGTATTAATCTGAGAGCGTTACCGGCATATGCAGAAAATAAGCTTAGACATGCTGTAAGGGATGTTGGGCTGGCGTTGGATAGATCATTGTGTTTATTAATTTAATAGCTTTCATGATTTCTTCAATAATTCATTAACCTGATTTTAGCAAAAGCTTAAAAACATTTGCAAAAATAAGTTTCCAGTTCTAGGAACAGATTGAAACTTTCTCTTATATTTACCTGTGGGGCGTGGGCTATGCGTGTTGTAATTGCATCAGAGTGTCTGTGATGTTTCACCAGCCAAGACTCAGTGTGAATGCAATTTGTTTAATCAAATCGACACCATGCCAGGATTAGTGAAAGATGATGATGTTCTGCCTGCATCTTATACTTGCTAGACTGGTAGTGATGCAACTGGTAGTGCTGACTTGTGCACTTTCTTAAATCGTAGTAAAATAAGTCAATAACAAGCCCAACTCATTCCATCTTCTGGTGAGATTGGCTTATGCAGGATGGCTTTCTCCTCAGACTGGGTGATGGGATTTTGCAAATCTTCATAGAAAAGACCCATAAAAAGATAGCGCATCCTCATGAAAGCCCCCAAGAAAACTGCGTGACAAGAAGAATTGCTTTCAAAATGATGTTGTTGCCACTGCTGGCTGGTTTGACATATCATGTTGTTGAATCTGCAGTAAGAAAATCTTTAAAATGCAGGTACAAGGAGAGGAAAAAAAAGTTCAGAGTAGTCTGTATGCAAATATGTGACATGTCATGTGGTATCTTTTTTTAAGTACTGCCTCGTGCTTTATTATAGTATGTATTTCATTTCATGTTCATTTTTGCATTGACTTAGTGAAAATTATATTTTCTGAATTTGAAAATTCAGCAGCTGTTTATAGCAAGCCTGCTTGTGCTGTTCGGGTTGAATAATCATACACATAAAAATTCATTTCAAAATAACAGTTTTAGTTTCGCATTTTTGCTGAAAAGTGCATTTGAAAGCAACTTTTGCTGAGGCAAAATCTTTAGCCTTTTAACTTTAGCTTAGCTATCATTTCTGAGGGAATCAGCAGGCAAGTAATCTGCCGGCATAGATTAAATTTTATGGGTTCGTTCAGGACCTCAGTGTCTGTTTGGGGAATTGTTCTCTGTCTGCTTCAGGTAATACAAAACGGACGCCATGGGATTTGGGACGAGGTACTCAAATTTATTTCCTAAACATCCAGACGATGAGTCCTGAGCCCCAGCCTATGGAAAGTAAACACTCTTTGGTTTAGACATCGAGGGGATTAGAGAAAATCAAGCCAATTTATGCTTCGCAAAAACCAAGTTTTTATTTTCTCAGCCTGTTTTGATATGCAAAACCGCATCTCATTGCATTATTCAGGGTGTTTCTGGAACCGGATGCAGGAAGCTTTCAGGACCCATCATACGCATTATTTATGACCCGAGGATCCAGTATAATCACAGTGTCTTCGCCCAGTTTTTCCATTACTCAGTTATGAAGTTTTAAACTAGGGCATGTACATATAAAGTTACTCTGATGGAAGATACACTGTCTATCCACAGAACAGCAGCTGAATGAAGCCACCCAATCTGTGTTTATTTGTTGTCTCTTCACATTGTTATTTGCATGTATTTTTATTGAATAGGTTAAACGTACCTTAATATGGCATTGCTGTCAAATTGAACAGTTTTGCGAAGACAAGAAACTCAAATCCTATGCATGCTCAGTAAATGCACACGCACATGTGCACCAATAGTCCATATACATATTTCTTGAATCGCAAACACAAAGAATACACCTGCATAAGGATCATGTAGCCAGTCTTCTGTAATGCAGACAAATCAAATTGCAGGGTGAGCTGTCTGAAATGATCAGTTTTCCCTCTGAACGTAGTCATGAGTAGCAGAGAAGTCCGTCAGCATGAGTGGTGTACCACTGCACTCACCCACGGCTCCTATCGAGCCTTCAGATTACAGTCTCCCCTTCAGCAATCAGCAATCTGCTTCTGTCCAACCGTGATCAAATGGCACAGAAATCACAGATATTTACTTACATCGGTTACTAAACTTCAGGTTCTTAGATACCTACGAAACACTGGTCACCCTGATTAATGTGCCCATATACCCAGTCTTGAAATGAAAGCACTGTATGGCCAGTACTGAAACAAGCCCCAGTTTGGGATGTGCTCAGAGGTAGCTGTCAGCTACATTCATGCATTAAGTGTAAGCTGCTACTACAAATTCATATCCGACAGTTAATGATAATTTCGACACAGTGATGCACAAGTGAGAAGATGGGTCAGCCAGAGTAATACAGAACATGTGAAGCGATAGGCATCCTGTAATCATTATGTTTTAATGACAAATGAGATATTGTTGGTGGACTGTTATATAAAATGCTGTCATAATACAAAGCAATGGCCATTTATGAATGTAATGATGCAAAGCGTAGCTGACTACTGCACATTGAAGGAAGTTGAAAAGAAATGACTCAGTTTTTTGCTCATGTGGAGCACTGTACGGACATAATGTGTTCTGGCAAGTTGTCCTTAGCTGTATTCCTGAGAAAACCATGTTTTCTAGCTGAAATATGTTACAAATAATGACAGAGTTGTCTTGGCCCACTCACTCCACTAGAAAGCTTGAATTCATAAAGCAGTAATTCAGCAGCACCTTAGTGACAGGGGAGAATACAGACAGGGAAGGAAACAGATACGGACTTGCCAGTCTGCCGATTCTCTTCAAATCACCATATCTGCTATTCATCTGTAGGATGTAAGGAAACATATTTACATTGATGTCTAGCATGATATAAGAATTATACCTATAATGTCTGAATAATGCATATTATAGTTTAATATTTATACCCAGTCAACAACAATGGATTTGTGGTTTGGAAGCCAAATCACCATGATTGGGGCTTTGAATCCTGCCTCCATTCTGTGTATGGAGTTTGCATGTTCTTTCCATCATCTGGGTGCTACAGCTTCATGTAGCAATTCAAAGACATGAGGTTAGGTAAAGTGAAACTCTAGATTGTCCATAGTGTGCATATCCACAGGGTATCCTCCCCAGGGTATCCTCCTTAAGGTATCCTGCCCAGGGTATATTCTCCAGGGTGTCCTGCCCAGGGGATCTTGCTCAGGGTATCCTCCTCAGAGTATCCTGCCCAGGGTATATTCCCCAGGGGATCTTGCCCAGGGTATCCTCCTTAGGGTATCCTGCCCAGGGTATGCTCTCCATGGGATCTTGCCCAGGGTATCCTCCTTAGGGTATCCTGCCCAGGGTATGCTCTCCAGGGTATCTTGCCCAGGGTATCCCCAAGCCTACTGCCTTCTGGTTCCTACGCTCCTTATCACCCTGAACTGCATAGGCTTTTGGGAAATGAATGTAATACTCACATTTTAAAGGAAAAAGCATACATTGTAAATCATTGCTCCCAGTGTATGCCGGTATCCAACGGAGCTGGAGTCATGTTTGCAGTGCAGAACCACTTGACAAAGCGATGTGGCTGAGAGCTTTTGTCATCATTTTCTTCTCAGGACTAACATGAAATGTTTAGTATTCTTTCTACGACTAAAAGGCTATCACCTCATATCTTATATCAGTAAATTGCAAGGATATCCAACCCGCATTGTGGGAAAAAAAAATGTTTCAAAGACTTCTGATGGACTGAGCTACATGAGTTACAAGATACTGTGTCAAAACCACCATTGTCAATTGAATACAAAAACCATATGATGTCTTGTGAAAATGTCAAAACACATCAAGAAAAAGACGTGAAGGTGATGGTTCGACTTTTGTAACCACAGATGCTTGTCATTGTGTGCTTTGGTTCCTGTTGAATGGAAGGTGAAGATCAAAGAAACTTAAAACCCTAAGAGCTCATGCAGAGAGTGGAATGGAATGCAGTTTGGAAATATTCGTAGATTTTAAAGCACAGTGTGATTTGAAATGGCTTGATGCTTCTGGGGACACTGATGGTGCCCTGAATGGTGTTAATATGATAGGAAACCTGGTCCATATGCAAATATTCAGAGCAGCAGATTACCAAGAAGAGAGAATCACAACTGGAACCCTATGCTGCCAACCTCATCAAGAAATTTCAGAGATAGGCCAAACATGGTAAATAGGGGTTGCTTAGAGTAAAGAATGGTAAACTGACATGGGGACATTGTATGAAAGGACATTCTATGGGGCAAGGTTTGTGGTACAGAGATCTCGGAAACAGCCACCCACATGGGATTTTCACATTTTTCAGCATTTAGAGTTTATAGAGAATGATAACATAAACGAAAAAGCATCCAGTCAGCAGCAGTTTTATTGCTGGAAACACCTTGCTAATGAGAGAAGTCAGAGGAGGACTTGTATAAGCGAACAGGAATGCCACAACTGCAAAAATAACAGCTCAGTTGTGCAGAAAGGGATGTCTCAATGCCTTTCTTGTCAGCCGTCGCAGTGGTTAATGTATTACATAGGGGCACCTAATAGAGTGACTACTGAGTGCAGCAGGCCTAGGGGAAATCCTATTAATTTTTGGTGCTAATACAGCAATTGTAGACATTAATATTGTGGTTGAATGAATCTTTTCAGAAACAGTCAAAGAAAAACATAATTAGATATTTTAGCAGAAGTGTTTTGTAATATAAATATTGTAGTTGTTTCAAAAGACTAAATGGGAAAATTTTAATAAAAATATGTTTTGGTCTGTCCTGCTCATGAGTAGGATTTGCCTTTGGTATCTTTTCAGTGATTACTATTTGTGATTACGTGTGCGATTAAGATGAATGATAATTAACATGTAATATTGCTGTTTTACAGACAGAAAATTATTCGATCGACTCCAGCTATGTAAACAGTAGAGCACATCTCATTAAAAGGTGGGTTCCAAAAGAAATATTCCTCATTTTTTCCTTTATTTCTTTAATTTTCTTTAATATTTCCTGCTAACTTATCTGTCTGCCTGTCTGTCTCTTTATCTAGCTGCCTAAATATCCTCCATGCCATATCTATCTTACACTTGCTCCCCTCAAACAATTTAATGATGTTGCTTCAGTCCAAAACACTACAAAATATTTAAAAATAACCAAGACCTACTGATGCCCTGTTGTAGTACAGTCACTGTCCTTAATAGTTAATTGTTCCCCACACACAATGAAATGATCAAATGCAGTCTGTTTATAGGAAAGAAACACCACTGAATATGCATGAGATGGAGGAACACGAGGGTTCACCATTATGGTAAATCAGCTCCCTCCTGTCACTCTGCAGCACATCGACATTCAAGGACATGGAAGGTAACAGCCTTAAAGACAGCGGCCATGAAGAAAGTGACCAGACTGACAGCGAGCATGATGTGCAGAGAGCTCTCTATCCCGACACTGCTGCCAACGATATGCTCAACGTAACTGTCCCGTCAAGCGGCTGCCAGGTGCTGGCTTTAGGTAAGCTTACCACTGGTTTTTACATAGGTGCTAACATTAAAATTGTTATTTAGTATTTTCACTATTTTCTTTGCAAATCATCGACAGAGACGCATTAATGTGGTCTGAGGCCCCTGGGCTATTTCAGGTGTTGGAGACATCAGAGCTATTTCAGGTATCTGAGGCCTGTGACAGAGATCCCAGGGCTATTTCAGGTGTCAGGGGCCCCTGACCTATTGCAGGACTAGAAGGCCCCTGATTTTTTGTAGGGCTTGGAGGCCCCAGGGCTATTTAAAGTGTCCGAGGCCCCTGGGCTATTTCAGGTATCAGGGTCCCCTGACCTATTGCAGGGCTAGAAGGCCCCAGGGCTATTTCAGGCGTCCGAGGCCCCAGGGCTATTTCAAGATTATTTAGTTTAGGAGCTGTTTCAACAGCTTCTTAATTAGAGTGCATATAAATGGCATCTATTAGGAAAATTTAAAGAGAATGGACTCTCATTATTCAGTGGGTTTATTTTGGAAGCAAATTTATGTTTTTAAAGTTTCTTTTAATATTTTCATGATATGTTGACAGAAACCTATTGCAGGCAGTACTTGCATTACTTACTGAAATGTCGTATAGTTAGTATAATAATGCCCATCTGGCAGTACTTCCTGAAAAGACCAAGTGTACTTTTTAACAGATCATGAAACTGAATTTCTTCCATTTACCTTTATTGAGAAGAAATCAGTTATAATCATTTTGTTATAAAAAAAAAAATCCATCCAATAACATTATTTATGTATAGGTCATAATAAATGGTGAGTAAATGTGGCAATGCCTCAATGGATAGCCCTGTTCTCATACTTGACTTCCCTACACTTTGACTTGGTGTCTCTGCATGACCCATAGTGTGTGTGCGTGTGTGTATGTGCACATGTGCGTGACCAGATATACCTTGCCTTATAGGGACACAATGTCCCCACAATGTAATGAATACCCGTAGGGGGACCAGTTTCGTAAGGGAAAACTCAGTTTAGTAAAAAATCTTTGAATGCAATGAAAACCTAAAAATGCAAAAACTCTTGTACTTTGCTTGATTACTTATGGTTATGGTTAGGGCTGGGTAGGGGTTAAGGTTGTCATAGTTAGCATTAGCATTTCTCCCATAGAAATGAATGAGCGGGCCCCATAGAGATATGTTTGCCCGACTTGTGTGCTCCCCTGTGATTGGCGGGTCTCTCATATGGGGGAGCTTCTCAGCCTTGTGACCTGTGCAGTCTGGCATAGGCTACATGCTCTTTATTGATGAATATAAATATAATCACAATAATGAGAACAATTTAGAGATATCAAGTTTCTACATATTTATCTTTTGCAATGCAGATGCTGATTACTGTATTTTTATTTTTAGAGATGCATATTGTCTGTGTCCTCCAAGATATACAGTCCTGGTGAATTTAGATATTGTAATGTATGATTTAGGGTAGAATAGATGTCTTCTGTTTACAGAGGGAGTTCCTCAAAGAAACTACAAAATTGTATACACGCAATTTTTCTGTACGAGAAGTATTTCTCTGCCATGGATCCTGTTTAATATTGTAAGACATGATCTCTGTTCACTGGTGTCCATTTTAATTAGGGCTGCACAATATATATATATATATATATAAATCACATTGCACTTATGAAATTGCAATAAATATTGTTATATTTATTAAACATGATGGAGAAAATTTACCCAAAATAAACAGTCAAATAGAAGTTATTGCCTACCAATACAGTCTGTCTTTAGTAGGCAAATCAAGTCAGAAGTTCACATTTTGGTTAAGTCTAATAATTTCAACTAAATCATGAGACCCATAAATCAAGAATTCCCTACTGGCCATTGAAAACATGCCCTTTCCGTTAAGACTGCGTTTCACACAACATGACTTTCAAGCAGTGTCAAATGTGTTCATGAAAACTATGACAAAAAAATTTATGTCAACAAAGTTTTTTAATTCATGAAAACGAGATGAAAATAACATTAATTTATGATGCCAAAAACTGAGAATGAAGATTTACTGACACTTTCGTTAACAAATAAAAATGAGTCGAGTGTCAGTTGTAGTTGCCTATGATTGGATAAACTGACTTTACATACTATGTATGTAGTTTTAAAATTCATTTTCAAGGTAATTTGACATATGGTCTAGCAGGCTACCTCATATTATATCTTACAGAATCCTATCTGGTAATTTATTTATTCAATTTGTGAGATTTACATGTGCACACAGAAACAGATGGCAGGCAAAATGCAATCATATTTTCATTATAAACTGAAAGATCTGATTATAATTTAGACTTGCTAACCAATGTGGCATTGATAAAATTAAAAGCCCCTTAATTTAGCTGATAAGGTTCTGCTCAACCCCTGAACATTTTAAACTGCTTAAAATGAATTTGTTTATTCTCTTTATTATTATTATTATTATTATTATTATTATTATTATTATTCTGCGATAGGCTGGCTCCCCGTCCAGGGTTGTTCCCCCGCCTTGTGCCTATTGCTGCCGGGATAGGCTCTGGACCCCCCGCGACCCAGTAGGATAAGCGGGTTGGAAAATGGATGGATGAATATTATTATTATTATTTCACTTTCCCAAAGAAGATTAATCCTTTTATACAATCAGAATAAAATGTACAAAGTATTAGTTGTGACATTTTAAAGGCATATTAGTACTGGAAATGATTAGAATATCATGAATTCCTTCCCTATTTGCTTTGTATTTCCATCTGTTCCATTGGTAGTAAAATAATTTTGGTGGGAATGCCTAAGTAGTGAAGAGATCTTTTGATCACATCTGACATATAGGTGATGAATTGTTTAATTAAGTGAAAACAGCAAAAAACAAAACCAATAAAGTGATTTTTTTCCCCAATGCCTTTAAGTTTTACTGTAGAATTTCTTGAATGCAAAAGCAACATATTTCACAAAAGCTAGATCGCTCACGGAAACCCAATCAGCACCAGCTGCTCCCCTGCCACATCCAGGCTTTTTAATTGTCAGTTCCAAATTTTTCCCTCTGATGGATTCCCAATGGCTTGCTTCTTCTCAACTGCCCTGAGCTATCTCTCCACACCTCATTAGTGTTCAAAATCACCAGGGCCACACTTCTCCTAATTGATTTCAAAACCCCCCTTTTCTCCACCTCTTCTGTATTTGATCATCTAAACTATAAATGGCTACTTGAAAATGCATGTGATTTGCCACGCTTCTTTTGTCAAATCAAAGGAACAGTAAATCAGATTCCCTGTTCATGCTGTAAACATATTCAAGATTAATTCTTAGTTTACTGTCTTTTGATCTGCTTATGGAAATGCTGACAGGTGTCAAAATCAGGAGAGCAACAGTAAGAGGCTTAGGCTGACAATCTATGAGGTGGCATGGCTGAAGTAAACAGTCTTGAGAAAATACAAAGGGGAAAAAATCTGTAAAGGAAACAAATATCTTTCTGACAGGCAAGAGTAATTTTTTTATAAGAGATCCTCTGAGGTCTGAGCAGACGCTAGCAGCTCCTGCAGAGATCTTAAAAGTCTCTGGTGTTTTTTCAACATTATTCTTGGTATGAGCATCTATTACTGAATAAACCTTGTCTTCCGAGGTCCTGTCCTCTTTACAAAAAAAAGGATCGCAGTCTAGTTTGCTATTTGTCTAACTGTTTTGTCAGGTCTTGCTATAACCTCTTTCTTGAAAACAACTAAACAGTGAAGAAACCTGAAGAAACAATACTGTCAAATCACAAGATTTTCCAACAACAATGAACTTTAATTAATGAACATTAATTGTACAATTTATGATCTTATCTTCATAAATAATTATAATTTGTAATTTGTCAATATCTTTTAAGCCATTGATATTTTATTTTTAATTCCTATAATTCAGAAAATAGGTGATGCCTGTAACCATTGTCAAACATCTAATCATTATTCATGTGCATGTGTGTCTCTACGTGCATGTAATTATCAACCCATATCCTAAATACCTTGTTTAATTTCATTTCACCATTTAAAGTCTGCATTCCACTGTTACATATTAGTATGTGTATTCACTTTAGCACATAAAAACACTTGTGCTATGATATAACTGCTTATAGTATATATTTTTGACCGACTTAAAAATTGTATTTTCTTTTGCTTAATATGTTTCTGCCTTATGTAAACCATCATTTTCTGAAACCTCTCCAAATCAGATAAAATATGTGTCTTATTTTGTATTCCTTTAACGACAAAACATGTTTCTGAAGAACATCTTATGGGGGATAAAAATAGACCTCAAAAATGCAATAATGATTGAGTATACCAGCATATCATACTGTTTGAATAATCCAAATTAAAAATGAGCTCATCGCACTGTCTAGAGGACGTGTATTATAGTCACGTCAAACACAGATGGAATTAGATCAGGCCCATTCAGAGCCCAATAAGGAGCTCACAATGTAGGACTTTGTGGAAAACAAATTAAAGGCTGGAGAAAGAAAAGAAGAAATCCCCTAAGTTCTTTTACTCTAGGAAGCTCAATTATGTGTGTGTGTGTGTGTGTGTGTGTGTGTGTGTGACAGAGAGTGATTTCTATAATGATGTATTCATATAAAGAGGAGATATGGAAAGATACAAGTCATTCTATAGTCTTATACACCTCTTCTGCAGTCTGCTGTATATAAAGCTGTCGAGGACCCAATTTCCTCTGTAGCCTGATCAAAGTTTGAGATTTTGTGACAGTGGGGCCAGCTTTCTCATGCCCCTGCTGGCCTATTCTGCCAGCCCACCACCCAAGTGCCATCTGTCACCACTTTACTCCCTGGGTACTGCCCGTTTCAGTCTGGGCACCATATGCCAGCGAGCAAACACCTTGTAATAATGGAAGCTATTGGAAATGCAGAATGACATGAAAACACCATCTATACTTTAATCAGGATGGTGATTGTCCAGATCCACCCAGTAGACAGCCTTGGCTGCAGTCCAGCGTGATCTGATTTGTGACACTATATTACAGCATTCACCCATCTCCCACAATGCACTGCTGAGATACAATACAGTGCTTCTAAATCAGCCGTGGAATTGCCAAATCGCAGGCCACTTTAATTCATGTTTTGGGTACTGCCTTGTCTGTGCAGTGATGTTAGTGCTATACTGCTTGCTTGATCCAGCCTGCACAAGTAAATGCCGTCCTCCATGGAGAAAGACACACATTGGCCAGTTCCTGCCGGAACGACACTCCTCACGTTGCTCTCAGTATAACTGATATAATAGAGATCCCTCCAGACCCTCCAGTCCTACATCAGGCTTAAGCAACATGACTTTAACTCTCAGGACTTCCTGTACTTAATAGCACAAACAGCACCACTTAGATTCAGTCATTTCCCACAATCATTTTCTTGTTATTTAAAAATCGGATGGGATTCAGGAAAATCTATTTTTCTAAAGGAGCTTTGAATTCCTGGTTGCTCTTGTTCCTCTGTGACAGAAATGTACCCCATTGACAGCTACTATGTTATTTCAGGCATCCTTACACTTAGTTTATCTGTTCTTTGCATTGCTGGCCACTCAGTGACCATGAAATCAGACCAGACCAGACCAGACCAGATACTTTTCATTATTCCTGCAGCTCCTTCTGTTTCTTATCAATTTGTAAAAGGAGCTACAGGGTGCAATTAAAGCCATCCTTGGATTTTACTTCATGATGAGTTATAATACCAGTTGCTAATAAGATGATATTCATGCTCATTGGCTACTGAATAAGTGTCAGTGTATGCTGTTGGATCTCTGGAAAGAGGAGATTCACGTGTCTAAAGTGATGTGCATGTCAGCCAATGGCGTGTTTCTGCCTAAAAATGGAGCACACAGTAGCTTTTTTTTGGTTAGTCTCAACGGAGGCCTACCCTTCTGCTGTGTATATTACATTGTATGTTGTAATATATGCTGACTATGTAATAAAGAAGTCTGACCGAAGGCTAACGTGAATGAATGTTTTCTTAGAAACTTCATAATACTCACTGACACTCTGTCAAAAGAGAAAGTCAAATACATATTCCATAGTTTTTTTTTTATCCGTTTTCTTCTGAAAAGAAGTCCACACATGTCCATGTAGATCCCACAAATATGTAGCTGTGCAGCACCAGTCACTCCACCACTGCATCAATGTCCATATTCGTCTTTCTAACTCAAAAAACCAACAGCACACATGCTCTGCAAAACCAGATTCATTCTCCTCATTGACTGAATTCTGCATCTCATTGCACAGTTGTTCTGGCTTATTTTTAAGTATTACTATCAATTAACATGTGACATTTTAAAATGTGTCCGTCAGTACTAAGTATTATCTTTGTGCCGTGATTAACTTGGCAACAAAAGATTACCCCTGGCAAATGACATTTCCATGTCCTGCCAAACTCATGAATATAGTATGCAAATTATTTATTTCAAAAATATTCATTCTAAGGAGAGATTTTTGTTATACATGTACACAAAGTAGCAGCAATACTATAAACCATGCAATACACATTGTTTCTTATTTTTCTAAATGCAAAATACAGGCAGGTTAAGGAAGCCACGTGTGGTCTCTTTCTGTGTCGTATCACATCTGTGTTTGACCCCATGTAGAGAGATGACCCGGTTCAAACTGAATCTCTCTTCATCCTTTTGGAAACTTCTTTCAGCATGATATTTAAGGGTTAATGCACGACAAGCTGTGCATTATATGATTTTAAGAGCATGGATGAAGAGGCGGGTAATGTAATGTCTGCATGACATGAAAAATGAAATACCACTCCAGTCTCTGATTGTGAAACATTTTTTCTGATATAAAACCTAAACCATTGTCTTTATTTTGAAAATACTCTATTGAGCATTGAGAAGACCATTAACCATCCACTAGTTTGAAATTGCCTACTGGCAAGGCCAAAGGCCAGTCTTTGTGTGTGTGTGTGTTTAGGTGTGTGTGTGTGTGTGTCTATTTAGCTTTACATACCTCCAGGTATTCCACTACATTATTGTTTTCAGCAGCTTATAGGGACTGTGAAGTATGACTGGACTTTAGTCACTAAGCACATGTCTTGGTTCTCAGCCATAAAACACTGTTTTTGTATAAATGATTTGTAGGAACTTCTTTCCTTTTATAGTTTCCATTAAGTGATGATAGTTAGAATTAAAGATTATAGTTGCATATTAACTTGTTACTGTGATTTGCCTGGCCGATGCTACGTGTGCAGTTATAGAATTCTCCCATCAAGCACTTAAGTTAAAAAAGTGCATAAAAAGTGACGCGCTTTTAAGTTCACCATTTTCTCCCCTCATCAGCGTGGACACGTCCTCTGCACTTAGCCTGAGCAAGAAAAAAAAGTGCAAGAAGTACAATTAATTGTCTGCAATGTGTTATTCCGCACATCTTTTCCATTAAGCATAGAATGGTTACCAATTAGACAGGAGTCCTTGTCAGGTGCGTCCATTGGGGGCCCCTGACCTAGTGTATGTAAGAAGTATATGTATGTGCACTAAAATATGAGACAAACAGGAATTCAAAATGGAGTAGTCAAACATACGTTACAATCGGTGTCAAGACGAGGTCTGTCTCACTGTCGCCGGAGTGCGGGTGCATACACTGCGACTTGGCATGGCGAGGAAACACTGCTTCCCTGGATGAACTGTTTTGTAATCAATCATTTAGCCTAATTTATTTGCCTGCTAGGTGTGTTCACAAGGCAGATGTCATTAGAATCCTGCCTAATTGTAATATACTTTGTATATATTTATACATATATTTCTATATGGTGCTATGTTATATAATTCTTATATAATTATATTAATTTTTCACATTTGGATTGTAACATTTATTTCTAAATGTATGATATGGATGAGAAAGTTTTATTTATTTTTTTATTGCGTTTGGCCATGTAGAAGCGTGTAACTTAATACAGCCCCCCAGAGCAGATAGTGAAAAATGCAATTAAGTGCACTTAAGTCAGTGGCAAAATGCTCTTAAGGGCCATTTACATGTGAAATGCCCCTATTTTGCTGTTTATAAGCCCAAAGTGTGTATCTAGCATAAGTGCACTTCAACCCCACACTTAAGTCGATGGGAGAGAATGCTTAAGGCAAAAACTTAAGTGTGTGGGAAAATTGACCCCACTGTGATTTATTTAAACAATTCATTTATGAGTTACACTACAACTTCACAACCCTTGTTCTTGTTTGCTGTCTAGGGGCCCAATTTTAATAACTTAAAGTACATGGTCTGAAGTACACAGCACAAGTTCTTTTAGCACATGGCTAACCCAGTTTTGCTAGTTTAACGGTGGAAAAATAGTTACAGCACCAGGTGCATGATATAAAAGGGTTGTACAAAGTTTCATAATTAGTCCTGGGGGTGTTTCAGGTGTAGCATGCTAAAAACCAATCAGAGTGTCATCTCCCATTCCGTTTAAGAGGCAAGTGCGCTTGCACCTTGGTGGATTGCTATTATAATGGTGGATTTGCCAAGGGGAAAAGATCACTTCTCGGCAGATCTGTTCATGTGCAAAGTGAAAGTGCACAAGCAGGTAGAAGTCTACATTCCTGCAGCTATAGAATGCAAATGTGGGAGCAGGCAGGAAGCGGCTCTGGGAGCCGGAAAAAGGATTAAAATGTTTTTTTTTGTTAACAAAATGGTATTCAGTTCAGTCCACTTTTTTTTGCATAGCACATTTTCCACAACAATGCATTGTCTCAAAGTGGTTTACATTATCCTTGCCCAAAATCCCCAGAGAGCAAGCCAGAGGTGACAGTAGCAAGGAAAAACTCCTTCGAAGGAAGAAACCTTGGGAGAAAACAGACTCAACGGGGGAGCCCATCCTGCAGGGGGTGGCAGAGGAAGCCCTAACCCTAAACAGACCCAAAGGGGAGCCCGTCCTCCAGGGGGCAGCAGAGGAAGCTCTAACTCTAACCAGAGCCAAAGGGGGAGTCCATCCTTCAGGGGGAACAAAATGAACAAAATGGCAAAACACTAATTTACACTGTCCAAATTTTAAGAATTGAGTCAAATCCATAGCGAACATACATGCTGAGGAGTCCACTAGGCATGTACGTGTATGTGCATCTAAGCTGAGCTTCCAGTGAATACCCAGTTATAAGTGCACTACTTATCAATATAATTACTACTTATAATTATTATTACTACTTATCACTATTATTACAATGATAGGACAGCAGGCATCTTTGTCAATTATATGTCACAGTCTCTAAATGTAGACAGTAGATGAAATAAAAACTTAATTGATCTTTCTTAACCAATTAGCCAACATGCTGAAAAAACACAAAAAAAACTTTATATACTATTGCTAAGAATATTGTACTTGTCATATGATAAACATCAGGCAGGCCATAGACGGATTGACTAACCTATCAAATAGAGTGTGTAGCATGGCTGGTGAGAAAAAACTGGTGCCAAAAGAGGTTCTATTTTGATTTTGATTGTGTGGATATGGTTTGTATTTGAAAGATTAAATGTGGACCAATCTATTGTGTTTTGCAAACTTTAATACTGTTAATACAACAATTGGCAACACAACCAAATTATTAATTAACACTAGAAAGACTGACTGGGTCAATTGACCCAG
>JAODUD010000038.1:5197610-5211524 GCA_026784285.1 Stomatorhinus walkeri
TATTATTATTATTATTATTATTAATAATAATAATAATAATAATAATAATAGTAGTAGTAGTAGTAGTAGTAGTAGTAGTCGTAGAAGTAGTATGTCAGGAATGTCAGGAAGTAGTTTGTCAGGAATGTATTAGTTGTATTGTAGCAATATTGGATGTAATATGCAGTTTTAAGGCCATTCAAATGAGACCAAACATAAAACGTGAAAATGGACGGAACAGAGGGGACGCCAAAGCCTGCTTGTGAGCCGCATTTCGCTCAGTCGTGGCCGGGGAAGGGAGGGGGGTCTCTCGCTGGCTCCTGCAGGTGTGCCAGAGGGAGTTTGTGAGCCCAACTGCATCGGATCCAACGTGAGAATTCCTCCCTGGGGTGAGAAACTGCCCAAAGGAGACTGGGATTACAGTCTCAAAATATATCATTAAGGACATAACTAGATATTTGAGTTGTATTTTAAATAATTTACTTTATTCAGTACCTTAAATAGCAGTCATATTCAATTAAACATTAAAGGTGCCTTATGCAATGTTTTTGCCCTCATGGCAACAAAATAAGAAGCACAGACACAGTCACTCAGGACTCGTTTTCCTGCAATTTCCTTCAGGATCAACACATTTTTTTAATCTAAGTATGAAGGTAGCATCATTTCAGATGTTTGTTGCTAGCATCCTCACCTGCAGGGTTAGTATCTATCGGAAATTTTTAAATCAGGGTCTTTCCATTAAGAAGTTTAAGAAGATGTGCTCAGAGAGTTTGGGATCTCAGGTCTAAAGGGCATATTCTTAAGATTTGAGAATTGTGGATGTTTCTACTACATTTGAATTATAATAGCAAATGCAATAAATAAATGAATGGGCCTGCAAGATCATCAGCCAATAAAAAAGATGTTTGAATGACATAACAAATGGCAAAACTTCTTTAGCCTTAAGTCAAACTTAACTATATTAGTTTTATATGAATGATGTTTTATTAGAATCTTATTACTTATTGTATTATATGTATGTGGGAATCCCTGTGAGATGGGAAGAAGGAAAAGGATGCTTTTGTTTTGATCATTTCATTAAAAATGATCTGAATATTCTGTTGTGTTTAGTTTGACAATGATATCTGTGCATAATTCTGTATTAATCAAATTTTAAAAAGGTAAGAGTGGAAATCCACCTACATGTCTAGCACTTAAATTAAATTTGCAAACAGAATATGAAATTAATTTGTGCAAGATAGACAAAAAACACTTTTGGAAAGATAGGTAAAATTTTAATTTCAACAAAATATTTAATAATGTGATCTTAAAACTTAATAATTAAAAAACAAGTCCAGTTAGTTATTTAAACGATTTCAGAAAAAGAAGCAACAGTAATATGACCTTTTGATCTTTTTCAATGAAAATGGGGCAGCGTCTTTGTCACACAGGGGAAAGGGGACGCCTGACTTGGCTCCCAGTTCCCCTGCTTTCCTTTGGGTCTCAGTGCCAGATGCTTTGTTCTGTGGAACAGAGCACTCTTTGGAAAGGCAGTGATGCCTGTCACTGCCACACAATGGCTGCACGGAGGGGACATGTTTATGGAAAAAAAACAGTGCTCTATGTTCAAACAGTACTCACAGAATTCAGACTGTGGTGAGCAGCAGGAAAATAAAATCAGAAATTAGGCATCACAAACAATATTGTGAAATAACAATATATATTGTTATATATATAGCATGCCAAACTGGAAATTTTGAGATATACAAATATATATATGTGTGTGTAGGTGTGTGTGTGTTATTTAACTAAGCTACTTTAATGGTCGTATTATACACCAGGCACAAAGTGGCGGCAAGTGCCCTGCTGGTGTCTCTGTTAGTAGGAGCCCGACTCGCTGTTGATTTTCCTGTCCAGCACCCATGTTGTTTCAAGAGCAAATGTCCTCTGGCCATCCGAACCCTCATGGGCGTGTCGGTCAGGTGCTTTTTTGGCACATAATTATCCTGAGGCAGCAGAAAGCAATTATGCGACTGCCCAACAAAAACCTGGTCTGAAGTCAATTGTGCCATATTTCACTGTCATTTTATGGGTGTGTTAACAAGAGATGCACACACAGAGACACACACACAAGCACACACACACATACCTACACAGAGACACACAGAAATGCTCACACAATCACACACAGAGATGCATACACAATCACACACAGAAATACCCACACAGAGACACACGGAGATGCTCACACAATCACACACAGAGATGCATACACTGGCACACACAGAGATACACACAGAGATGCACACACAATCACACAGAGAGATGCACACACAGAGACACACATAGATGCACACACAATCACACACAGAGATGCATACACAGGCACACACAGAGATGCACACACACAGATGCACACACACAGATGCACACACACAGACACACAGAGATGCACAAACACAGATGCACACACACAGACACACAGAGATGCACACACCGGCACACACAGAGATGCACAGCAGTGCACAAACATGCAAAAGATTAAAAATAAAAAGATAATGAATGTATGCATCAATATAGTCTTAAGGGTTACACTGTACTTAAAGCACCCATGTATAATGTATTATACATACCTTCCAAATATGGTTATACACTTTATGCATTATAATGCACTCGTAAAGTATTATAAACACGGTTTTAAGTATTTATACAAAGAAGTTGCACTATTAATAATGTTTTTTAGGGTTGAGAGAGTGTGTAGGGTGGGCTTGGGCAGTACAATGATTAAATTTTTTTTAATAGTGTTGGTATACTGTCCTCAGATCAGTGAAATTCATCATGGGGGTGCTCACCCCTCACGGGAAGATGGTGGAATAGCATTGCTTTGAAAATAGAGTGTAAATACTATACCACAGTTTAGAGAATGGATGGTATGACCATATGAAAAATAGTGTAGGGGGGCAAGAGGTAGAGGCTGGGGGCTATGGGAGAAGTAGGGATTAGTCTGGGGGGGCAGCGGGGGCAGGAAGGTCTGGGGAGTGCATTGTTTTAGTGCTGACAGCATCACATTTGCAGATAACAAGCAAAGAAGCACCCACACATTCCATGGTAAATATTACACAGTTACGACACAATTTACAACATAAATGCATGAATATTCATTAATTTACGCTGCTTAGTAGAACATAATGGAAAATTTATATGGTTTAAAAAAGGTCTTTCCTCTAACCATCTGGGTTGGACTCATAGACATGTAGAGTGTTCATCTGTCAGTCAGCATAGAAGGGAACATATATGATGTATTATTTTGCTGAGAGGAACCTACGCTATGGGGTGAGGAATATGAACATTTTTGGTACTGACTTGGATGAAAAGACTAATTGCTGTGATGAGAAGACACACACTTGTGTTCTCTCAAGTCTCAGAATTGTAGCAGAAGGTATGATTGAGATTTCTGAAATGAGGTGAGACAGCAAGGAGTTCAAAGCTGTTGGCAAGTAGCCTGGATACAGAAAATTAGTTTTTAATTTTTATCTGGAGCTTCTCCGTGCCAGTATCAGTCTGAGTTTGGTAAGATTCCCTCACCTTCTTTTTCTTGTTTGTTTATACTGTAAGGTGTTTGCTGTATTTATACCTTATAAGTCATCTGTTGTGTTCTAAGTTTAACCCTTCTGTGTCATGTAGTGACATCCATTTCCAAAACTGCAAAGAAAATCAAAATAAAGAAATAAACAAATACCTAATGTGAAATTTTCAAATAAGTCCCCATACAAATATCCTGCAGGGTTACGAAGCTCAGGAGCTGTGAGATAATTTGGTAAAATAAGTGAAAATAATAATAATCCATCCATCATCTATACCCGCTTATCCTACTGAGTCGCAGGGGGTCCAGAGCCTATCCTGGAAGCAATAGGCACGAGGCAGGGAAGAACCCTGGACAGGGGGGCAGCCCATCGCAGGGCACACTCACACACCATTCACACACACAGGCAATTTAGCAACTCCAATCAGCCTCAGCATGTCTTTGGACTGTGGGGGGAAACCAGAGCACCCAGAGGAAACCCCACGTCGACACAGGGACAACATGCAAACTCCACACACATGTGACCCAGGCGGAGTCTTGAACCCCGGTCCCAGAGGTGTGAGGCTACAGTGCTAACCATTGCACCACCGTGCAGCACCAAAAAAATTATTATTATTATTATTATTAATAATTATAATAATAATAATAATAATAATAATAATAATAATAATAATAATAATAATAATAATAATAATAATAAATTACTTTTAAGTAATAATTTGACATAATACTGTTATACTTTCAGGTCAACCAGGAAATTAGTTTATAATTTCTGAAACATCCTCCTCAATGTTTCCACACCTGTGAATAACTGTAGTAATTTCACATGGAAATTAAGCTTAGGTAAAATATGGATTCTGTAGGCTGTTACTAATACTTGTAGACAGACTTTAAACAACATTTCAGTCCATTTAATGTTTGACAAGGCTATGCAGTATGACGGAATAAGATTACAGTTTGTATTTCGACAAAGAACAGTAAGACATAAAAGGCTGATAAGCTACATTTATTATACCTCAGTCTAATTTACTGGCTCTATTGATGCGCAGTGTTGCACAGACATCTTGTACCTCATCAAAACTGTTCATATTACATTTATATTGCAGCATCTGGTTGATGAACTTTGGAACATAATGCAACTTAGTCATTGAAATCAATCATTTGCATTAGCGAATAAGAGCTGCAAGAATACTCACGGACAGGAAACAAATATATACAGACAGATTAATTGTTCTTCTGAAGATCTACACACTTTCTGTATAGTAGGTATGATCCTATACACAATGCTCACACATACAATAGCACAGAATACTTGCACAGAAGTTGGATTTTGCAAAGAAATAATATGAATATTGCTAAAACTGTTTAAAAAATCTTCTTCTTATTGTTGTCGTTGTTGTTGTTTTTGTTAGAATTTGGGTCATTTTTGGAAAAGAACGGTACATGCAGGATTATAGCAAAAATGAAACTCTAACCATGTATGCTATGAAAGTGTGAGGTATAGTCTGCGCTGAAACAGAGCTATGTGATGCTTTAATGCAACAGAACTGGGTTATTCTGTTCGTGGGGGTGTCAACAGCAGGTGCCTGTGGAATGGCCTGCAGGCAATAACCAACCACAGTGGACAGAGGTGTCAGATTACAGATGCTTACGTTAAGTTTCCGGTGAACTAGGGGGATTGGTGCAGAAACTGTCTGAACAAGAAATGGGGAGGATTTTTAGCAAAGCAAAAGCTGTCTGCCTTGATGGCATCCATTCCTGTGTTTTAAAGATTTGTAGAGCACTGCTGCCACCTGTTTTCACTGCAGTGTTTGTAAGGAAACCCCCACTGGCCCAATGATGGAGTATGATTGCGCAGCCGACGGCACTGAAAGCAGCTAGATCTTCTGAAAGAACTTCTGAAATGTTACTTACCTTTCAAATGAAACCAAAATGAATCTGAAGCCAATTTATTATATTTTACTGTATTTCAAGCTATTAATGACATGGTCTTGACTCTGGCTTTGCTAAGATATACTCAAATACAACACTGTAAATCATGCAAGCAAACGTTTCTGTCACAACACCAATAACGGCGCCAACACAATGTGTTTATAGGATTTTCTTTGACTCTCTCATCATTCATTCCAGGGAACAGGTTTGACATTGTCGGTAGAGTTGCTACACATCTTATTTTGAAAAACAAAGAGCTGCGTCCCATTTTGAAACAATATGGGACGCGATTAGTCTCACATTTTATGATTTGCCAGCACCATCCTCCTCACCCCATTCCACTGGATTTCAACGCTGGTGAATTGCTGAAATAGGTTTGCAGTATTTCCAGTCTCCGTTAGCTCTAGTTTTCTGCAGAGTATACAGTACACAACAGCAGTCTGTTGAATTTTGGACCATCGTTATCTTTTTACCTCGCTTATCACCAATATCTCCTTTTTTGACTTCTGATATGTTGCTATCTTCACCAGCACTTGAAGTTTCTTCTATAGGATCATTCATCTGTTTCACTTTATATTACCAAAGCAATTGTCAACACAGTCAACCACGCAGTGTGTTTGTTGGGTATGGGCCGCCCATTGTGGCATTGTTAAATGATTTATTTATTTATTTATTTTGGTTGGCTGCTGTGATGTGGTGAACTGATGTTTGCATTGTCCTGTTTATTTAAGTTTCTTATTTTCCAACCATTAACATTTTATATGATCAGCCAATATACCATTTATTTTACCCAGCCCTAGTTGTGGCTGAATTGCTTTAGGGTCCCATCTGATTCATTGGGTAAAACTCCCTAGTTCTAATATTTAAACTAATATCGAAGTAGTCATTTGGCTAAACAGCATCCAGACCTGTTAGAATCTTATATACCTGTATCTTGTCCCCTCTTAGTCTCCTTTGCTAGAGGCTAAACAGAATCAGCTCAGCTAACCTCTCCTTATAAGACATTCCTCTAAGACCAGGAATCATTCTTGTCGCCCTACATTTCACCCTTTCCAAGGCAGCAATGTCCTTTTAAGGTATGGTGACCAAACCTGTACACAGTATTCTAGGTGGGGTCTTACAAAGGAATTGTATAATCATAGCATCACCTTCCTTGACTTAAACTCCACACACCTAGAGATGTAACCCAGCATCCTATTGGCCTTTTTAATTACTTCCCCACGCTGGCAAGAGTGGGACATGGAAGCATCAACATACACACCAAGATCTTTCTCATAATCAGCTACCTTTACTTCAGTGGAACCCATAAAATATCTGTACTTCATATTTCTGCTCCATGCATGGCTTACCTTACATTTATCTGTGTTAAATTTCATCTGCCAAGCATCAGCCCAGTCGCTAATTAAATCCAGATCCCATTGTAGCCTCTCTGTTGCTCGATCAGTATCTGCTACACCACCCATCTTGGTGTCATCTGCAAATTTAACCAGTGTTAAATTTGTGTTTTCCTTTGTGCTGGACATGCCCTGGTGCAGGTAAAACAAAGTAAGGTGACATAGTTTACATTTTTGAGAATTTAACCTAATTTAAAAAACTTAAATATTTCCGACAATAGACATTTTGAAAAGTAAGCCGATTGCGGATTTAGCCAGAATTTTTTTCATGATTCTACTTAAAGATTTAAGCAAGATATAAACTGAACTAGATGCAAAAAATATGCAGCATTGCCGATGATGCGGTCCTCCCCAGAGGGTTAAGTAGTCCAGTAAAATTTATACACTTACGACAGCTTGAAACTTGAATCTTAATAGGAATAGTGCACAATTTTGTTTATAGGTTATTTTATATAGAATAATAGTTCTACCCATTTAAAAAAAAGGTTTATTTGCACTATTCTTTAATTTTAGAATAATTTTGAAGATATGGGGCTCAGAACGTTACTGGTTCAAATCCTTGGGTCAGCAGGGTGATGTCACCAAACCTCTGCACCAGTTTCATGAGGCGGCCTCCTGGGATGCTTGTCCAGCTGTCCTGAAGGAGGTCCCACATATATGCTGAGCTCTCATTGGATGTTTGTCCAGCTGTCCTGAAGGAGGTCCCACATATATGCTGAGCTCTCATTGGCTGTTTGTCCAGCTGTCCTGAAGGAGGTCCCACATATATGCTGAGCTCTCATTGGCTGTTTTTCCTTTTACTCTCCGGTTAAACTCCTCCAAACCCATCTCTGCTGTGTTTAGGTCAGGTGGCCAGGTCATGTGACATGACACTCTACCACTCTCCTTCGCAGGTGGCTTGGCGTGTACACACTTTTGACTGGTAGTGCACACCAAACATTACATATTCTTTCTGATAATCGTTCTATCTCAAATTCCCCATGTTGTGGGTTGGTCTGTAATTGGATAGATCTGACTTTCAAAAATCTAGGGTAGGATGTGAAATAGGACAGTTTGATTTAAATTGTTGTAATGAGTCATAGAGTCCATGTGCTGAGCCATCCATAATCATTTATTCACTCTCAGCTAAAGCACAATCCAAACTTGGAAGTCATTGAAACAGGGAATAAGGCAAAAACCAAAATCAGAACCCAGAATCAGAGTCAAGAAATAGGGTAATAAGCTGTTTAAACATGCAAAGATAGACATAAGTAAATTAACAATGGGAAATGCTCAGAAGGGAACTAAACACAATAAGTCACATTGCGCTGTAGAATGGAAGCGGTCTTATTGATTTACATGGGAACTGTATTCCAAATGAGTTTAATATATAGGGGAAGCAGATCAGGGAGAATTAACCAGTCATGTTGAAGATCCACGCTGGCCCCTAGATTCAGAGGTAGACGGGGCACTAAACATGACAATTGTGTGCTAGTGTTAATACGACTGTTAGGTCATTGACAATAATATTTGCTGACCACGGGAGGATCAATCGTGGTCTAGGAGGATGGATCATGTGGTCTGGGAGGATGGATCATGTGGTCTGGATTCAACTGCATTTTATTCTAGAGTCTGTCAGTTGGTGATCACTGTTCTATAGAAATTCATAAAAATATATATATTAAAAAAGCATACAGTTCAGTTAGTAAGCAGTCAGTGAACTGCTTTGATCCACTTATTTATCTCTGATTTCTATTCTCTGGAACACGGCTCTATGGCTATCATGTTTACTTTTGTTGAGTTTTCCGAAGGAATCACTGTATTCAAGTGTAAGTCATTATTTTTTCATTCAGAAACATTATTTCTATCCCTTTTCATTGTCTAAAGAGTTAGGATACTTAGGATTATCATACTTGGACTGGGATCCTATAGCACAGTGCTATATGCTTTGTACTTTTTTCTTTTAACAAAATGTAAACACTGATTCGGGCATAACAGTCTGACTGCAGCTGTCAGTGGGATAAAAACGAACTGTTTTTATCCGTTTTTAAAATAAATGCTTTCTGTTAATGAAAAAAAATTGGCCAGCTGGCTCTTGAACATGTTTTAACAATTGATATTTTTTTATTTCAGAATAGAGTGCAAAAAGGCATGCATTTATCTGAAGCACCATACAATTCAGACAGCAGGGTCAGTCAGTCCCAGGGGCTGCTGTGGATTTGGGGCCATACTCATGAGCCTCATGGTCAAATCACTCTGCTTATGCTGGGATTTGAACCGGTGACTTTCTGAACATAGGCATGGCATTCGAACCCTCCCAATTAACCCCCGACATAGCAGAGTTATATGATATATGGCTTGGTGGCTTAGAGGCTGAGCTTGTAGCAATGTAGCATCATGGGATTGTAGCTTCGCGTGTTTGGCTTTGGCGTGTGTGTGAGTTTGCATAGTCTCCCTATGTCCACATGGCTTCCCTCACACTGTCCAACTGGTGAACTGGTGTAATTTGCCTGCAATGCATTGCATCCTCACCACTTCATCTTACTGCTCAAGTACAAGCTGTGAGTGCTGGTCGGGCCTAAAGACAAGTGTTTGCAGCTGACAGGAATCTGGACCAAACCGGAAACCATTCCAGTTATGAATGTGTTATACATATGTACCCCTGACAGAGGCCAACAACTACTCTTAACTACCTTCACTTGGTACTGAGTATGTGGACCAGAGCATGTGAGCGGAGTGGAGCGGTGAGAATTTCCGCTCCTTGCTCACGAGGCTGTTGGCTCCGCCTGCTCCTCCGCTCTAATTCACAGTAAGCCACTCCGCTCAACAACACTCCTTGCTCTACTAAAATTTCCTCCCTCTCCAGTCAAATCACTCCAATTTAAATGAGGGACATATAATCTGCATGCCTAACAAATGTCACCTTAAACCGAAGTCTTATATCATAAAGAAATATGAGCAACGGCAATATTGACACTCGGAAAAGAAAATATATATTTTTAAACAACATATAGGCAACAACGGACAAGTTTGGCAATGGCATTGTACGCAAAAATAGGCTTAAAAATAAAGGGATCAGTGGGCTTAATAGCCTATAGAATACACAGGCTAAGCATCCATGTTTTAAATTCCTTTTTTTTTTTTCGATGCTGCTGCTGCGTCTCTCTAAAATATAATTTCACTGACAGCGTTACGTGAAATAAAAAAATCCTATTAGACCTACTTTGAATGACAAAACTAATTTATTTGATCACCAATATTTATTTTAGAAGCTTTTATACTTTTATTTACTTTATAGACTTGATATATGCTACAACCATATTAAACTTGCTCACGTTTTCCTCTGGCCTCTCTGTGTTCGTGTAGTATTTTTGCCACGTACTGGAACATTATCAAGCATTTATTTGTCTTGTGTCTCCTCTCCTTTCCCTGTCTGTGTCGTGGTGCCCTGCCGTCCCGCCTGCCCTGCATCCCTGCCTGGTCCCGCTTGCCCTGCCTTCATCCCCGTTCCTGCTTAGCTCGCCTGTCTGACCTGCTCGCTCCACTCGCCCTGCCTGATCCATCCCATCATCTCATCTTCCAGTCCCTCTTTGTAGGACTGACCTCCCAGGCTTCCACCCTTCTGCGCCCAACCCGACTATTCTCACAGATTCCCCTTTTGGTATTGTGTGTTATCGGCTCTTTCAGTCTTATTAAACGGGGTCTGCCTCCTTCCTGGATCGGCCTTTTAACAGAATACTTCGCCCTACCATGGACCCCGCGGAGCATCAAAGACTGCAGCAGCAGATCGATCGCCTGACGTCAACGCTAACGCGGCTCATGGAAGCTCGCGGTCAGCTTACTGGTCAGCTAACCTGCCTCTCCAGCGCAGGCTTCTGCATCTGTCCCCGTCGCCATGCCCCAGAAGTCTGACGGTAACCCGGACCAATGCCAGGCATTTTTAATGCAATGTGGGTTGTACATAGAGGAGCTTCGACCATTCGGCGCCCGACCTGACTATTCTCATGGATTTCCCTTTTGTCATTGTGTGTTATCGGCTCTGTCAGTCTTATTGAACCAGTCTCCTGCATTTCGGGGTCTGCCTCCTTCCTGCATCGGCGTTTTAACACCACCAACATTCAAGTTTTATCTGTTCCATGCATAGTTATACAGCTATTCCTTGCAGTGAAATGCAAATCTACTCCTTAGACTGAGAGATAAAAAACAGTGTGCAGCTTGATATGTGTTAACCTTATTTTTGAACTTGTTGCTCTTTGTTAACAAAAACAAATAAAAAATAAACTGAATGGTTAAAATTTGAGAGGGGTGGAAAAATGGATAATAGAAGATGAATAGGACTATATATCTTGTATACTGTATGTAGAGAAGTAATAATTTAAGAGACTGCAAAATGGATAATAAAAGGTAACAGACGTTATACAGAAAAATGTTTGGTTGAAGCTACATTTTCTGTAGCACCAGTATGGAAAATCTTGAGGATCCCTGTGGATACCTTGAATTTCCTCAGCTGCCGCAGGTGACTGAGTGTCTGTCTTGCCTTGGAGACCAGCATGTGGATGCAGTGTGACTATGTCTGGTCCTCGGAGAGTGGACTCCATGGTATTTGAAGCTGTTTACCCTTCCCTTTGGTGCCACGTTGAGGCTTCATCCTTCTGAAGTCCCTGCATAAGCTTTCTCTTGTTAACGTTGCTGGAGAGCTTATTAGACCATCTAGCATCCTGCTGTGAAGTTCACCTTGTCCAAGTAGGCTCCTTCATCATTGCCAGACATGAATTCCAAACACCACTGTGTCATCGACAAACTCGTCAATGGAGTTGGAGCTGTGCAAAGCAACCTATTCAACCAAATGTGCATTTTCCCTCATGAATCATAGGTTTGAGCATTTTACATAGGCGTCACCAGTGAGACTGTGATCCTCCTATGGCATAGAACACAAAATGAAAGCCATTACCCCTCTTTGGCTTTAAGAGACATGTCAATCATGCCATCCCTATTACACATCGTGCCTTCAGCATCTCTGGACACATGTTTTCTACCTGTGCAACCTTTCCACCTCTGACCAACATTGATGGACTATGACCCATCAAAAGCTTATCCAACACTGTGTCCTGGTGAGAGGACATATACATTGTATTAGGGAGTTCCTAAATGTGGTCATTCTACAGCCTGAGCGTGTTCCTGTGAAGAGATGTAAAGGCCATTAAAATGGTCCATTTAAACTCCCTATCACTGGCCTCATTCCTCATTATGCCCCACATCCAATATACCACCAAACCGTGACCTTTGACCTAGGGTGCTCTAGTACAAAGTTCATTTATGAGATACACAACGATTATTGTCAGGCCTCATCGTGAGACACATGAGCTTTACTATTCATGGACTACTCAGTACTCATGGACTACTCACTACCCATGGATGTGAGAGTGACATTCATGATAATTCAGGTTCCTTACCCACCAGAGAGGTAGCTTGTGCACATTCTAAAAGCCAAGTTTTATTTTCAACTTATAATCTTTTTGGCTCTTCCTCCACTCATAATTAGCACCCAAAATGCACTTCACTCTCCCATATCTTTTACTTTGTGGATGGTGGGCCTACAATCTTACAGCGCTCAGCAACAAACACCACCCTACGACTTGGATCCAGTAAAGTGTCCCAGTAACCAATGTCCAGATCATCTGATATTTATTATAAGTCTGTTAATGATGGAATTATAAACCTATTCTCAAGATCACGTCTTATGATATGAAAATGTCAAATGCTATTTTTGATGTATAGCTCAACATTAAAGAAATTTCAATTTACAATTTAAAGCTGAGTATTGGACTATCAAATGTAAATACTCAAATGTATAACCTATGTTTCCTTTTAGTTCTAAAACATCTTTGCAGACAGTTTTGTCTGTTATTTTCATTCATAAAGTATTACTCTATTATATTATATATTTCAGTAATAAACAAATGTATTATCCAGACTGATATAAATAATCTATCCTTGAGTGATGCATTCTAAGACCTACTGTGGATGGCCCAAACTGCAGATAACAGCAAACCATCCGATGACTCCATTTAAGCTATATTCATGTACTTACATATGATAGCTGATAAATTATGCACAGTAAAACATTGTCAACATTAAATACAGTAATAATGTGGTGCAGTACTGTACTCTCTCTCTCTAATGAAAGTGATTATGACTTTTTAGCCAAATCTAGAGACGATAGATACAATATCATGTATCATGAGATGACAAATCAATGAAAATCATATTTTTAATACCCCTCAAAGGATGAAGGAACAATGAGAAACATGCTGTTATACCTTTTACAATTTTTCTTCAGGCCATGGTAAACCATGGATAACTGAAACCATGGATACAGGGGTCTGCTGTAATTCCTGAAAGAGTTCCAAATGCTATGATACTAGGTTTCAGATTTCCCATAATTACCAAATGAACTGAATTTTAAACCATTTTCAAACACATGCTGGTGACAAAACTGGTCCTCATGTTGATTTTTTGTAATTTAGAGCTATTTCTTTAAAGGTATTTATTCCTCCATGTATACATTTCCTTCCTACTCACCATAACATCTCTCAAATTTCTACTCTACTCTATAAACACTGTGAACCCCTTTGCTGGGTTCACAATGATTTGCAAACTTAGTAATAAAAATGCAGTAAAACTTTCCAGCGCAACTCTGGAAACAATGATCAAAATTGAAGGTATTTAGCTACAGTTACACTAAGTAGACCTACACATGAGGTCAGGCTGATTACAGAAACATAAATTCTTACCAAATAGCATGAAAACTGGAGATGAGTTTTGAACTTTATAACTGCTCGAAAAAAAGCCCAAATATATTTATTTATTTATTTGTTTGTTTCACTTCTCTATAAATATGCATCCAGTAATATTTGGAGTTCTTCTGGAGCTTATAATGAGGTAAAGAACACAAGGGGCACATTGTGGGGCACATAGACGCACACATAGTCACACACACACACACACACACACACACGCACACACATGTAGGGTAAACATATCCTTATGGGGACCGCTCATTCATTT
>JAODUD010000038.1:5211624-5221889 GCA_026784285.1 Stomatorhinus walkeri
TGCACATCTTTGCAAATTAAAATGTGATATGACACATTCATAACAAGTGTTAAAGCAAACACTTATGGCAAAGCCATTAAAATGTTAATCATGTTAATGGGAGCACTTTATTCTGTGCAACGTATAATGTGCTTTATTTCTACAAAGAAATGTGTATTTTCATTTGGGCTGGAAATATAGTGTCTTTGACTGCCAACAATATGCCTCTAAGCAGTAATCATATTGTCATCTTTGCTAACAAAAGAATTGATTCTGATTGTTGTTTTTCAGCTAATTATTTTCAATTTGGTGACAAATTTCTAGAGGTTTGTCATATCTTGTAAAGCTAGAATAATGTGCAATTATCTCTGAACTGTCAGAGCAATGGATAATGATTTTAATTTGTACAAAAATCATTAAGTGGCTAGTGTCCAGGGTTAAATAAATTCTTCTGTATGAGAAAATCAATTCCCATGTTTCAATACATTTTTCCATGTACGCTCCCTATTTCCCAGATTTTTATGGTCTTTGTCAAGAGAATATGTATATTCTATCAGGACTATCAAAAGAACATTACTGAAGGGTGTGAATTTAGGGCATGTGGAGATGAAGTTCACCTTTAACCTGAGGACTCTAGCTAAGAAATTTGGTCTTAATAGTAAGGACGATCCATTGGATAGTGAATCTCAAAGGCAGTTTGACAGACAGTTTTATGCTCTAGGCAGTTTTTTTTTTAATTCAGTGACAAAGCAGGCAAATTCTTGCCAAACTTAATACCTGTGATCAGCACTTAAAGATTAGTACCCAAATCAATTCAATGACACGTGCCTGAAATCCTATTTAAATGAATAACATCACCTAACTGACTTTTTACGTAATTTGCGTAAATTTCATTCTGAAAGAATACTCAAAAAATACATTTATAAAACACAGATGTACACAATTTCCCCTTGATGTAATATCAGGACTACCTTGTAAATGTGCACATGTGCACTAGCCTGAGATCCTGCTTTGCTGTCGCCCACAAATAACCATAAATGCAAATCAGCTGATGACAGCAACAATAAATGGGTAAAAAGAAGAGGGATGTTGAATTATTCAATATAGAGGCACAAAAAACATTTCATTTGGGGGCCTGAGCAAATTTATAGTTAACTACGAGCATAAGTCGTAGGCCGTCAAAGAAAATCATGTTTAAATGATTCTCATGTAGGTGTAAAAATATGATATTATAAAAGTCTTTTTATAATTCTTATTAGTTATTTTTTTATGTGTTTCTGTTCATTTGTATAGTGAAGTGCCACATATTTCAAGAATAAAGTCATAATATTATAAGACTAAAGTCATAGGGCCTGATTTCAGCAATGCAAAGTGCATGGTATGAAGCACACAGTCCAGGTTCTTTTCGGGTCTGGATCCTCTCTAGCAAAACCAGGGCTCCACCAAGGTAGCGATCTGCATTCCCGCAGCGATATGCTGCACGGGACAAATTTTCATTTTTGAATGTGGAAGCAGGTGGGAAATAACCAATATGTTTATGGAACAGGAAAAATAATTTAATAAAGGAGTATATATATATTTTTTGCTATTTTATCCAATTTTTATGTTCATGAGTGAATAGAAAGTATATTTAAATGTTCACTGAATAAAGGAAATATAGGCCCCTATGTCTTATTTGGTTTTCACACAGCCAGTGTATCCCGGCACGTTAGGAAAGACGTCAACATTTTGAAAGTCCCTCATCACTTTTGTGAGCTCCTGGTAATGATGGCAGAACCAGCACTAACATCTGTAACACCACACGCAATAGCACTCATTGCACTGCATTTACGGCTGCATGCTGTAATGTTGTGCATTTCATGAATGAACTTTGGTTTGATTTAAGCTATCTTTATGACAATGAGGGCAGACAATTGCCCAGATTAAATGAGCAAGACTGAGCATAACTGCAAATTTAGTTTTCATGTTTGCCTGTTCACCCATAGCATAGCAAAATACGAAGTAGCATCTTACCAGTTTTATTATGTTGTGTAGCACGGAAAGATTGAAGGAGATAAAGGATTTTTTGGATTTCCTAGATCAGAATACCACTTCCCTTTGCTAGGTGCCTGTTGCCAAAAAGCAACCCATAATCAGCACCAGTATATGTACAGCTATGTTCTGAGCTCAAACAATTGGTCTCTCTAATGCTTTGGCCCACTGCAGAAATGTAATCGTAAAAGAATAGCTCATGTAAGTCCACATAGCCATAAACCAGTCGTCATCCTGGGCAATGTAAGATAAATTTACTGATCCCAGGGGTAAATTGTTGTGCATTCATCAGCAAATCGCACAGAGTACAAATATGATACAAAACAGTGCAGACACATAGTGAAAACTGTAAAGAAATGTGTAAAAACAATCTTGACATTCCATGAAAAATCATTCTCTCCTTATCCTTCATTAATGCAGTGACTAGCGAGAATCCCATTATGCCATATTGCATTCTCATGACTATAGGCTATTTATATATGTAGATTCATATGCATGAACGTTTGACACCCAATTCACACTTAGTGCACCTAGTGACAATTACAGATATTTTTAATTCACAGGAAAATGTGACAATGCATAGCATTTAAAACATTCTCAAAGGCGAATGCACAGTCTTCAGCTTACACAAATAAATGAAGCATCACTGTGTGACTAGGTGACATGAATTGCCGGCATGCATTTGGTCAGTTAGCTAGTTTACCTGCAGTTCCTTGAGTTGCAGTGGGTGTCTGTTTCTCCCCAGTTTATCCAAAATGCTGCATACACCTGCCCATAAGTTACTCTAAATGTGCACATTTTTTCTACCAAGTTATGCTTGATAAATCACTTTGTGTGAAAATTTGTGTACAGACATTTTTAGGCTTCTTTGTTATGCGTGTGAGAGCCCGGGAATCTCTCCATGCTGAAAGGCTGCTGGAGCTGATTCAAAGTCAAAGTCAACTTTATTGCCATCTTTCCATAGAATATGGAAAAAGAGATGGCGAAGCTCAGAATCCATGGAATAGACATATAATTGAATTTTACACATAGTGTAAGTAGACACAGTATTCAAGAGACACTGAGAACAGTGCAAGACAAGAAGAGTGCAAATGAGCTGAGAAACGTTTTAAGCGCAGTAAATGCTAACAGGTGCAGAAACGAAGTGCAAAGTAAGATTGTTTTATGCAATGCGATTTTAGTGCAAATACAGTATAAATACAGTATGATATGTGTGAAAATACAGTGTAATTACAGTATGATATCAGTATAATATCAGAGGGCATATATGTAGCGGCAGAGTCAGTTTAAAATGTAAAAAATAGGAAAATAGCATAGGTTCAGTGTACAGTAGGTGGGTTAATGATTCCATTGGCCACTTGCTACCATCCATCTTAAATGCATAAATCTCTCTATTACTTAAAAAAGGCAGAGATCCCATTCCCTGATCTAGCTATAGCCCGATCTTCCACTTGGATGTAAACCTAAATATCTTAGTGAAAGTCCAATCTCTTCATGTTCAAGAGAGTCTGGCTGCTTTAATCTCTTTAGACGTATCAGGATTTATGCTGGGATAGGCAGTTCTTCCACATAACCAGAAGGCTGCTTATTAATCCGTCTCCTCCCCAGTTCTGACTATCCCGAAATTATGTTTTCCCTAGATACTGAAAAAGCATTTCATAGCATAGAGAGTATCTATAGGGGCAGCCATCTCCTGCGATGGTTAACACTGTCATCTCACACCTCTAGGACCAGGCTTCAAGTCTCTGCCAGTGCTCCATCTGTGTGCAGTTTGCATGTTCTCCCCGTGTTGTCATGGGGCTTCCTACAGTTGAAATACATGCTGGGGTTAATTGGAGTTACCACATTGCCCATAGGTGTGCATGTATGAGTGACTGGTGTGTGACTGACTGGTGTGTGAGTGCACGACAGCAAATTCGTCAGAGTTAAGTTTTTGATGTTGATGAAATTTTTACCAATAGAGCATCCGACACTGGTTGAAGTTTACTTTGGTTTAGACAAATTAGTTTAATTTTAACAGCAGTCGACACCAAGCAATCTGCTTCTTCATTTGCTTTCTGCTGAAGGCTGCTCACTTCACAATACACAGTTTTTGCCTCAATATACTTGTTGCGATTGTGCTAACACTGCCAATGACATAACATTAAATATATAGTCTAAAGATAATTGATTGGTATGCTTCAAAATGCAACACAGTGAGAAACCAGTTTTGTTTGCTTTGCTTTGTTGAAAAAGCATGGATATTACATAGGATTTTATTAAAATGTTTTATCAGTTTACATGAAATTATCCATAGGCCATTTTTTATGAATGTCCATCATTGCATTCCAGTCCACCTAGCTCCATGGTCCGTGGCCCAGTCACTCATGATTCAGGCTGTTTGAGTGACACACTATTTGCATGTTAATGCCGCCTCGCCATTTCCTGTTTCTGCACGTGTTTTCATTTTTAGCAGGAGCTTTGATAACAACATGTGTATGGTCTGTGGCCCCCAGCACATTTAGGAAGCCAGCCACTCGATAAAACTTTCCCTCTATTCTCCTCCTGTGCTCTTGTCTGTCACGAAATTTAATGAAGGCAGTAATGTAGGGCAACATTGCCTCAGCGAAAAGACTAGGAAATGTGCACCACATCACCAGCCACACGCTTGCCAGTACGTACAAAGTGCTTGTCACTTTCATGAAGACCAGCACGGAGTCGGTGGCAGCTCGAGAGTCCTTCAGCTAGGAGCCGGCACAGAAAGATTAACGTTTCATGGTCGACCTGAAGACGTGTCATGCACTCATTGTGCGTCAATTGAAGTAAATCATGACGCTGTGGATTATTCTTCGCCGTCTCCATCCTTGCATGCAGTGTAGGCATTGTTACCTATGATTGTGAGCATACACCGCTTCCTTTAACTCCTTTTTGCTTGCCTTGTTTCAAACAATTCTTTTAGCCTAATTGATTCACCTACTACTTCTATTGACAAGGTAGATGTTACCAGCACTGAATCTTGCCTAATATTAATATATCTATTTACACAAATATATTTCTATATACATATAAATACATATTGTGTTATATAAATTATTCATATGCAATTTGGATTGGTAACATTTATTTCTAGATTTATATGTAAAAAGTTTTGCTACATGTTAAGCTTCCTAGAAAAAAACAATATTGCATTTGATCATGTAGAGGTACTTGACTTAATACAGCTCTCCAGAGCATGTAGCTGTAAGTGCATTAAGTCAATGGTGAAATGTGCGTAACGGTCGACATGTCCGTATATTGATGTTGCTCTGTCCAAAGTGCATCTCATGATGCCTAAACTCCAGTCAATGGCAGGACGTTCATGAGTTGAGTGAAGCTACAAACATCTTTACCTTAAGCACATGGTAGAATACGGCCGGATGTGAGCACCATGCTTAAGACCAAACTAATGGTGGCCATGTTAGCTAAATTAGTCAAATTAACCTTCACCAGACAATAAATTCAACTGGCTGCTAAAACGGTGCTTAATGTTAATTTTATTTTACTGTTCTGTTAAATAAACTGTAACAAAATACAAGTTAGCATTAGCTTATAAGGCCGGCACAACTGGCCTAGCCTAAAGGTTTTAAGCTCTCTGCCTGATTTTACGTGAATCGGGTCAATCCCTCCGACACAAAACAGGATTTCTTCATGGCACTGAAATGTTATTGTTGTACTTTTGAAACTGATTTCAGCACATTCCAGATTAAAAGGGTGTTTTGCCTAACATTACCACTGCACTGAGAGTTCTTGTTCCTGCAGCTAATGTTAGCTAGTAATGATCTCTTATCTTAGAAGGACACGATGGCTTCAGGGTGGCCTTTTTTCCACCAACAGCATGATGATATAGATACATAAAACCAAGTTCAGTTCTGATTGAGTATTCATGACGCATGATGAGATTCTACCATAGGACTTGCAACCGATTTACTGGTAGCCATGAAAAACCAGCAATGGTAATGTCATTAGGATGGGCTCTCCTACTGTTACCTTCCAAAAGTAGGAAATATGACGGTTTGGTAGGAAACTAAAAGCTTGCTAACATCTTCAGGGGGCTGCATTGCGGCAAACTTTTCTGATTCCCTGTAGTTAGTTTAATATCAGTCTCTACTGCCATCAGTTTATAAAAGACTCTTTATGATCTGGTAATAGTCCTCTTGTCTATTTTACTACTGTAAGAGGGGATCATTTATTGTAGAGTTCTGAAAAATTCATTATGAATTTAAGGAGCAACATGGAGAGAACAAGGGTTGAAAAAAATTATTGGATGGAAAAATAAATAATGAGTCTGTCTGCATTAGTATTAATAATAACTCCACAGTGTCCGTTCAAAGTACAAAGGGTAAAATGAATGGACTAACTATAAAACTAAATGATATATGGATGCCCATAAAAGTCAAATTTTTATTAAAAATTGGCCATAAAGAAATCTGAAAAAAACCAAGGGGTGTTGCTTGCATTTGCTGAAAGTTATTAGAGCCAGAAAAATTAATAGGGATTATCAAGCTACCTTTACTTTGGCATCGTTAAGGTAGCTTTCTGTAATATCTCCCTGCTGTTTACACTTGATGAAGTATGTGGATTAGGGATGCGTAGCTTCATACTGAATTATTGATTTTTTTCTATCTGAATCAGTTGGAGAATCAATTCTAACATTAAATAACTATTATTTTACCTGGTAAAAGGAAGAGGGATACAAAGTATTTTGATATTTTTCTGAGATAAAGCTTACAGGTTCATTTTTTCACATTAATGTTATCTCCTCCCATTGATTGTTTTTTTCTCTTCTTCCCTGCCTGCTTAGAGGGTGTGTAAATGCGACATGCTTCGAGCAAAGATCGTAATTCTCAGTCCTGGAGGTGTGAGGTGACAGTACTGCCCACTCTACCATCAATGCTGGCTGCATCATTTTGTCTTGCTAAATGTAAGTCCGTATTTCTGGCAAAAAGAAATGCATTGTGTTTTAAGATTTCCAGTTTCAGAAGTGGAGCTAAGTCCCTCTGAGACATAAATATCACATAGAATGGGAGAAGCAAATGAAATGGGAGGAGGTGGACAGTTTTGGCAGAATGTGTTTGATAAAAATGGTTCTTCCTTGGTATAGGGCTTACCGAACATCACCTACATCCATATCACAACATTACTGCTGCTTAAATCAAGCGTCTAATATAAACAAATTGTCCATGGCAACAAATGTAAAATCTAAATATAATACACAGCATATCTACATCTTATATCCATCTGTTAGATTAGGGTCCGTATGAAGTCATCTTCAAACTTTTATTTTCTAAGGAACACATCCAATAGCTTATGTATGTTTGTCAAATTTTGGTGCTTCAAAAAAAACTACAAACCAAACCTGCAAAATAAAACAGAAAATCAAAGTGTATAGTGGGTCACTCTATGGAAAGGATGCCATTCCTAATAGGACCTAATAGGTCTGTTGCCAAACACAAATTAGCAGCTTTCACCTTTCAGATCAGCAGAGCCTTTCCAGAATACCCAGCATTCACTTGATTCGCATGGATGTGAGCATAGACCTTTGTTCCTTTTTTTTCTTTGTCATATTACCTAACATGTGGTTGGAGTGATATGCCAAACATCCCATAGAAGCTCTTCTTCCAGACATCTAATTTATTTCACGCGGAATTTTTGCAAATTAGTCCTGGCTGTCTGTCAAGTGTTTTGTACAAGTTGCATTTCACACTCTAATTAATCATCCTAAGTTTCACCCACCTGGTTTGCCTCAAAATATCACCACTTTACTAATGAAATGAGAAAGTAAATAAGTTGAGTATGATCTAAAAACATTGCTTCTCCAGTAACGATTCCAGCAAGTTGAATTCCTGGAGCTTGTAGGTCCAAACATTGGTGGCTGTATTGCTGGGACTGAAATAATGAGCCATGATAATTGTATGTCAGTGCAAATCTATACTAAATATGTTAAGTCTATTATGGCTCAAGCACCTAAGTGGTGTAAGCAGCACTAAAACAGTACATTAATAACTTCATTTCTTTAACCAGCTTTCACTTTAGCTATTTCAGAATTTTAATTACAGATAAGACCATTCACAAATAGCATCTGTAATGATTTGTAATGACAGAAAGCACATTTAAAATATGTCAACACTTTTGTTCTATATTTTGTACAATATTTTTGACATTTTCAATTAATTATATTTTCCCACAAAGACATTGTTTACCCTTCACAATGAAGTTAACCTGTTGGGCATTTTAGGAGAAAAGTGGTGTATTCCCAGGATAGGTCCATTAAAGAAAGAAAAATAATTACCCTACCCCTAGCTTCCAGAGCTCAATTAGTCTGACATAGCAAGAGACCTAGGCATCTATATCTGCAGATACCATAGATTTGATAAGTACAAAACACGCACCAAAATCACATGGATGGAATATGATTCAATATGTTAAATTATTAAAAAGGCAAAATACATTAGCTTGTGGTCTTGGTAAATTTTCTGCATGGAATGTAATTAGCTGTCACATTCCACATGCTGATGATATTTGCAGACTATATAGGACTCCATATGCTGCATCATGAACTTTATTTTAAAATGATGAAAAATGCAGTACATCCTCAATTAGAAAGTTAAATTGCCATCAAGACAACAGTTATGTATGAAAGGTCATTTCTAGTTTGGTTAATAAATACTTTATGGTTTTTCCTGAAGGTTTACTGGTGCATTTAACAGTAGTAATTAGGTGCTTGTGCCGCTTTTACTATCATGACGGAAAATTTTAAAATGTTCTTTTTTGCAGACAAGGGGGCACTGGAGACCGAGTTGGAGGGGGAAGCCTGGAAGGGACCATGTATATTTAGGGAAAAGGTGGGGATGTTATACAGAGCATGCTCCATGCAGGCTGTGATCAGCCAGAGCAGGGAGATCAGTGTCTTCCATGAGAAGCTCAGCGGAGCTCCACCGTACAGATGGGAGAGGGTAGTCTGCTCTGGGTGGTCGTTATCCAGATTGTCCATGATCCGGACAAGACAGAAGCACATGCAGGTTTCTCAACAGTCACCTTCAGAAACGTTGGGGAGGTGAATATCTTTTTTAATTTGTCGCAGAGGCTACACTTTAAAGTAGCTTCAGTGTAGTTAAAGCTACTTTTGCTATATAGCTTGTCACATAACTTGCTACATTTCTCTGATGTGTGGCTTTCATGTAGCTCAGCTATATTTTTTTATAGAATAACTTACCCTACGATATTTTTTAAGTTGCCTGCCCAATATCGGTGATTAGCGGCTTCCCTTGGGAATGATGAGGTTGCTGTCTGGCAGCATATTGCTGATCATCATTCACTGTGCTTCAGCAGACACCCGCATGGCTGCTGTCTCACACTCTAAAAGTAAAGGGAAAAAAAGTAATATAAGGCATTTTTAAGGGGACAAATTCCAATTTTCCCAGAAAAGAAGAGGTACCGAGATAATGCTATACTGATTAAACTCCACTGTGATTTATACCACAACCAACAGAGTGCTTAATGCTTGGTCCCAGTGGTGGGTTGCAATTTCCAGTAATGGGATTTGAAGAGTCAGCATGCCTTCTTGATGGCAGGAAGTTTGGGCCTCATGATTTCAAAAGAAAAACTTCATAAAAAACCAGGAGTAAAGGCATGATTATGCTATTCAATTACCAGCCTTGTCTTTCCTTTTTGTTAAGGGTACAGTATTATATCTTTGAATTTTCATTGTGAGAAAATTATGGATGCACAACAAACAACATTCAGTATGTTTACAAACACTCTAAGAAAATTGTATTATTGTGTTTGTTTGACTAAAACCAGCCTTTTAAAGAACACGTAAACATGTTAGTCCAGATGAAATTGTACTAAATCCATTTTTTCAAAGTCGGACTAAGACACTCAGATAATGCGATTGAGACTCAATTTACTCCTGCATGTATGCATTCGTTTGGCCCGCGCATCCTCCACAGTCCCCTAAAACCATACAAAAATTACAGTGCTGTAAAGCTGTCCGATTCACTGCACCAGGTACCGTACGTTTGGCACTTCAAGAAGGTTCCAAAAGTACGTAAATATGAATATTAAAAGTAAAAATTAAAAACTGCAAAAAAAATCAGTTCTTCATACAATTACTGACATTTTGTTGGATGGCTAGATGAACACGGCTTCACTTCCAAAACCTCTCCTCAGGGGCACCTCAGCCATTCCACGTGTTTATTAAATTTCACCACCAGCTTAATTAATTAATTAGTGAATGA
>JAODUD010000038.1:5225853-5241241 GCA_026784285.1 Stomatorhinus walkeri
CCCATCCTGGGTTGTTCCCTGCCTTGTGCCCTGTGATGGGTTGGCACCCCACCCTGGGTTGTTCCCTGCCTTGTGCCATGTGACGGGTTGGCACCCCACCCTGGGTTGTTCCCTGCCTTGTGCCCTGTGACGGGTTGGCACCCCATCCTGGGTTGTTCCGAGCCTTGTACTTGTAGCCTCTAGAATATCCCACAGACCCCCCGTGACCCCAAACAGGATAAGCAGCTTCAGAAAATAGACTGCCTGCACCCCCCGCATGATGGATCCTCCTCATGGTTGCCCCCCCCGCCCGTGCAGGGCCAGATAGTTAAGGGAGGCCCCTCAGCCCCCATCGCTCTCTCTGTCCCATTTTAGTGTAAAGTGTGCATATATATGTGTGAGAGAGTTGTGTGTTTATGTCAACAATGCATTAAAATTAGTGGGTGCAGTTCGGGTATAAGGGCTCCACCGCTGGCAGGCTGCAGAGTCCCGCGTCCCCCTCCCCGCACTCCAAGCCCCTATGTATATATGACTAAAGTGCATGAAATGGACGAGCAGTTGAGGCACGGGCTCCCCTACCAGCTTATATGTATGTGCAAGTGAAATGTTCAATTTTGCTCTAAACGGCTTCTCATAAGTGCTGGTATCTGTGGCGTGATGAGATTAGTCTAGCCTTGCAGTGAAGTGATTCTGAAGCGGTTCTTTCAAGGGGGAAAAAAAATCTTATAAATTTATGAGTTTTTTCTTGCAAATTTACTACTTTATAATCTCTGAGAATATCTGAGTTTTTTTCTCATAAATTTATGACTTTAATCACAGAAATTCCCAGAATTTTACTCTCGTCACGCAGCTCAAGTTTTAATTATCTTACAATGGCAATAATCCGCCGTCGTATTTCTGTCAACTGTGAGAATGTCTAATATTTTATATGGTACCTGCATAAGGCAGGATTTGCTGGGAATGGTGGTGTAGTCCTCTGACTTCCTCCTTGCCATACTCTATTAGGTCCTCTGCTTCAAATGGCCTTTAAACCAAGAGCAATGTCAAAGTAGTGTTTCTCATTAAAATAATTTCTTTTTTATGTTTTAAGATGGAGGTATAATGTTAAAACATAACATAATCTATTTTAAAACAAGATATATATCTCATTATAACAAGAAAGTTTACTAGTTTTAACGTGAAAAACATTTCTTGGATGTAGCCTGTATCTAGGCAGCCTTCTCTGTCCCTACAGCTGATCAATGGGAAAAGATGTTCCCTCTAAAACACCCTACAAAATTCTTCTTAATGTACATATATTTTAGACAATACCTTCTACTGTGCTCAATTACAGTTTGGCTCTGCTGTTTTGCTTTGACCTTTTTATACTATTTATAACATAACATACTCATTACGTTGTATTGAAAAATGTTTGTCTGTAATAAAATCATTTAGATTCTCATTTTAACTTGATACATTATTATTACATTATAATGCAAAACAATTCCCCATTTAAAGAGATAATTGCATGTCATTATAATGCAAAACTTTACTTGTTCTAATTAGATAGCTATCTCATAACAAGATAATTTATACATTTTAATCTTATACTTTCACATTAAAATACGAAATGAATCTTATTATAAAAAGATCTTTTTTCTTGTTGTAACAAGAAATTGGGCAAATTTTAATTTTGCCATGGTGGCAACAAACACTGCCAAATGAAATGATTCCAGCTAACTGCATCACCACAGGACTACCCCCCCCCCCCCCCCCCAACCCCCCAGAATATAACAGACTTGTATGTCTTAATAAAATACACTACAGTGGTACCTCGGATCTCAAACTCACTAGAACAAGAAATTTCTTTAAAGTCTAACAAACCAGTTTGACCTAGATCTCGATCTGAATACCAGAAGTCGAATGCCTTCTTCACAGACTGGACGATTAACCAAATAAAGCAGCGCAACATTACAGTAACTAACAATAAATAAACCACTAACTTACGTATACTCTTACAGCATTTATGTCATTTATTAAAATTTTATTTATTTTACCAGGTAAATTAACTGAAACTAGTTCTCACTAGTTCTTTAAGTGATATTCCGGAGAAATAGCAGATTACGCATTGGAACTGCCTGGGATACAAACGTCATGTATGTAACTAAACTCTTCAGCCAATAAGGGCAAAGGTGTGTCGTCACGGAGGCGGTTCCCGTTTGTGCAGTTGGGTGAAAGGCTGCAATGCATCAAACCATAATGCATTGCGTCGGGATCAGAATGCGTTGCTTTAAGCAAGTCGAACCCCCCCAATGACCAGACTAGGGAAACAAACTGAAACGCAGACTTAATACAGAGGACTAATGTTAACAACCAGAAACAGTTGATCACATTTGGATCCCACATGAGGTTAACGAGGGGGCGTGGCACACAGAAGGAGCGGACGATCGGGGCAGGACAGGGGTAATGTTGGGATAAGATCTTTATCGTTTTGGAAGCCATTAAGAAAAAAAAATGCTCTTCTTGTTTTATCCTGTTAATTTTGTGTTTAAATGCTAAAAAAAAAGCATATTTAGGTGTAATTTTGGTGGGCCGGGAACAGTTAATTAGTTTTCCATTATTTCTTATGGGAAAAATTCAATCAGAACTTGAACTTTTTTGGATTCGATCCCGAGTCCAGAAAGGATTAAGTTCGAGAACCGAGGTACCACTGTATAATAAAAGGTATTATAACTACCTGTGTTATATAATTGCCACACAGTTAATTATAAAAATTACAAAATGATACGTTTAAAAAAAAAACAAGTGCAGCTTTATCCATACAATACACATTCCTGCAATATACAACATGTAACCAGTGGATTTTTGCCTATACTCTGCATTGTGTTGAGGGTGTAGACAGGTATGTGGGCTGCAGAAAAAAGGGATGAAGCAGACGTTGCTGTCGTTCTCAGGATTTATTGAACTCCGTTGAGAACTGTAGGGAACAATTACAGGGGGGATAAATCTCATGTGCTCATGCCCTCTCGCTCTCTCTACACAAAGTAAAATAACGTATATGCATGTCATATATAGACATGTTTTTAAAACCTACCTATATTATATAATAAATCAACTGGTTATACCAAATAACTGATTTATTAACCCGAGGGACCCTGCCACTAGATCCTCACCTCTTCCCGCGTGTGCGGTACAACAAAGAGAAGAGGAAATGAGATCGGGACCCTTATAAAGGAGAAAAGACAGAGGCAGGGGCAATGCAGGACAAGAGCATCATGGGAAACTTTAAGGGATATTGTACCCATCAGATTAAACAAACAAAAAAAAGAAAACACAATCTTGTATAATTATAAACAAAATTAAAATAACAACCTGTTACAAATATACAAGGTACAATATATGTCTAGAAGTATATGATAGGACTGCACGATATCACATTGTGATATAATTGTGATTATATGGTGCATGTGCAATAATCACCAGGGCTTTAGATGACGGGTGAAACATTTTTCCGGATGCCTGCTTTTCGGTACTATACAGATTACATACAGTTTACTATACAGTTAACTTACACCCACAATTTGGTAAACAGATTAGTAGTATTCCTAAAATAATGAGAAGCGTATTTTGACTTCCAGAAGTTAGCAATCTGTGTAAATTTGGCATATCCTTATGTTTATTAAATTCAGTTTGTGGGGCACACCACAAGCTACCATTTTTGGTATACCATGGAAGTAATTATTACGTAGTTAAGTGGTGGTGAAGAAAGAGACACCACGGCAACCACACCACAATTTGATGAACAAACTATAGATATAATGTTGGTGGTATGGTGGTCCTTTTCACGGTTTGATACCCAGCACATTTATTAAACATCTGGATGAGTGGCTGTACAACAAAAGTCAGTGACGCTTCAGTGCTATCTTAGGAAACGATCTTTCCGACAAGTCAGTTCACATTTCCGTCCTGCTAGAGCTGCCCTGGTAAAAATCCAAATGAAATGATTGTGAAGGTCAAAAGGTCTGAGAGCAGTTCAGCTGTGAAGTGGCAGCCAAACAAGCTCACAGAGAGTGGCTTGAATACCCAACTTCAACCTGAATGGCAGTAAATCCCACCAGCAATGTTCCAGCATCTGACGGAAAGCCTTCTCTGAAGAACAGAGGCCATTATCGCAACAGTGAGCTGACCAATTTCGGATGAATATCCTTAGATTTGGACTTGGACAGTAGTCAGGCTGGTGGCCACATACATTTGGTTATATAGCGTATTTTAAAATAGTGTTTCTACTGTTGAAAAAATAATTGGCCCAATATACCCAATAGAGGAAAAGAAGACTTTACCATTATGTGTGCGTGCCTGCTTCTTAACTAGCAATACTACCAAAAGGAAGCATAAATCTACTCAACACATCTGAGAGTGAATGCAGGCAAAAGACAGTAGGGATGGAAAAATAACAGTTAAAACAATGGATCTAAGGCAAAGCGTGACATTGAGGTGGCAGCCAAAAGGCTAAACATGGAAACTGGAAAACCGGCAATACTGACACAACAGCAGTGATGCAGCCTGACTTTGGAACTTTATTTATTCCAGCGATACTTTAAACAACACTCATTAAAAAACTGTTTCTTCGTACAGTTTCCCATATAGTATTTACTGGTAATACTCAGAAGAACAGATGCGAGGTGCGACAGATAAATCAGACGGAAAAATAAATACATAAGAAAAGTCACAGACACAGACACTCTCTTAATCAGATATACAGTCAAACTAACAAGCTAATTAGTAACCTCGATGAAGGCTGTTGTTCTTCAGTGGAGGCACTAGTTCAAATGCAAATCAGAACAGAGAGGGAATGAAAGAAGTGAACTACCCCAGCAATGACATTTTGTTAGATCTTTCAGCTGCACTAGTTTGGTACCAGGTTCACCGTGTTCTCTGACAGACATTTAGAAAAGGTCTTGTTTGATTATGCCAGAGGAATCACGCAAAACGCAAGCATGCTCTTATTATACAGCTTGGTGAATTAAGAACAGCGTGAAAGCATGGTTGAATGAAGAACAGCGAGATAGCATGGTGTGAATGAAGAACAGCGAGATAGCATGGTGTGAATGAAGAACAGTGTGATAGCATGATGTGAATCAAGAACAGCATGATAGCATGGTGTGAATCAAGAACAGCATGATAGCATGTTGTGAATCAAGAACAGCATGATAGCATGGTGTGAATCAAGAACAGTGTGATAGCATGGTGTGAATCTAATGTTAGACACTTGTTTTCTTGCTTTGCTTTATTCCTCTTGCTTCTTTGGTGCTTGTAGTAACGCAGCACATGTAAATATTTATGGAGTGAAATTGGTGAGTGTGTTAGTGTGGCATTATGGGGAGGGGGTGCTGGGGGTATGCTTAGTGTATTAGGAAGAAATACTGGCAATAACGTAAATTTATCACGTTAATCTATATTCTGTCTTCAGCGCTATTCACTGTATATGTTACAATACTCTTTTTAACTCCTCTGCAAAATATATTTTCATTTCCTAGGCAATGTACTCAAAAAAATGAATACAAATATGAAAACAGTTTATCTTTTAGTCATGACCCTTTGCCTACTGTGCAGCAAATGGCATCTCGTAGTCAGCAAGAGGTTTGCCCTTCTTTACAGCAGCATTTATTGTGTTGAAGGAAACTCATTTATAAATGCTAATTATTTGACCTTGTAAGTATTTCCCAAGCCAGTAGTTTGTTTTCCTATGGTAATCTTTCACCAGCCTCAATTACTGTTGACTGTTTTGTCTTGCACATTGTCTTTCTCTCTGTACCATTTTCAGAAGCCCGATCTCTGAAGAATTCAATAGCTGAATAGATTATTTAAGCACTATGTAAATTTTAATCTCGCCTGTTTCTCAGGCTACCAGCCAGTTCAGCATAGTCATAGTCACTGAGTACTTACCTGGTTGGCAGAAACAAAATCTTGGTCTGGATTTGTAGTTTCTGGGCCTGAAATGCCCCACACCGCTCATTGCACATGTCACGATCAGCTGGGTGAGTGTGCCTGGATGCGTGCAGCGTCGGGCAGGCAAGACGAAACGAGGCAGGAATATCCAAAAAAATGGGGTTTATTAGCGGCAAACACGGGTAAACGCCACAAAACATCACAATGACGGATCTGGGGTAACTAACTCAGACGCGGACTAAATACATAAGACTGACAGCAAACTAATCAGGAAACAGAGGAATACACTCAAACGGATGGACCACAGGTGGTTTCAATTGGGATTTGCACACGAGGAGCAAGGGGGGCGTGGCACACACGAGGCTCGAAAGGGCAGGGTATGACAGCACAGTCTAATGGCCAAATTTTGGAATTACCTTATATAGTGTTACTTGGAGCAAAACACTCTCAGTTTGTTGCTGAAAGTGTTATTTTGTTTGACTAAGATGACCTACAGAAGGTAGATGCTATTGCCCCAACACAACAATGCAAAAAAGACTGTACCAGCAATAACAAGCTGGTAGAAGACATGTAGGAGTGACCTGCATACACCTCAGTCTAGACCACAGGACCTCAGTCTATTTATTTCCCTGCATCATTTTACAGAATAATTTAGACAGAGAAAAGGGAAGACAAAGAAAATGAAGCCACATGACAATGGAGCCCTCTGTTCTAGGGCTGGGCGACAAAACTATAACAGTAATTACTGTAATATCATTTTCCTCAATATAAACATGACAAATGCTCAAAAAAACATTTTAAATAATTTAAAGTGAAGCTATTATGCATTTCCGTTTTTTCTCCGTCCTTTAGTCGTACAGCTTTATGTGCATGGTCAGAATAGTTTTGAGGCCCAAACTATGCGCCAAAGAGAGTAAGTCTCACCACAGAAAGCACTCTTCTCTAATCTGCCTGAAACGCCTCATTGGAATTCCAGCCCCTACTTCCTTGATATGATGGAGTCACCTCGTATCACAATCTGTAACACAAACACCGGCTACCAACTTGCAAGGATCTGCCTACAGACTGCAAGTCGGGATGAATGTGTAGGGTGAGTGGATCAATTCAGTGGTGATATTTTGTCAGAGCTGACTAAAATAACGTGTTCAACCTCTGCCTCACATATGTGAAATGTGAAATGAGATTTGGAAAGTAATTGTTACTTTCTGATGATAAACGATAGTTTCAAATTACAATTAATCTGGTTTCAACTTTCACTGAAAAGAAATAATGATTTGACAATCATCATGATTATTAGCTATAATCAACTGATGTGGTTTTTTTAACTGTGATCTGTAATCTAGGTGCAGCCCAAGGTCGTCTTACTCATGTTGATATACAAATAGGTCACTTTGCACCCCTCCACACACAGAGTCCTAGACAAGGCTCCTGCATTCAACTTCCTGGCTCCACCGGCACACCCGACTATCGCCGTGCCATCAGGGAATTTCTGCGGGTGTCGTGAGTTTCAGGTGTAGACGGTGCAGAGGAGGTGGCCCAGTGGGGCCCCCTGTCTGACACACGATTCTTAAGCAACACAAACTGTGATCTACCATGTGATATGGTGGACTGAGCAGCTTGGGGTGTGTGACGCTCATAGTTCAAGAAAGAGCAAAGGATGTCAAAGGAGTCACCCTGCTCCACTGCTTATCCAGATAGGAGCAGGAATATAGATGTCAGCATCATACACTCTAGTGTGTTCCTGCTAGACAAACTGCAAATCAAAATACAATTAATTACTAAACAAAGGCTATTCAGTTGTTCCCAAAAAAAGGATTATTGGTAGGCATCCCAGTGGCTCAGGTAACAGCACTGTTTCATTCTCACCAAGGTTGCAGATTTTAATCCAACTGCTATACTGTATGTGGAATATATGATATTCTTTGTGTCATAGAGGTTTCGTCCCACAGTCCAAAGATATGTAGTCAACTGAATGGCATTCCACAACGATCCACAGCATATGAATATGCTCCGTGATGGACTCCCATTTCATCTAAAGCAGGGGTGGGCAATCTTATCTGCAAACACACCGGCCCTTTGCGGATAAGATTGCCCACCCCTGATCTAGAGTATGCCTTATATTCTAAAATGCCCTGGATGAGATCGAGTCAGAGGATAAATATATAATGATACATTTCATTTGTAAAGTGTTTTCAAGAACCCAAACACACAAAAGATGAGAGGAAAAAAACAGATAGTCAATAATAAATGCATTAAGCAGGTAAAGGAGAAGAAGGTACTTTATGTTGACAGTAGCAGCCAAAGCTGAAACTCGGTGCATCCCATGAATAACCGCAAAGGAGGAAGAGGAGTGAAGTGCAGATGATTCTATCGGGTAGGTTGCAAGTCAGCCTAGGGTGGAGCTCTCAATGCCCAAGACGAGGAGAGAGTCGCACTTCAGATAGGTGAGCAATTTGAGTACTTTAGAGGAAAAAGGAAGGTTGGAGATAAGGCAGCAGCTTTTAAAATTAGTGTAGTCAAGACCAGTTTTTTTTTTAATAGGCATCGTAGTAGCAACCTTCTAGATGGAGGAAACCAGTGACTAATTAAAGGGAGTGGTCTGACTGACAGCAGAGAGCTGGCATCGCTCAAGGTGGTAGCCTTATAAACACTGATTACATTCATTTATAGAAGCAAGCAATATTATTTGAGTAGTAAGCCATGTTTTACATTATAATAGAGGGAATTTACACACTGATGCAGCAGCTACATTTGCCTGGATGATGGTGTGATGATGCTGCTTGAAAATGTAGTTAAGTCTCATCTTAGAATACAGAGGTTCTGCAGAAATATTTTTAGTGTTATTCCCCAAGATTATGCATGTTAATACAAAATGTGACAAATTTGTTGCAATTATAATGAGCGTACTTTGTCATACGGTAGCCATGTTATGTGTTCAGACTGTGTAAGCAGTTAGATCGGAGCCCCCATCCACCAGCACAGAGTCCCCAGTAGCCCATTCACCAACACAGAGTCCCCATCCACCAGCACAGAGTCCCTAGTAGCCCATCCACCAACATAGAATCCCCATCCACCAGCACAGAGTCCCTAGTTGCCCATCCACCAACACAGAGCTCTCAGCTGCCCATCCACCAGCACAGAGCCCCCATCCACCAGCTGTTGCATACAGAGCCCCACCAAACCTCAGCTCTACTCCTTGCTGACCAGGAAAGACCACAATCTGCAGGGCCATGAACAATATGTCAGACAGCTTATACCTCAGAAGTGTCATCCTTGCAAGTATTCTTTAAATGGATGTTCAATTTACTAGAAAAGCACGATAAGATATTTGTGATGGGCATCATGTATGTGAAGCTGGACCTTTGGCTACCTTGGAGTGTGGCAGAGGAGACATGCAGTGGGATCAGAAGCGGAGGGATGCCTGGAAATAGCAGCAGCCACGCAGCTGTTGACTGGAGATTTTTCCTCAAAAAAATCTAAGAAAGGTTCTGCAGAGATCAGCAGAAACAGGAAAGTTGTTTACCTGATGTTTTTGAGATTTTTTAGCAGGACAGAAGAGAATGCTAGGCTTTCTGTTTATGTCATTAATGAGAGCTGAAAAGTAGATAGTTTTAGCCATGCAAAGGGCATCTCTGCAAAGCAAGAGGTGTTTCTTTGTAGGCATAAGCATGGAGGGCAAACTAAGTCTTTTGAAGACAGCTGCCACTATTTCAAAGTGCAAAATTCAGCTTTATAGAAGGGGCAGGCAGAGGGAAATTAGAGTATACGACATTTTAAAGTGACGAGAGAATCAAGAGTGCCTGGTGGTTTAGTAATGGGCTCAGAGGCAAAAGTGTCAGGAGAAGAAGGGAGAGGGGGAGCAGAGATGTGGAAATAGACTGAGACAGGGTATGTGGCTGAATGTTACAGAAAAGGTTGGATCTTTTCCTGGACTGCTATGGCAATAGAGAGAAAAGGAGCGAATGAGCGAAAATCAGGAGTCTTGGTACAATTAAGTTAGTTGATGTGGATATAGAAATCACCATGTAAAAATGGATATAGAAATCACCATGTAATAGTTGATATAGAAATCACCATGTAATAGTGGATATAGAAATCACCATGTAATAGTGGATATAGAAATCACCATGTAATAGTGGATATAGAAATCACCATGTAATAGTGATTCTGAGGACAATGGGGCAACAGTAGGCAGCAGTTCCAACAGTTCAGATGGCGTATGAGAGTTTGGGGAACAAAATAGCAGAATAAAATCTAGGAACATAGTCATTTAAAAACAAGGTGTTCAAACAATGACACAGAAGGAGGACTGGCTGTAATAATATTGAATTTGTTATTATAATTTCGAGCCAGATGTCTGCCTTATCCTGAAGAATGAAGATTGTCATTGTCAACAACGTTACGAGAATAGCAGGGCCAATTTATTATTGTATAATGCTTATATCCAAAATTAGCTTGTGGATAAAAAAAAATGCAAATACAAACCTACTTCTGGTTATGCCAATGCCAAATACAGTGAAGGCAATCGTAGCAGATTGCGATTTACTGCATGAAAATAAACAGGGGAAGGAGTTTGTTGGTTACGGTGGGAAAGGTGAAGTTTTGTTGCAATGTGAAGGGGCCCTCATTGGCACAAGCAGGTCTTCCCTAAAGTTAAATTAGGAGATTTGAGTTTATGTGTAATACCTACAGCTTAATTGTTGATTCTGTTTTACGTTATAGGTGCAGACATATTGTACTCGCACACATGAGGTCCTCTCATATTTCTCCTCTGTTTTATGTCTACAGTGCTACAAAACTCTAATTCTCTTGCCCACTGATAATGTTACCCATTGCTTTGGTCCTAACTTGACTGGAACGCACAGCCCAGGTCTAGAACAGACTGACCGTGTGAATATAATTTTGTTTGGTCGCTGTATTGTAACCCTTGGGTAATAATAGTTGTACCACCCTGAGCCTAGATAACTAGAACCAACAATTCCTTTGTTCTCGAGTGACCTACACTGCATGATGGCTTTGAATCCCCCTCCAGATTCCCCTTCCTCTGCTCTCTCCATCCCTCCCCCCAGGGTGACCACATGCATCCCACTCAAGCAGATCGGCAAGCACCACACCCCTCGGTGTAGCTGGTTGAGCTTCCTCATCCTCACCTTCCTTCTATTTCATTCCCAAACATGCTCAAATGCATAAGACCACACTCACCAGCCTATTAAACTATATGTTTATGTACACCATGTTTAGCCTCCATCCACCCATCCATCCATCCATCACAGAGGGTCCGGAGCCTATCTCGGAGGCTACAGGCACTAGGCAGAGAACAACTGAGGATGGGGCACCAACTCATCATAGGGTACACTCACACACCATTCTGATTTAAAGTTAGCTACACTGCCTACAAATGCTACTTGGAAATTCCATTCAATGAAAATATCAATATCAGAATGAAATGACATAAGTGATCTAGATGGATTAATTTAAAAGACATTTGGGGCTAATTAGAGGTTAGACTATTACCTGAAATTTATTTTTTTTAATTAGTATGACATTCATTTAATATCCTGTAGCATCACTGCATTCATGTAGACGACTACAAAACATTATCTCAGCAAAAGGTCAACTAACTGAAGGTAACAGATGCAAATGCACAATGCAATTCTAATTTATCTTTAAAGTATCAGGCACCTTTATTTAATAATTGCCTCATGCTTTTGTCCAATGTGATACACAAGAGAGGATTGCTAGGGGTCAAAGAACAGGGTCAGCCAGCATCGAGACCCCACAGAGCTGTCAAGGTGAAGGTCCTTGCTCACAGATCCAACAATGATTATTTTGCTGGCCATAGGATCCAAACCCATGAACTTCTGGATACACACAAGACACACAGTTTGCGAAAAACAGACACAAATACACAAAATTGTTGTGAAATAGATGTTCAGGTTGTGTTTTTACCCACTTTAAGGAGTCGATTTTCCCATCAAACACTTCAGTCAAAAAGCACTTAAAAAGTTACTTGCTTTCGAGCAAAGTATGTTCTGCCCTCATCAGCGTGGACATGCCCACCGCACTTAACCTGAAGAAGGATGTGCGGCTGTGCAAGAAGTATAATTAATTCACCAAGCAAGAAAAGGGGCTTATGACCTCAGTGATAATAGCAACAAGCAAAATGTGGAATATGGAATATTGCATTTACATTCTGAGCCTAACTGAAATCTGTAGAAACCCTTTTATTTTGAAAATGAAGACATGGTGGCAGCCTACTACACTTACATGGTGTCATTCTCACAAACACAAGAATCCTTTGACAAAACACAAAATGTTACAGTGAAATACAGTGGCTGAATTTTATGCAGCGCTGTTGAGATTATCTTATTTGCTGTATTACAATTATGTCATTTAAATCTCTGATCTTTTGCAGTTTTACAATCAAATAACACAAAAATAGATATGATGCTTTTAAATCTTTCAACTTTACTGCAAGTCACCCACAACAGACAGTCAACCAGTATAATAAGATATAGGTACATTTGTTTTTTTTTAACTGGCTAACTTTATTGTAAAGTTATTAACAGTAAAAATGTTTGACCTTGTGTTTTTTTTCTTTTAAGTACTCAGATACGTCTGCTGTGATATAATACTATCAGGTGACATAGGCAGGCGAGCGATAGCAACCAGAAGGACAGGTAAACAGTCTTCTCTGCAGCTTACTTCAGGCAAATAAATATTTAAAAGGAAAGAGTGTGTTGAGCTTTTATAAAACTGGATGTGCAGCTGCATTTTTCATGTGAACTGGCCCAGATACAATACCTAAAAATGAGTAAGAGTTTAATGTGGGTAAGCAGGGCAGGCTGGTTAAGTCAAACCCAATTGTGAAAGTGGAGGCTAGTGAGCATATTTAACAGAGGATGACTGTAAACCAACCCTTACCCAGAGAAATGATTTGTGTACAAGTGTGCAAAAGTTTGCATGTTTACTAACAGCTAGTAGTGAATAGTTTCATTACTGCGCAGTTTCAAAATTTTTATTTTAGGCTTTGTATCACATATTTGATGAAATCCTTTACAATAATTGTATCAGACGCAATTTCTATGGGGCTGATTTTCATTCCAAATCATTACCCTGGCTTAATAGATCCAATTAGTAATTAATTAGCTATTCGAATTACACTGTGCTGTCCTCCAGAAACACTGCTTGCATTAAATGTTTCCTATAAATGTGACAAAAATTGCTGTAAATATTCAAATATAGCACATGCAAAATGTGAAAAAAATTGCAGAGCTAGTTTTAAAAAAAGCTATTTTATTATGCCTGTGATAAAAGAAATGCATTTTAAATATTTTAATCTGAATGTATGCAAAGAGAACAGGTGCAGCTGTGTAAATCTCTTTGCATGTTGAACAGAATACATTTGCCTGTTTTCTTTCAATTAGAGTGAAAAAGGTTGATAACACAAAACAGATTCTATTAAGATAATGACCATTAACAATATAGCTAAAAATAGAGAAACGATCAAATTCATTCAATTTGTGAACATCTGATTTATTTTAGTTAGTCTTTAATAAGTAGCTGACTGTAAGATATAATTTGCTGATAGTTTACGGTATCATAAGTACCAAAAACATCCATTAATTAGAGATACTTCTCATCATAAAATGCTCTTCTCTCCATAAAGTGCTGTCGCAGAAAAAATATCCATCCAAGCAAGGGTGGAGCTTAAGGTATTTCAGTAATTGTTAGTTCAATGATAGTTCAGTAAAATGTACAGTACTAGCAAAGAAAAGAACATTATAGGCCTAGTCAAGGACTTTGTTGCAGTTAAATGCAATGATTCCCTGAGCTTTTATGTTGAGCTATTGCTAGGAAATAAATCTTAATGCTTTGATTTCACTTTTGTATATGAAACTATAACATCAGCTTTTTATTTTTGTATAACTAGAGCAATGAGTTTTTATGGCTGTATTTGGGCCCAGTACATGTCACATGACATGAAAAATGTTCGAAATATGTTGTGGCCTCCATCATACTGCCAGACGCCATACTCATGTTCCTTTAAGTCTGACTTTTCATCAATATTTTGAACCTTTGCATTAATTAATTACTTTATCTGATCTTTAATCTTGCCCATTTCTGTACAGAACTGTTTAATACTGGTAGATGGAAGCCATCCCAACCTAAGGCCTGTAGCTCTGATTCGGTTTAGCTGTAGCTGTTGACCTTATAAAGCTATTAGCTAAATATTCACCATGTTGCAGATACAGTCACCTCGTGTGGCATTCAGGTCAGACATGTAAACACACTTTGGCTTTATTAAAAACACAATAGTCTTGTGAATTGGACATGAATAACATTGTTTGTAATCTTTGCCACATTAGAATACAATATGCTGGAAAGACAATAGACAGTGCGGAGCCAACATCTGACAGATGGCCCGAAGATTTTCTTGGAGGGGTGGGACACATGTGGGGTGGCAATGCACAGTGGGTATTTTTTTTTTAGGCAGAATAGTGAAACACAATGTTTATATATGAGTACTTTCTGTAATTTTTTCATTTTAGGTCAAAGCCTCACGTGAAATGTGACAAAAACAGGTTATTAGATGTATGGTCAAACAAAACACAAATACAGCAGAACCTTGGAACTTAAACGCCTCTTAACTCGACCATCAAAAGACATCGAATGGGTCTTTTGAATTTTGGAAGTCTGGCATTCCTGCTAAAATTTTATGGGCCAAGACACGTTCAACTCTTTCAGTTCGGACCTTGGACGGGTCGGTCAAGAAAAATCTAACGACAACTCAACCCAAAACTCAAAATAGAACAAAACAAAACAGACCTGCTAAAACTTGTACGGATAGAGACGTGTCCCTGTCCAAGATGAGCGCCTATGTTAAACAATAAATCTGAAATAAATAGAAGACAATGTCCTTAGTGGGTGATGCTGGGTGGCACAATGGGTCTTTTGGGCGTGCATGGCCCCCAAATAACCTCTCCTGATGCCAACCCTTTGAACTGATCAACCTCAGGTTCTCTTGGTAACGTAGACCAGCAGATTAACGTATGACAGGCAAAACTGAAAACGATACAAGCTGCAAATCTGAATTCTAATTTTGCAAAAATTAAAAATAAAAAACGCAAATACAGTAGTGCACTTCCTCTGTAAAGGCACAAGACCTCGCAGTGTGGTGGAGAACGCAGGGTTTATAAGCACAACAGAAGAAATTAAATGTGAATATTACGTGAATATCATAACGCATCGTAATGAATCAGATTATGATACTGGCATTCAGAGAAATATTGTATCATGGGCTAGTTGGTGATACTAAGCCTTAATCTATACAAAATTTTCCTTTGAAAAATGGAAACTCTAAGACTGAATATTGACTTATCAGGTCTTTAAAGGTGACTGGCAAACTGGGATGACTGTGAAACTCGGACTAGCCAGAAAGGTCTGCACAGCGATGAATATGCAATGTACTGCGTTGTAG
>JAODUD010000038.1:5285798-5296560 GCA_026784285.1 Stomatorhinus walkeri
GTAAAATGTGTTCAATGTGCTGCCCATTGTGTTGGATTATTAAGGTGTATCCATATAAATGGCCCACCCTGTAGTTAACTGTAGCTCATTATTAGCTAATAGAAAATTTTAACAATATTTACTGTTTTATCTCCTTCTGTCGTGGAAGGGTTTCCTCCTCATAGTTCATAAACATGCTGATCCCCCACAACCCAGAACAGGATAAGCTAGTATGGAGAATGGATGGATTTGTAAGCAAATAGACCTTGAAGTCATTCATAAAGCCAGTGATGGGAGCTAAAAGCAAAGATCATACTTTCTGCTGCAAGTAGCAATTTTGCTGAATTTTGAGTAATTAAGAACCAATATTTAAAGTGCAATATGTGTGCTCCTTGACAGGAGAGCACTATAGCAATCTAACCTGCTGTATACAAAAGCAGGCACTTTTTTATCAGTATCTCGGATAATGAGAAAACCCTCCAGCGTAGCACTGTTCAATAGCATACCTTTCATACAGCATCAACATAAGATTTTAATACGAGGCTTGAATCTAAAATAACACTAAGATCACATGCCAAGCTATCGAGCTAACAAATGACATGACTGCCATGCGGGTCACCAAATTTGAACCATCAACCTCACTGGAGCACAGCCTGCTAACCTGCCAAGTCAGCCACCATCTGATTGATAACCGTAGAACTGAATGATCAAATAATGGAAATTGGCCAAGGATGTGGGGAACATGTATGAACAATAAAAAAACAGCTTTTCATTTTAACTTTTGAAAGACTCATGCAGTATTTTAATGCAATTCATCACTCTGACCATTCCATCCCATAGGAATGGTGAAATGTAATTTGTAGGTGTCAGTATCGCAGCTCACTTGCTGAAGGCATGCATTAAAAACTCTCCTTTCCTACATCAGCCTGTTAAATTCCCCACTCTCTATGGCACATTTGATGACTATGAATGAAGTCTCCTGAGAGTTAAAGTAAGAACAGGGCATATAATAGGTAGAGGTTACAAATAAATATCATCAAACAAACAAACACTTTGAGCTTTCAGTGATAATTTTTTTTTGTTTGTGTGTTCATTTTTCGGTAAAAACACATTTTGTATTGTGTTCTCTGTTGAGCCCGCATAACGTTTATGAAAGAGTAACAGTAACAGTTACTTCATTAAATTTTAACCAGAAACTATTTTACATTACTCTCATTTCTGAACCAGCAGAACTGTTTTTGACTGTAACACTGTCTTTCCCTTCTGTACGAATCACTTTTTTTGTCGCTGACTGCATATTTGGCTTAGCAGTTAGAGCGTGAGATTAGCTACTAGGCAAGACAGCCATGTCTGACTTTGGTGTGTATGGATTATAGCGATATTATCACCATTTTAAATAGAACAAAGTAGCGGGTGGCAAAACGTTTTGGGTCGAGGGCAAGTATGCTTATCGGCTAGTAAAAACTATATGCATCAAAAGCTAAATCATGAAAAAATAATGCCAAAGTCTGTGTTGCAAAATTGTTAAGTGTGTCTTTACACTCACATATCATATATACTCCTACTTCCCAGAACCAAACTCAGCACCATGGGTGATAAGGCCTTCTGTTCTACCGCCCCTCGACTATAGAACACCCTCCCAGACCATCTGAGGGCACCGCAGACTATTGAAACAGCCGCCCTTCTATACAGTTTTCCCTACTTCTCTCCATAAATCTTATCCTGCAAAGGTCATCTGTCTGCACCCTTGCCTCCTGAGTCTCAATGTTAGCTACAAGTATATATTAGTATATATGTATATAAGGTGTGCTTATTAAGATGTAGCAGAGGCGTATTTGTGTCAAATGTAAAACAAAAGTATTTCTGACTTCACTTTCTTTTATTACTTATAAGATAGGAATGCCTTTTTTCAAATTCAGTCTAAGTGAAAGCAGATATAAAGCATGGCTTACACAAGCCCACAGGTGTCATGGCCACCGGGACAAAGGACTCAGGGGGCAGGCATGGTGGAGAAACAAAAGGAGTTATATTGAACTCAAAGAACAGAGACTAGAAATAAACAGGGTCAAGGTGTATCAAATTGGAAGGACTGGGCACCGGCAATAAGATAGTATGACATCACTGACCTGACTAGTGAGGACAAGACAAAGAGATGCTTGAATGCATGAACTAACAAGAAGTAACAGGCATCAGGTGTGACCCATTAGACCACATGAGGGAGGAGATAGGAGGACCAGGCAGACGCAATGGGCAGGATGCAACAGCAGGGAGAATTGCCTAAGCAGATGTAGATGACATAACTGTTTTCTAACATCTGAACTCAGCATAAATTAAACTATTTACTAATGAATTCACATAAATGAAAAGTGTATAAAAATCCATAAACTACAAACTATATTTAGAGTATTCATCCCACATGCTAAGGGCAAGAATTGTATTTGTCCAGATAATGATTAGGCAATTCATCAAGATCAAAGAGCTTGACTTTTCTGGTAATGGAACGTTATTTTGGTCTGTGCACAAGACCGCATGCATTCAAGGAACCGACAATCAGAATCAGCAGCCTCTTACAAATCAGCTCTGAAACATGACTTTTTCCAGTGTTATATTTTTACGCAGTGGTTAATTAAAAAACATATTGTCAAGGAAAGATGACTATATTATGTACAAATAAATGATTGATAAATGCAACGAATGGCTAAAATGAAGAACTAAATTGCCTGATCAGATAAAATGATCAGTGATCCAGAAATCTGGCCAGTTTCGAGAAAAAAACGAAAATTACATTCTGTGAAATTCCAAATTCAGACTATCAGTTGCAAAAATCTATTTTAATGACAGGTGTGAAAGTAAGATAAAATTCTTTATTAAAATAAGAATAGAAACATAATTATTTGTATAAAGTGAGTGATTTTATCCATAGCACATGCAAAACAGTTATAAAGATGAAAATTCATTTTATATGCTTAAAGTCTATTGAATTTTTATATTATTATTACTATTACGATAAAACAAAAGATTTAAAAGTAATCTATACCAGAAGAGGGTACTAAGTGAAATGTACAGTTATCTAGTGACTTCTCTCCAAAGAACAAAAGGTCGCAATAAAAAGCAGAAATGCAGGACTCATTTCTAAGCAAATAAACAAACTAACAAACAAATAAATAAATGCACCTTCAATAAATGGGCCAGTGCTATTCTGGACTGTCTCAAGATAAAACAATTCAGCTAAATATTTCATAGCTAGCTAGCAGTGATTTACAAAATGCTTCTTCTCCCCTGACGGTAACGTTCTCCACTTTTGTTATTCTCATAACTTTTCTGCCATTGGCCACAACTACAAAAAGCAGGTTTTCAGTACTAAGTTTTACACGTTTTATTTATTGATGCGAGTTTTGTAGGTAAGTCAAAACTAAGCCACCTGCCTTTGTTCTTTAATTATTATCCCTAGCTAGACTATATAATTCACCATGTATCCTTGTATCGAGCTATTCAGGATTTACAACAAGTTATATGTGCAGGTGAAAGTTAAGTCTTCAGCTTTTTTACGATGGTGAAAGTTCTTGATTGACTAAGGGTGTTATATGTAATTAAAATAAAATTAAATTCAAGTTAAGGAAAATTGAAAGGAGGTGCATATTAAGCAACTGTATAACCTGGAGGGAGGTTTGTATTAAGCAGCTGTCAATGAGAATTGAAGTGGGTGAGGACATTTTCTTTGTTAGTTGGTGAGTTGTTGTTATTGTTATGGGTTTCCACTCTAAAATATGTTGATTATTTTTACTCTGCTGTAGAAGAATTCCTGTCATTATTTATTCATATTAATTAACTATTACTTATATTTTTATTGACATCACCTGATTGAGAGGTCGGCTACGAATTGCTTGAGCAAATCCTTTATCATTTTGTTGACAATGTTTCAGTAAAAAAAGCAAAAAACAGGAGTTTCTGACAAACTGGGATAGTAGTAGTCCACAGAAATATTCATTGAAGTCTCATCAATCTTTAAATATTTTGCCAGAAAAAATAATGATTTTGAGGTGGACAGAATTATTTATTGTTTGCAAACGTCAGAAAAACCTATAAAAGTATGACTTTAGATGCAATGCTGTTAGAATATATGTACTCAAGAGACTGAATTATTTATGCATTTGAAATTTTAATAACACAATTTTTTAGGAAGACAGGATGCATTTTGGGAGGGTCTGTACTGTCCACTGACCTGGAAACATGCTGTCCACCTAATTAAGGATATTAGCACATTTTACAGATGAGATTAGCAGTAAATTGTGGAATATTTTGCAAAATGTGTTTTTTACGGCTGAGATTGATTAAAAGCAAAAAGCTAATTGTCTTTACCAGTTTCAGTATACAATATTAAAAGTTAAAGAAAAGGTAGGGTAAGCATCCTCAAAATATAAAAGAAATATAAATAAAAATTCTGGCATGAATACTAAGAAACCTTTCTATAGTAATATTATAAGATTATCACTATTTGTTAGATTTTAATTAAGCTGCCTCCAGATCTGTGATGGACCTCACTTGGAACTCATTTCCTGTGTTGAATAATAACAGCACTTCCATTCTTCCATTCAGTGCGAGGTATTGTGAGCTTTTGACTTGTCAATGTGTAAAAAAAGACTCATTCAAGTAGAACCATGGAAACCTGGTAGTTGTCATATGCACACGGTGCATGGTGCTAGTGTTCATACTAAAATAATAATAATAATAATAATAATAATGCAAAGAATGTCTGGTGCTACAGAGTCTTGAAACAGTAAGTGATTTCTAGAAAAAATGTCAACTTGTGTTGACATCATGCTCAGTTCCTTAAAAGAAGAAAGAGAAAGACTTTGAACACCTGCGTCATCTGCAGGCAGCTTCTGACAACACCTTTCACTTCACCACATGTGGTCTGGCATTCGATTTGACAGAGGTGGCCTATCTGCAAGTGCCCCTTGTTCCTTCCCGTACTGTGCTGTCTTGACATCTATCAATATGAATTCTAGCAGAGACTCTGTAACACTATATGGGAAGAATTAGTTAATTTGTCTGTGTAAATTTATTTTATTTTACGATTAAAAGCCGCTATCTTACACATTGAACCACAGTGCTGATTGATTCATGGGAGTCGCTTTTAACAACATATACATTAATTTTCCATTCGAAGCCTGGCGCATTTAAGGACAAGTGCACATACTTGGCAGAGTGCGAGTAGAGCATACAATTCATGAGGGCATATGCATTCAAATTGCACAGCACAATGCAACAGTCAAGAACAACAGAGCTATTCTAAGCCCCTTAATTGATAGTAAGTCACTGCTTGCCTGTCAGGAACTAGCTTTCAGAGGGAATGATGAGGGCAGTACTACCAATAAAGGAAATTACCGGGAATTTATTGATGTACTGACAAAGTATGATGATATGTTGGCCACTGACATTCAGTCATCCTATCTGTTCTCTGGCATGTCCTATTCCATAGAGAATGATTTATCCGCTACTATTGCAGCTACTGTACTTGTTGAGATCAAAGGTGAGGTGAAAGCGGTTCACTTTTCATGGCAGGTGGAAGAGACGACAGATATTTCTTGTCATGCACAGATGTCTGTCAAACTTAGGTATGTAGATATCGCTGGCTTAATGCATGAGAGATTTGCTGGGATTTTAGGAAGGAAGGATGTACAGTGAGTATTTGATGTTTTGTACAGAGATGCAGAACTATGATTATGGACAAGAAATGTATTGGTCAAACCTATGGTGAGGCTCCTGTCATGCTATCCTCGCTTAATGGATTACACTGAAGGTGAAGGAGCCTGCAGAAAATGTACTGTTTATGCATTTATAAACACTAAGATTAAATCTCAGGTAGCGAAGTGTTTTTCGCTACACTCTCTGGGTTTTCCATATATTTCAGCAAACTGACTAAAAGAATGAGCTTCCTAGAGTCATTAGAATGCTCACAGGTGCCAAAAATGCTCCCAGACATTGGTATTTCACAGGCAGTCAAGACAGTAGCTAGGCTATGAGAGTCTAATGCACACTTTTTAAGGAATACTGGATGATGGATATTGGAAGAAGATTGTGCTAGAGGTTTCCTTAAGACCCAGGGAGATTTTGATTCTGTGTTGGTTTGTGTTTATTTCTTTAATTCAGGGAGACTGAGGATCTTCCTGAGATTCAACTCCTGTACTCTGTTAGAGACCCGCAGGGGAGCAGAGGAAAGCTCTGACTACTTAGTCTTTTTAGTGAATTGGTACTAAGCGTAAAACAAATTAAATAAATAATACACTCATCATTTAATGTGCCAAAATGTTCAAATTGCTCAAGATGGAGCCATGCTGGCATAACAAGGTAACAGATCATTTCTTACAAAAAAGTAATGTCAGCAGAATCTACATACAAGTAACTGATTGAATAACACAAAAATCAATGTAACCTTATTTGGTTATACTTGTTATAATGTAATCTTATTTAGTTATACTGCCAACGATCAATATTGAGCACCCATCATTTCAAACATTACCGTCTGCTGCTGGGGTGACTTAAGTGGCAGGCAGATCTATTTCATTTTTCTGTTCATAGGTTGTTCTGGGGAACTCAGTGAACTCAAGTATGGTATGCCACCTTTACAAGTAAATTCCACCATCAACTGTAAGTGGAATCATTGCAAAGTGGAAGATTTTATAGGAACTACAGAAACTCAGCCACAAAGTGGCAGACCATGTAAAGTAATAAAGCGGGCTTGCTGTTAGCTGAGGCGCATAGTGTGTAAAAGTCACCAAAGCTCTGTTGACTTAACTGCAGAGTTCCGAACTTTCTCTGGCATTAACCCCAGCCAAAGAACTGGGTGCTGGGAGCTTCATGGAATGGGCTTCCATGACTGAGCAGCTACATGCAAGCCTCACATCACCAAGTGCAATACCAACCGTTGGATGGAGTGATATAAAGCACACCGCCACTGGACTCTGGAGCAGCAAAACATGTTTTGTGGAGTGACAAATCACGCTTCTCTGCCTGGCAGTTCGATGGGTGGATCTGGGTTTGGTGGATGCCAGGAGAATGCTACCTGCCTGACTGCATTGTCCCAGCTGTAAGATTTAGTGGAGGAGGGATAATGGTATAATAATAATAATAATCAATCCTTTATTGATCCCCGTGGGGAAATTCCTTTTATGCCTCCCTCAACTTGCTCTTTGTAGAGCAAGCTGTCCACAAGGGGCAGCCACCTGTTGGGGTGCCCAGGGAGCTGGGGGTTAAGGGCCTTGCTCAAGGACCCACAGACAGGCTGCGGCTGAACAGGCGACCTTGTGATTACAAGCACGCAGGCTTAGCCCACTGAGCCACATGCTGCCCCCAATGGTGTTGTTTGGTGTTTGGTGTATGGTGTTGTTTTCAGGGGTTGGGCTAGGTCCCTTAGTTCCAGTGAAGGGAACTCTTAATGCTTCATTAAGACATTTTGGACAAGACATTTTGGACAATTCTATGCTTCCAGTTTTGTGGGAACACTTTGGGGAAGGCTCTTTTCTGTTCAAGCATGACTGTGCCCCAATGCACAAAGCAAGGTCCATAAAGACATGGTTTGGTGAGTTTGATGTGGGAGAACTTAACTAACTTGCCCAGAGCCCTGACCTCAACCCCACGGAACACCTTTGGGATGAACTAGAATGGAAACTGCGAGCCAGGCCTTCACATCCAACATGAGTGCCTGACCTCATAAATGCTCTTCTGGGTGGATGGGCAAATATTCCCAAAGACACACTCCAAAATCTTGTGGAATGCCTTCCCAGAAGAGTGGAGCTGTTATTGCTGCAAAGGGCTGACTAACTCCATACTGATGCTTATGGATTTAGAATGGGATGTCGTAAAATTCCCTGTAGTTGTAATGGCCAGGTGTCCCAATGCTATTGCCCATATACTATATATTAGGGCTGCACATCATGCATATCACATGACCTGACCACCTGACCAAAACACAGAAGAAATGGTTTTAGAGGAATTTGACCAAAGAGTGAATTAAAAACGTCTAATGAGTGTTTAGCATATATCTTGGACCTCCTTCTAAACAGCTGGAAAAGCATGGCAGGAGCATAGCTGTCAAATCTCCCGTTTTGACTGGGAAACTATCGTATTCTACCCCTCTTTCCCGCCGTTGTCCCGTATTAGTATTTTCCCGCAAATCTCTCGTATTACATCTTTTTTTAAAAATCCCTCTGCTTCTCCAAACTGGACTGTCAGTAGCCTCATGAGAACTGCCACCTGCAGCCAGAAGCTCTTGCCTGCTGTAGCCTGGGTGGCAGGAGTCGTGAGGTTAGTGCCAACAGCAAGAACAAATCCGGAGATGGTTTGGATGAAAGGAGAGAGCTGGATGGTTGTGAAGAGGAAGGCATTCCTGCCAACAAAACAAAGAGGTCGCGTAAATATCTCGAAAAATAGGACAGCGAATTTACTTTCCTAAAGAGGAGCAGGATGGTGCACAGTCACGCATTCTGTAGGACTTTTGTGCAATTTTACTGTTTCCCACATGGGAAGGAAGAATGTCAGTCTGCATAAAAAATCCACAAAGCACAAGCGCTGGGTAGAGGCACAGAAACATGCCCAGGCGATGTTAACATTTGTGACTAGAAATACCATCGAGGCTGACCAATGGCCTGTACTACAAAGCGGGGTTAGGCTTATCGGGGTAACTTGTCGGATTTAAGGTACCCCAGTTAAATGGACTTCATATTTGCTCACTTACATTTTGCCCAGACAACCTTAAATCCAACAAGTTACCTCGAAAAGCCAGTACAGCCACAGGTCATAAATACGGAGGTTAAAATGGCAATGCTGTGTGCCAAAAACAACGTTACTTTCAGCTGCTGTGACGACTTCAACAAGGATACACAGTCTGCAACAAATCTCTATAAGTCATTAGTGAATGCCAGAGAGCCACTAGTGAACATGAGAAATTAAATGAAAATGTGTAATGAAAATAATACGTAAATGACAAGTGGTAATTTTATATTTCTTGTACCCCTGTCTTAAAATATGAGGGGTAGTGGAGCTTGGTTGGGGTGGTGGGATGGCTTGCAGCGATTGCCGGTGTTAATGCTGCCTTGTCGAAAAATGCTACCGTACTGCTAATCGATAGCTCTAACCCTAACTCTTACTCTAACCCTAACTCCCCAAACTCCCCTAAAACGCATACCTTAACCCTAACCCCTAAAACCTAAACCTAATCCCAAGACAGTGGAACTGCACATGCGCAGAAAGGCTCGATATCACGTCTCGATAGGTAGGATTATATGATAGATCACTGGAATACCCCCCTAAAACCCTTACCTTAACCCTAACCCTAACCTCTAAAACTTGAACCTAATCTGCACATGCACATGCACAGAAATGCTCGATATCATGTCTCGATAGGTAGGATTTTGTAACAGATCACCGGAATACTTCCCTTATTTTCAAATCCAAAACTTGACAGGTATGGGCAGGAGGCCACCTCATGAAGCTGGCCTACTGGAGACAGTAGGGTCAGCCAGTCCCTGGAGCATTTTGGGTTAAGGGCCTTGCTCAAGAACCCAATGGTGAGATCACCAACCACCAGATTTTAACCGACAACCCACAGTGCTGCCCCTCCCCACTAACAAATAATTACCTGTTTGAGTACTTTGTTAATTATTCTAAAATGTAGAGAAAAGTATAAATGAACATTTCAATGGGTAGGTGTGTATAAACCTTTGACTGTGTGTGGGTGTGTGTGTGTGTGTACAGCTCTGAAAAAAATAAGAGACTACTGCATTTTTTATTACATTTTTAAATCCTGGTTTAAATCTCATTCTTATGACAAAAGGATACATGGGAGGTTACTTCAAAATTTGTAAGACAGCAGTACACGAGAATGGGGTGAAACAGAAACCAAAAACCAGTCATGCAGTTCCGGCAGTTTCTCATGAATTGGAGGATAACCTTTAATGACCTTCAAAAGGAATGGGAAACATTAAGTGCTCCTAGAAGCAGGACTGAAGTCCCCTAAAGCAAGGAAGAAGCCCTTCATTAAGGACAAACAGAGAAGAACCAGACTGAGCTTGTGAAACAAAAAACTCGTCTGTGGTCTCTTAATTTTTTCCACTGCGATTGACCATGCCTATTGAACTAGCTACAGAATATAATATAGTCTTATTATATTCTGTAGCTGGTTCAATAGGCATGGTTAATCGCTGCTTTAAAAAGCTCTCTCTTTATTTTAAGAAGTTGTTTTTACTGCTGATCCTAAGAATGGCTGGTAAAAATCTCATCAGAAACACAGTTACAGTATAAAGGCAAGGTGTTAAAGTCACAGGAATAGACCTGCTCTCCTCCTCTTGGGAGTTAAGATGATTGATCTGAAATGCTCTAACAAAATACAGCTCTGTACTTATTTCTACAGATGTTTAAATTTTACACAATTATATTAAACACTTCAAATGCAGGTGTGTTGCATCCTATAAGACATATTGCTGTTGTCCTGGAAGAAATTAAATTATAAGACAAACAAGGGCGCGAGAAGTGGGTCTCAGAGTAACTGTGGCTTCAAGGGAAATTCCCATGTTCCTTTCGAGGTACCACACCTTATTTATTAGAACAAAATGAAGGTCTCATTATGTAGCAGCAAAATGAATGATTGTACTTCCAGGGGGATGGAAATTCATCCAAACAGCTGGATAACTAGTTCAGGTTTGATATATTAACACTAGAAAGACTGACTGGGTCAATTGACCCAAATCAAACAAAATCACTGCTATTTCTCATTGAAGTTCTT
>JAODUD010000038.1:5323739-5341557 GCA_026784285.1 Stomatorhinus walkeri
GGGGCTCGTACGGGCAGGGTATGACACAATCAATAACATACAGTACATGCATTTTGTTGTGATTCAGACATTGGCGCTCATCCAATCAAAATACGCATAATACACGCAAAATAAGTGTAGCACTAGTTAAAGTTAGTTAAATGTAGGGCTGCACAATTTTACGGCAAATCTATATTCCATTCTGAACCTAAAATTAGCTGCATCAAAAACATTTTGGTAGTTTGCAAACCCTACAGACTATTTACACGGTAATAAAATTTACATACATGTAAATGAGTGTGCAGATCAGAGAACAGAAAATCTCACTCCATGCAGCTGACCAAAGTTGCCAACCCTGCATTTGATTTTAAATGAGAAGTAAAATGCAGTTTTCGACTGAATCTGCTTATCATTCCTTTGCTTTGTTACTCGGACAAATACAAAACAAATGATTAAACATTATGTGTCTCTTTTTGTATGTCTTCTAAATAAGACCGCTTGCCCATACCCAACTGTAATAGCGATTAAAGCGATCTATTCTTTTAGTATTTATGTTAAAGCGAGACCTTTATTTTATTACTGTTGTGGGATTAATCTTTAGAAACACTTAAATTTAATAAGCACGAAAACATATGACATAAACACGACTGTATTATATGTGGGTTTAACTGCTTTTTTGGAGGTCACCGACTGTGCTGCTGTGAGAATTACTGTTTCATTGTTGTTTTGATGGGTTAGCTGTATTTTAATGCTATTGCCTATTAACGAAAACCAAAGATATGATACGCTGAAGAATATTGCAGCTGGTGTTTAAAAGGAGCTCGCCAGTTCTGTTGATGATATGACCTTTCTGAAATAATCTCGGGCCATGAAATAGGAAGGCAATTCACTTATAGCTCAACAGCGGAATCAGTATTTTTTGCAATGAGAATATAACATTTTCCTTGGGTTTCACGTGTTTGCTGTTTGTGGGCCTATACGCCTTCTTGAGCCACTTCTGATTGGGGAGCATGATTGGCACGCAAGAAGCACGGCGCTTGTGATTGGTGAGAATGACTGTCACACAGGGAGCACGGCGTGAATTTGTAAAACTATTCTCACAGCAGTTTTAAACCCTCCGTTCTACGTGCTGTATAATGTATATTCCAAATTGCTATTTTTGCGACTCGCTTATCGAGTTGTTTCAAATCGCGATTTCGATTTGAAATCGATAAATCGTCCAGCCCTAGTTAAATACCCAGGTAGCATTCCCACATGGGCCTCATATGGGCAGGCGCCATGATACGGTTCTGCTCTGCCGCATATCAGGCTACACAGCCATGGACACATCCATGCAGTCCAGTTCTGATGCTTGTGAGAACAGGAGTCAGCATGGGCGCTCTGACTGACATGTGACTATGTAGCCCCATATGCAATAGGGTCTAATGCAATGCCTAAATACATATATATTCTCACAGGTATTATATATGCTTAATTTTATATTAATTTAATAATATTAGTTAGCATTTGATGCATCATATGTCAATTATGAACATTAATTCAGTTACTGTTTTTGGTTTACAAGTTTAAAACTACCATGAAAAAAGAGGAAAGTTAAGAACTGCTGTTGCAATATGAGCAGAACGTACAGACTTGAACAACCCTGGAGGTATGAAGAAACAGTGTTATCTAATGAATCACTGTGCCGCCAAACTTGGTATAATTATATCCAAAAATAATTGAAAATTATGGAGTGGCTCTCTGTCTGTATCATAGTGGAAATTTAGGTTGACTAATAATTAGAGTGTTTGAACGTGGGCAAGGCATGATAAGCCATGGATAATTAATAGGCTTCTTGTCACACAGAATTATTTTTATTTTGTTTGTGAATTATCTATGAAATGTATCTTTTTATATGAGAAGGCCAAAATGGGAACATGTTAATATACACTCAAAGGATTTTTGGATTTTTATATATGTACCATGTAGAGTCATACTGTAACTTCCAGTGGAATGAAAGGTGGTCACCACGGGAAAAATATATAAATATGTCTTATAGTTCAAATAAAGTGTGTAAAAACTCCATTGGCAACCAACAGATTCCTGTCAGGGCCGGTGCCCATCTGACCCTGTCCTAAGTGTCTTGTCCCCTTTTGGCCAGCAGGTGTCACTGGTCATCCTGCCTCCCCCCTCTGTCTTGTAGTCCTTGAGTCCCTAGTGAGTCTCCTGGCTCCCTGGGCTGTTGTATAGCTCAATGGGTTGAGCATATGGCTGTGAGGCTTTTGAGTTTGAAGCTAGCCTATTGTGTAATTTATAACAGTGGCTGTTTCTATGAAGCTGGGTTACTGGCTTATCAGGGTAACTTGTCGGATTTAAGGTAGTCTGGGTAAAATGTAAGTGTTCTGTTTCCTATGTTCCTAGTCTTTTCTATTGTTAGCCCTCAGTGTTTCCTAGTTCCTGTGTTTGTTAATGGTGATTTATTCCACCAGTTGCTTGTTGTCCAGTGCCTTTATTGATTGGTTGATTTAGTTATGGTCCACACCTCCCTCGTTAACCTTGTTCTCTGCATGGATTTACATACTTGCCCCAATCCTGTTCTTCAATTAGTCATTTTCTTAGATCTCTGCTTAGACGTGTGTCGATCTTTGTAGCTTCGTTTCTTCCATAGTCTCGCTCCATGTTTTGTTCTGCTTCCTAGTTCTACTTCTTTGTCGTTAGCTTTACTTAGTTATTTTTTCCTGTTGGTTTTTGACCCTATAGCAGTCCCTGTATTTTATAGTTTATCCCTTTGTGTTCGGTTCTTGCTAGCAAATCTCTTTTTTTTTCTTGCAAGCCACTCGGTCGATAGTCACACTTTTTTTCTGCCTGCGCCATGCAGCACTGTAACAGACTCTATTCTGATGAGGTTTTTCTTCATCACTAACCAGCTGACAAAGTCTGTCCCTAGTGTAAAAGGTAATGTCAAAAAAGGTAGAATCTCCTGTTTCCGAAAAGCAATAACCCTAACAGTGCTATTACATTTTGGAAAACTTTTCAAAGCTTCTTTTAGGATGCAAAATAAAAGTTCATTTCCATTGTACAAAGTCATATATTCAAAGAAGCACATTTTTTTCTGATGGATCCAGTTTGATCTGATCATTATAAAATGAAGGCACAAAAGCTAATTGATGTAGTTTCATAATTAATAAATTGTTTAGATGAAAATAAGATACACAGAGGACCTTTGTTTTATTTTAATAAAATGGAATTATGTGGTAAAGGTATAATATGTCAGTATTTCTATGCATATCTATGTGATATGGTGTCATAAGGGGGGTATTTAAGGTGCTGTGTGCAGCTGGCCCCTGGTCTCTGAATTTGTTTTAAAAAGTTTTACTTGGGATTCAACTTAATATTTCAAAAAGCATTGCAGAAGACCCTTATCATACACCAAGAGCGTGCCTGGTATTGTTAAGGTCTCCCTACCCTAAATTGAATCCACAGTGTTCAACATCAGAGTGATTATGACATGCATTGTATTTCATTTTCCCACTATGGCAAAAAAAGTGTAAATATTGGGCATAGAGGATGATTGGTTCTTGGAGATAATCTCTGGGAATTGGCTGACAGGCATGTTAAGTTCTCTCTTGACCTAGTTTTCAAGGACTTTACATTTTTCCATAAGCTTTGCATTTATAGCTTGTGACTTATTAATAATAACTTTTTCTACACATAATGTAGTATAGTAAAGTATATGGTAGAATACATGGTGATAAAAATGGCATGAGAAACTACAGAATCATGTAGAAAAATGTCTAAAAGGTGTATGAAGAAATGCCTGCTGGCTTCTGCCAGTGGTATGTGCGGTTATGTAAGAAAATATGAGGGGGTGTTTAAAGGAGAAAGGTATGTATTGAGACAGTCTTCCCCATCCCAGAGCACCACCAAGACCACCCAACCCAACAAGAAAAAAACAAAGAGAATCTTAGTCATACAGCAGAAACCGTTGTTTAGGATAATGCATGGGAGGCCATGACTTTTAGTTTTTATGTTATTTCGCTAATTTACAGACTTCAACACCATGCCTTTCATACTTTTTAATCACAGAAGTATTATATATAACAGAAATAACAACACTATGTTGTAGCCTGAGAACCTATTTTTTTATGTTAGAAGCTGAAATAATGCATTGTATATACCAATTCCCACATTTCATTCCCATTTCAACATATGACAAATCTGTCATAACAGAACACAGTTGTAAGTCAGGGACAGTCGGTTGTGTATATAATAATGCTTACTCCAAGCAGGTGCATACTCATTCCTGCTCACTGTAAATAGAGTATATTCATATTCAGTCACTACAATATTGTTAGGTTAAGTTCAGTTAGGTTCGGTTAGGTTAGGTTAGGTTAGGTTTGGGCTGGGATCTGGTGGAGGAAACACCACCTCTTGTATAAGTGTGTTTGGGGATTGGAAGAATAAAGGGCAGGCACACCCAGGTTCTATTTACCAGCAGCATGCATTACAAAGTTAATAAGCTATTTTGAAAATATGTGCAATGATAACTGAATCAGAATAGCCACAGGCAAAGCTGCGACCGAAACAAAAAGATTCAGTCTTATATCAATGTGCAAAAAAATTAATGACCCAGCTCTAAATATCTCTCTGCTTTTTTGATCTGGGCATCTTTATATTTGCCCTGCTGTCCTTCATTTGGGGAGGTGCTACTAACAGAGGTCTGGCTCTGAAGCACTCCTTAAGTGTCACAATCCACCAACTAATCAGCACCACCCACCTGCAGGAGTGGGGGAGGGGCCAAGATAAAGGTAGAGAAAAATGGAAACCATAGTTACACGCAGTACCCGTGACACATAACACCCTAGAGTTCAGCAGGCAATTGAATGTCAAATAGAGAAGATTTATGTAAACTTGAAAAATGTTTTGCATACTGCTTACGTGGATCCCTGCTCCCTAACTGCCAGTGATTCTGCATTTATACCCGGACTTAAAAAATTGAAGCATATATACTGGGATTTTGTTTAGATCAATTCCTCAGCTGCCCCCTGGAGGATGGGCTCCCCCTTTGGGCCCATTTCCCAAGGTTTCTTCCTTCTAGGGAGTTTTCCGTGTCACTGTCACCTCTGGCTTGCTCACTGGGGACTTTGGGCAGGGATAATGTAACGCACTTTGAGAGAATGTAATGGTATAAAAATCATATCTTCATCAAGAATTGCAACAAATCATGCTCAGGCTATCATGACATGCTAATAAGTTGGAGCCAAAGAGTAATACAGACCAGTATTTATTATTAGCTATGAAATAACCCCAAGAAAAAAGAAGGCTTAACGACCCATTTCTCATAACCAAATATACACAGAGTATCTTCAAGTTAGAACTCATCGTTCACAAGGCTTCAATTGCAAATTTACTACAAACTTTTACCTAAAAATAGCTCGAATCTCACATAGAGAGGGATTGGGTATTTTTCATAGCCCAGGTGGAGTGGCAGCTAATTTTGGATATTGAGGCAGTCAACCACTAAACCTCTTGCAGGCAAGCTTTTTATCATTCAATGCCAAGTCCCCCTTTTGCAACTGGTTAATAACTTTCCTTTCTGTGAGCACACTGGCCTTTCCTATGCTTTGCTTCTCTTGTATTCAGTTGATTTTAAAGTAATATTTGCATCATTTGTCACAGCATACACTGCACGTACCAAAAGCAAGGCTCTTCAGCACTGAATACACTCTTCCATGCCCACACTGCAGCATCTCTGCTGGCATAATGCAATGGATTTTACAACAGATGTTCCTCTATCCCAGGGAAATACCACTGCCCTGGCGGCCAAGGAATATTTTTTAATGCAGTTCATTTCATAGCTCTCTAAACTCCTTAGAAGCACTTCTTAGACTCACAGTCCAAGGACAGGAAGAGGGTCAAAAAATAGGTAACAATGGCTAACAAATCAAAATTGTACTCCAAAAAAGGCAGAAGTCAATATGAGCAATGTTGGGCAATTAATCAAATCTATACAGTAGAACAAGAAGAAGTAAACCACATGAGAAATTCTGCTGAGCCTTAGTGAAGTGAAGCTTTATTTGCCATCTTACCTTTCCAGAGTCAGTGTCAAGAAACTACAGCAACGTTCACTCTGCTTATGAAAGTGCTACAAGCATATTGTATGGGATTTTTTGAAAGATTCTAGACTTATTTGCGATAGTGGTTCATTAAATGTATAATTCAATCTAAAAAAAAACAGAACAAAACAAATAGAAAGGGTTTTAGTGCAGCAGACATAAAGAATGACACAGATTTAATTAAATACAGATACATGAATTCAATAGAATCACAGTTTTATACATGTGTATTGATGCAATTATGGTTTGACTGCACAGGCAGAAATGTTTGTATTAGCACACATTTCCGTATATTAATTTTATTTGCCTGCACATTCTGAACTGTTGATCCAACCATGGCACTAGGTGAATGTAGCAATCTTTCATTGTAGGATTTTGTTTAGGATAAATAATGATAATCATGTACCTGCAACAAAACATGAGAATCCATGTAAACCTTGGAGATTTATATTAAATAATTACACAGAAGAAGAATGCAGCCACCAGAAGATTCTGTTTAAGGGAAGTGAGTGTTGAGTTCATTGCAATTGGTAATGAGGTTGACACCAACCCAGGCACTTATAAGGGTTTGTTAATCTGAAGGTCAAGTTATGAAGGGATGAAAGAATGTTTGTAGCCGTGGGCACACTTCAAGCAATAGGAAAACGGTCTGATTCTTGAACAATGCATGTACACCACAATCTTGGATTTCGGCATGTACGCTACTACCTGCACAAGATTATGGTTAGAAGAGGGATATGAATAAGGCCATTCATAAGTCCCACAGTCGCTTACTCGGCGCGTTCTGTCAGGTCCTTCATTAATCAACTGTTTAAATTGCACATAATATTTCATCAGCACCTTGAAATGGTGTTCGTCACTATCAGCTGATGTTTCCCATCGTGTTTATCTGCCATGGTGAGGTACAGTACAGCTGAGCCATTATCATTCATAGGCATTTTGTTTTTTGCGGGATTCCTGCCTGAGGCCATGGTTATTTGCCATCATAGGACTGTGACTTAAATATAAACACTCTGGTATGTATTCTGTCCAAATCGATCACTTATAGCAGGCATCTCAAACTTCAGTCCTGAAGGGCCGGAGCCCTGCAGATTTTTCGGTTTACCCTCATTTAACACACCTGATTCAACTCCTTGTGTTAATTACTACAGCACACAGCTCTTGAGGAAGTTCCTCCACAGTAGTGAAGGCTCTGTGTGGTTCAACCCTCATGTTGAATGAAACTTAGCTGAAAAATACATTTTGTATGTGAAGTAATATTGCTTATGTTGCAGATAAGCAACATAAGCAAGTGTTCAAGGTATGACTGAACTGAGGGAAGATCACCAGGAAGAGCTCTGAAGAAAGGCATGACTGAACTGAGGGCAGATACCCAGGGTGAGCTCTGAAAAAAGGCATGACTGTACTGAGGGCAGATACCCAGGGCGAGCTTGGAAAAAGGCATGACTGAACTGAGGGCAGATACCCAGGAAGAGCTCTGAAAAATGGCATGACTGAACTGAGGGCAGATACCCAAGGTGAGCTTGGAAAAAGGCATGAATCAACTGAGGGCAGATACCCGGGGCAAGCTCTGAAAAAATGCCTTGACTGAACTGAGGGCAAATACCCAGCGTGAGCTCTGAAAAAAGGCATGACTGAACTGAGGGCAGATACCCAAGGTGAGCTTCGAAAAAGGCATGAATCAACTGAGGGCAGATACCCGGGGTGAGCTCTGAAAAAAGCCATGAATGAACTGAGGGCAGATACCCAGGAAGAGCTCTGAAAAAGGCATGACTGAACTGAGGGCAGATACCCAGGGTGAGCTCTGAAAAAAGGCATGAATGAACTGAGGGCAGATACCCAGGAAGAGCTCTGAAAAAAGGCTTGACTGAACTGAGGGCAGATACCCAGGGTGAGCTCTGAAAAAAGGCATGACTGAACTGAGGGCAGATACCCAGGGCGAGCTTGGAAAAAGGCATGACTGAACTGAGGGCAGATACCCAGGAAGAGCTCTGAAAAATGGCATGACTGAACTGAGGGCAGATACCCAAGGTGAGCTTGGAAAAAGGCATGAATCAACTGAGGGCAGATACCCGGGGCAAGCTCTGAAAAAATGCCTTGACTGAACTGAGGGCAAATACCCAGCGTGAGCTCTGAAAAAAGGCATGACTGAACTGAGGGCAGATACCCAAGGTGAGCTTCGAAAAAGGCATGAATCAACTGAGGGCAGATACCCGGGGTGAGCTCTGAAAAAAGCCATGAATGAACTGAGGGCAGATACCCAGGAAGAGCTCTGAAAAAGGCATGACTGAACTGAGGGCAGATACCCAGGGTGAGCTCTGAAAAAAGGCATGAATGAACTGAGGGCAGATACCCAGGAAGAGCTCTGAAAAAAGGCTTGACTGAACTGAGGGCAGATACCCAGGGTGAGCTCTGAAAAAAGGCATTAATTTAAAAGTATGCTACAAAAACAATGGCTGCAACACAGTTTGCATTACAAGAAATCATTTGTGGTTGGAGTCAAATTAAATTTCACCTGTTGTATACTTTGAAAAAAGAAAAACATTTTACAAATCTATTGCTACTTCAATTTATACTCACTATTTGTTCAAGGACGTGCCCGAACAAGACAGCTAAACAAGATGTGAGTTTAATCCCTTTGTTCAGCTTTTCAAATGTCATCAGAAGAAAGCCTGACAGAATAGATTAAAATAAGAAATTATAATAAATTCATAAAGAGAATACCGGTGTGAAACTCTTTTATTACAAATCGACATTTTATTGTCTAAAGTAAAGATACTTTATTTAGTTTTATTTTACACATTGTAAATAGTAACTATTGAATAACGAATCCATGACTGAGTGCTGCCCTGATTGTAAATCTGTGTGTTCATCAGGAAATAGATATTCAAAAATATATTTTTATTATGTACAAATTGAAAGTTACAAGTGTGGAGAATGAGAGCTAATAATTTTGGGTTTGATTTATATAATGAGTGCTTCGACAATTTTTCTATCATTGTGATATTACCAAGACATGCTGGGGAAGCAGTCTGGAGGTTCTGAGCGATATATTATATTAGAGATGCCTGGAGTTAGCTTAACAAATAGCAAGCTGAGTTACAGGCTGTGCTGGGTGACCAGAGGCTCACAAAGAATTTTCTCAGGGGGTGCCCTGGAAGGGATAACAAAAATGGAGGCTCTGCTATGGCCTAAGTTGGGGCGGCTGTTTGGAAGACCATCACAGCAGCTCTGGAGGTAGATTCCAGTGCTTCCAGGTGAAGTGTCACTCCTTGGAACTACACAGATTGTTCAAGAAATAGCAGGTGGTGGAGTCCATAGAGACAGCACAAGGGAATACAGTCAACCCTTCCCCATCGTGGCATAAGACATCTAAAATGGGAATTCTTTTTTGGGAGTTTTTTGGAGTTATGCAAAAGGCACAGACAAACGTGAAGGCCAGCTCACAATGTACCAAAATGTCAGTAACTCATAAAGGCATGAAACACAGCCTATGTACTGTACAGTGCTGGTTTGGTGTTTATGGCTGTATTTATTCCATCTTCTGCAAAACTTCCAGCCCCCGTTCATCAGGCGCCTAATGGGACCACTATGGCAGGAAAAAATTTGCCTGTGACTTGGAAAACAGATTGCCAGTGTGCAATTGACCTGCTCAATGTGACACTCATAACTGCACTTGTCCACGCTTTTGTGGTTTTCTCCAATCCACTTACACACTGATGCAAGTTTAGAGAGGTTGGGCGCTATTTTGTCACAGTTTGAGAAGGGCAAGGAGAGGGTAACCGTCTATGCCAGACTGTGCTGGAAGCACCTTTGTTCACCAGTATAACTATGGACAGATAATTACAGCATCACTATTACCCGCTCAGATACCCACTGCCAGGATAGTGAGAAAGTATTAACAGCAGGAGACTCTCTAATATGGGTGTGGGTGAAGGATTTCCCCTTTTTACACTGGCCTACCCAGGGGAAATTGCCCAACAATGGCAACCCCCCCTGTCTGTGCTTGATCCAGGGATAATGCGAGATGCTAGCTCCACTGTACCGCCCATGGGGGGCGCTTGATCAAATAATTCATCAGAACTACGCAAATTTCCAAATCTTACTCACTCCACGGTGTACCTTTTTGAGAAAAATTCTGCGGATTTATTTTTGTCATTGTTATTAATTTAATACTTAATATTAAATTAAATAATGTAATTCGATTAATTTATTAATTAAATGAGGAATGAATACATTTTGTTTCCCAGTGAAGAAGCCTGACTACATGTCTTTAAAAAACACAATAGAAAGAGTGAATTTTGGAAATTTGCACTTTAATTCATCAACCTCATTGAACCAACCCCCCCCCGACCAACATTGCACATGTTCTGCACTTTGCAGCTCTGCATAAGCGGCTTGTCGGTACCCTATAGGTAGACAGAGTAGCATGTAATGCATCAGTGCATCAGATACATGCATTAGCGTATAACGTAAGCGGGGTGTGGGATTTTTGCCACCCCCCAAGTGCAAACATCAGACCCCGCTAATGCACATCCTGGACCCCAACAGGCAACACTGCCAGCCATCTCATCCTAGACTGATACGCTGGCCAGATTCCTGTGGAGCAGCTCAGTTCCAGCCACCCCCCCTACAGTGTTTTAAGCCAGAGTAAATGGGACAGAAATCTTCACTGAAAAAAGGGCTCCCCTGAAGATTTTTTTTTAGTTAGTATATGTATAAATAGTACCTGAGCCTCTCCTCAGTTTGCGATGGTTCGGATTACGATATTTCGACTTTACGATGGGCATTCCAATTCCATTCGGTTTTTCACTTTCAGTACATTATTCAATAATGTGCCAGGTGCAAGGACGTGTACTTGGAGGAATTGCACATGTGAACTAATGTAAGACCAAACATCAGATGCACCTGGATAAATAACACAATACATGCACATTCTTACTGTTAACTAATGTCATAAAATGTTGCTTCAAAGTGCTTAAAAATGTAACATGTTTCACACAACAGCGGCAGATATAAATCAGTCAAGGAGCCATATAAATGTTCGTGGAAAAATGCCAGATAGCAGCAGAGTGGTAACAGAATTCATGTTTTTTTCATATAAGAAAGAAAAGCTTGGAGGTCCAAGGCCAACTGGCTACTCAATACCCCATATTATTCAGAAAATTGTCTAGGTAATATTGGAGCTAATGTACAGAGTTAAACAGCAGTCCTCTCTTCGGTCTTCTTAAAGGGCAGGCAGTGATACTCAGCAGGTCCGCAGGGCATCCTGCTGTATCACTGTACCTGTGCAGTGTTTCACAGTCAGTGCAGGTTTATGGCTCATGCTCTGTGGATGCTTGCCCCAGGCTCAGCCAGCACCCAGCAATGCAGGAAAACAGAAAATAGCAGGTAACACTCATGTCTCATAACCTGGGCCGACTCAGGGGTTCACTGCCAAAAGTCAATTAGCGCTTTTTTGAAGAATTATAAGAAGGACGGCATTCCAGTATCCGAGAACATGGCCAAACATCCAATGACAGGCATGCAGAATTCATCTAACTGTTTTATCCATGTGTAAAGTCATGAACGGCAACTTTTCAAATATTTACTCCTACTTTTTATTGCATTCCAGCAACAAGCAGACACAGTCTCATGAAGGCGGTGGTTATATAAAATTACATTATGATCTGAGTGGAACCATTTTTTAAAAATAATAATACATCGACATGTATTGTTTGCAGTAAACGAAATTGCATTATGTATGTGCAGTATGTGCAGTTTTTACATAGCATCATCCATCCATCCCGAGCATCACTGCATGGCTTGCGTGACCCCATTCAAGCATAAACCACATACAAGTGTAGAATGTTCCTTTATGTGGGTTTTCGGTGTTTTGTGTACTGAAATATAGCACCTTTTCCCAGAATCCCAGAATCCACCTCAGAAATGGATCAAAGCCAAAAACATAAACAATATAATGAGGAGGTCAAACAAATCACAACCCTTAGTAAATGTCTTTGCAGGAAGTATGTGCAGATATGTTAAACATTGCTTTTTAGTGGATTTATTGAAACCAATAAATTTACAACATTTTACAGAATTGAGCAATGTATATATTGCATTGTGGGGTCCAAATGAAACCTGTTATTTTTGCGGGGACCATTTTCTCACATATTTTCATATTTTGTTTAGTAATTTTACGCTAAGGTTAGGGCTTGGAAGGGGTTAAGGTCTCAATTTTGTTGTCAAGTGACAATGATAATAAAGATTCTTGTCTGTCTATCTATCTATGGTTGGGATTTGGATCACGCCCATAGAAAAGAATGGAAGGACAGTGGGGTCACGCTGAGACGTACTGGTGGAGGAATGATCCACAGAGCAGCTTGGAAAATATCAGGGAATTTTACTGAAAACTGAATTAAACAAGAAACAAAAGAGGCCACAATGGCTAAAAACAAGGACAGGTAGCTGGACCAAGGTCCAGCAAGGGCTATAACTAACAAAGGGTACAGCAGGGGAACACTGACAGAGAAGACAAACACAATCAGGAAGCACAGTGTCTACAATGACTAATAAAGGAACAGGGCAAGGGAAGGCACCTATATTCACACACTGGTAACGAGGGCTACACGAGGGACAGGTGTGCACTTTGAGTTGAGAATCACGGGTAACAGGGCGCAACTACAAAACTGTAACTCAGAACAAAGGCATAAAGCTAAAACTCACAGGAATATAAACATATTAAACAAAGAATCAACAGATATTGGGTCAGGGCACGTAACTCCACAATATCCACTATAACTGAGGCTGACAGTTACCTTGGTATGACAGTAGAAGTGTGTGTATGCATTTAAGATTTATATTTTACATTTAAAGGTAATACACCTGTATTCTTATTAATCTTTTCCATTACTCCACTGCGTGAATGGAAACAATGTGTAGGATTCAGAGAAGACTTGGATTGTCAGCAATGGCAGACTGAGTTGGACTGCTGGCAATGGCAAAGCCTATCTGCCTGAGATTTTATTTGCAGCCTCTGATAGAAAGAGAGGGTAGTCATTATGTCTTGGCAGGCTGACACAGGCAGAAAGGGTCACCTGAAGAAAAACACAACAGAAAATAGCAGATTTGCACTTGAGACTCAAAGAGGCTCAATTTGGAAAGCAAAAATCAATTCTATCCACCATTTTCTGTCTCATTCTAGCAGGATAAAAACAGATCGCTCCATCAGAATTTGAGTGCAGCTGTATAGAATGTTGGGGAAAAAACAGCTGTGACTATTTTTGGGAAGGGTTGTATGTTGATTGCAGAACTATTGAGTATATACAGTGGCACACTGAAAAGAAGAATATTCAAATCAGTTGGATACCATCCATGTACAGATGCACAGTGGCAAAAAATAACAATAAGTGACATAAAGAAGGATAAAAAGTATAAAACCACTACTTTTTAAAGTACAAAATGGCAAGGGGGCTGGACTTAAGACTATATACATAGTGTCTAAGTATTTAATTAATGGCAATAAATAATGCAGCATCAAAGAACAGTAGAACAAATAAGGCACAAGGTGTGGAGTGTCCTGACAGCCTTGGGGAAGAGCCTGCTTCCGATCCTGGCTGAACTGGCTCAGATTAATCTGTAGCTTCTTCCTAACAGGAACCGCACAGAGTCCACCGGAAGAGTGGGAGGAGCCGTCCACGATGCTAGAGGCTTTGCAGGTACAGCTTTTTCCCAAACCAGACAGCTAGTCAGTGCATTCTCTCTGGTGTCTATGTAAAACGCGATGAGAATGAGCTTGGAAAACTCCGCAGGCCCTGCAGGAAGTGCAGATGGATCACCTTATTGACTAGGGTAGAGGTTCAGGAGAGATCTCCTGCCAAATGAGCCCAACAAGTTTGGTGGTCCTGAGTCTTTCCACTGCAAATCTCAGTGAGGAGTGGACAGTGTTGGCTAGTAACAGGCTACTTTGTAATCTGGGTGGAATAATGCTCACCAGTCTACAGTGCCTGCAGAAGCAGTAGAGTCTATAACACACTTAATTTCTGGTGTAAGATGAATACCAGGCTCTTTTAAAAGATAATGCCACTGATTCATTGGCTACAGAACTTACAGATGCATTAGGTGCAGCATAGCTCAAGATTTTTTTTAAAACCAATAGGTTGTGCACTCAACCTTTTGTAGGGAGAAGAAAAGTGTTTCCTCCGCATGTTGGTACCAACACTGCTACGACTGATAAAGAAGTTCCAGGAAAATAAATCTAACACACACTTTACAGCATGCTTAGTTCCATCAAGTCTCATTTTGAGCAGGTGTTTCTAAGTCAATCCATCCATTTTCTGTAACCTGTTGTCAAATTCAGGGATGCAGAGCCTATCGGCACAAGGCAGGGCGCAACCAAGGTTGGGGAACCAACCAATTGCAGGGCACACTCAAACATGCACACCTCCAGGCGATTTGGTAAGTCCAATTAACCTCTGCATGTTTTTGGGCTGAGGCAAAACCCTTGATGGCACATGGAGAACACGGAGCCATGGTGAAGACGTGAACCCTGGTCCCAGAGGTGTGAAGCAGCAGTGCTAACCACTGCAGCATCACGCCACCCCATGTCTGCATTTGCTGATGCTAAATTAACCATGCCTGCTATATCGCAGTGTATGTTGTGATGGTTTCCAGAAGATGAAAGGGAACCTTTGCATGCTAAGCAAGCTGCTGAAGTTACACATTCGCAGCACAGGAATGACTGACACAAGTGGAAACTCTTCAAGGGGACAAATTCTTCACATGTGGAACTGGAACATGTGACAGAGATGACAGAAACGGAGTAGCTGAAGAAGATAAAGAAGATAAGATAACTTGAAGGCACAAAGAACTCAGATGCATTAATTGAATTTACAATTCTTAGACAGCTATTTATGAAGTTCAATATAACTCTACCTTCAAGTGCCGAGGTCGAAACAATGTTCAGCCATGGGGTAACACAATTACCCCAAACTGAAATAATCTCACTCATGAACATTTTGAGAATGTCCTTCTTGTACAGCCAAATAGGCAGCTTGGCTTTTGAATAGCAGCAGAATGTCTCTGTTGGCAGAATGGAAAAACACATAATCAGTACACAGTCCCCATTTTCACAAATAATGACACCTGATGGTGTCAATTAAGTATAAACTGTCGTGACTGTTCCCAAGACTTTCACCTAAAATCTTTTAATATTCTTTGGTAATTATATCTTCAAGAAAATGCACAAAGGTGTTTTTCAGCTTTCTCGAGAATATTATGTTTTTAGTACTAAATATTATGATCATGTTGCACTTGAAGGCACTTACTTTTGATTTAAGTAACAAGAAAATATGCATTTTATTAAACTATTTGGTTAATGCTAAAAAAATAGCTGTTAGTTGAAATGTTGTTCCTCTTTTCTGTACAGTGCATGGATGTACAAAAATTGTTTTACATTTGAAAATTCATTCACTGAAAAGAATCAGTTCAAAACAACGATTAGTTCACGCATCGGACATCGCTGTCATTCATTTTGACGGCTGTTTTTGTGTGCAAGTATTGTTTCTAGCTAAGACAATATCCCATTGTAGTTTGCATAATGCTTTTCTCTTGGACTGTAGTACAGTATTGTGTAGTACTGAACTTGGGTACTAATACATCAGTCGCGTTAGGACAGATTTGCAGTGCGTATTCACACGTTGTAGCAGGACTGACTATATCTCATTGATCATATCCTAAGACAAACCAAAACAAATGACCAAAGTTTTACTTAGACAGGGTGCAGAATCAAATTAACTCCAAATAATTTTGACTTGGATAAAAAGGCTATAACTTAACAATAAATACACCCACTAATAACATGTAAAACAGAAAGAGTGAAAAAAAGACTCATTTTATTTGGCCATGTGTATATACAGCACACATGCGTACATACAGCACAATAGGAAAAAAAAGGAAGTGGCTGGTGGTGTCTGTGGGCCGGTCTGTGTGGAGGGGCCGCAACCACTGTTCGCGAAACATTATCTCAGAAGAACCTGCAGTGCAAGGTGCTCGAAGGGTGATCACTGCACATCAGACACACGTGTTGTATGTAGGGTGTGTGCTGTTTAATTCTCCCGTGAGCCTTCGCCAAGGGTAGATTATCGTCCTGCAGCCATGCACACTTCACACCCCTCACATCGATTTTCTTTTTTTCACTTCAGGGGAGCTGTCCACTGGTGTGGTGATGCATCGGCATGGAGGAATGTAGTCCAGTGGGCTTTTTGTCCAGTTGTTTAATGGAGTTCATCCCCCATTTCATTCGGTTACATAGTCCATAGTCCATATGGGTTAGCTTTTTGTCCAGTTATTTCATGAAGTATATCACACATTTCATTTGTTTACATGGCATATATGGGTTAGATAGAATTATGGGTTTTTGTCCTATTGAATACAATGTGCTCTGTTCGTCATCACGTCAGGTGAATCCAGTCAGATTTCTTTGTTGGAACATAGCCATTGTCAAGCTCTTCCCAAGCTAAGACTTCAAATCTGCAGAAGAGTCTTGCCTGTAATAGTATGAGAAGAATCACAGTCACAAAGCAGCCCTAAATAGAGTTACAGTAAAAACTGTATGACTGTATGTCTGGTGAAGCAGTGAGTGTTAGTGTAGAGCAGGGTGCAAGTATTCTTCTGGTGATGGAGGGTCAGTCTGCAACACAAATTTCCCTGCTCCAGCACATCTACTACAGACCTACAAACTGCATTGCAGACTGGCCTTCCAGTACCAGCGGATGTGATAACAGTATTGCTAGTTTTGATTTTTAAAACTTTTACTCATAAATATTTGTCCTTTGTTGACTGCATAGACTAATTAATGCTGATTACACAAGGCCCAATTGAAACATAAAAATAAAGTAAATACAAAGCACAGGCCAATACAGGGTGAGACATTTTGATTTTGTACACTGATCATTTATTTTACTTGCTATTAAATGTTACATGCTTTGTCTAAACAACAGACCCTTGGAAAGATTGAAAAATGTTATTAATCCCAAATAAATTGTGGTTTCCCTGTACACAGGGACCCAGAATTACCATAAAAAAACACCACTGAATATTTATAAAGGTCATAAGCTTTCTAACCCTAACGCTAGCTTTTGTTAGGTAATCTTCATTTGGGGGCATTGAGTTATACAGAGGCCCTTGGAAAGTATAAACATGTTATCAAACCCAGATAAACTGTGGTTTCCCTGCTTATAAGTGATCAGAGGAATCAAAAAACCACCTTTGTAAGTCTGTAAAAGCCATAACCTTACTAACCCTAACCAGAGCTTTTGTTGGCTAAATCTAATTTTGGGACAACAGGTTCTTGGAAGGTACGAAAAATGTTATCAAACCCAGCTAAAGTGTGCTGTCCCTGAATTTGAGGCCCTGTAAATATCATAAAAAAGCCTTTAGAGATGCCTGTAAAAGACATAAACTTTCTAAAGCTAAGCTTAGCTTTTGTTGGCTAACCTAAATTTGGGGATTTATTGTTACACAGAAGGCCTTTGGAAATTATGAAAATCTTATTAAACCCAGCTACAGTGTTATTTTCCTGGATATGGGAGCAGACAACTATCATAAAAACACCTTTTGATGTTTGTAAGACCCATAGGTTTTCTAAGGCTAACCATAGCTGTTGTATGCTAACCCGAACATTCATAAGATATAATCAGATATAATTCATAAAAAAAATATATATATATATATATATATATATATATATATATAGAAATATT
>JAODUD010000038.1:5380057-5391937 GCA_026784285.1 Stomatorhinus walkeri
CCTATAGAAATGAATGAGTGGTCCCCATAAGGATATGTTTACCCTACATGTGTGTGTGTGTGTGTGTGTGTGTGTGTTTAAGTGTGCATATGTGCGTGGGGTCACTAACCCCCCTTTGGTGTCTAGGCCAATGTGTACCTCTCGTACCAGGCTAGACCCTGTGATTTGTGCATGTGTGATCCTACACTTTGAAGAACTCAGTTGGGTCATCAATAAGAAGTACTGGAAGCCCTCTCATTGCAACACATCGCATGTTGGCAAGGTCAGAATTCTGAGGTTGCAGAGACAACATTGTGTCATTCGCAAACATGACAGGTAACGCAATTCCCATATCTATTATAATTTTGTCTGTGTTACTGAACAGACTTAAAGTAATCATAACAGGCTGCTTTTCAAAATGAATCAAACAATGGGATCAACTTAAATGTACAAACCATGGCTTATTGCAGAAGATTGCTCAAAATCTGCCTGGCGAGAACTCTCTTTCACCTGAAGATCTGAATCAGCTGTGAACAGTGATGATCAAGTGAGCCACAGAATTCTTGTTTAAGCTTCTTCCCAACCACCCGAGTGAATGCTTCATACACCTGAAATAATAAAACAAAAAAAGAGCATTTGTTAACATCAAGGATCGGTCAAAAATGAACAACTGTTACAATTAACATTTAACCATCATGTTTATCAATATTAATTTCATTACAAATGATGCAAACTTAGGCATTTCACTTTACCTGGCTTTCTCTAAAAAGTGTTGGCCAATGCTGAAGTTTCTGGCTCACAGGAGGCTTGCTGATCACAACATCCTTTCTTCTCAAGGACAGAGTCATGTCCATCTTCTGATTGATAAAGACTGCATTAGGGCTTTTTTTCTTCATTTCATTCACCAATTGGGATGTTATGTAAGTAGTTGACTTCCCCTTTATTTGGTTTCTTAATGTTCTTCTTAGGGGGATCACTGCTAGTAGAGCATCTTCCTATTTTTCCAGCATTAACCATGACATCTGTGTGTCCAAGGGTCCTCATTTTGGATCTGTAATTTACCATTTTGCCTTTCAAACTGTTTGTCCACCCACAGTATCCAGAAAGCAACCCCGGTTCTTGAAGACAGGGGTGAGTATTCACCAATGATTTTGCAACAGCTCTTAGATCATCAGCAGTTGGGTATGCTTTGAAGGAGTATATGACCTCTGCAAGTTTCTGAAGAATGTCATGTTTCAATTCCTTTGTCATTTTTAGGTGGGTTCAATCCTTCAAGTAGATTAAATTTGCTTGACGTGGCCTACATTCAACATCAACAGAGTAAGTACACGTACATTTCCAATGACTTGTATGTGGTCTTTTACACATCTAGGGAAACAAAACATAAATGACAATAAAACAATTTCTTAATATTTCTAACACTGGGCATCACGTATAACCTTTTTAAGAACTTATGTTTCACCTTAAAACGCATTGTCCAGACTTCAGTAAGTGGACCATGCAGCCTAATCAGTTCAGCGTAGTGTTCAATGTAGTGGTGTTTTGGTCGTAGTGTAAAGTCAGGGAAAGTTGACTGCAGAAGGTTCCTATGCTCCGCCACTTTGTAGTCAAAGATGTATAATGACTCTTCAATAAACTGAGGTGCCACAATTAATGCAACAATGCCCTTGAGTATTTCCCATGTGTTTTCACTCTCTAGAACGTAAGGACCAATAAGCAAAGGAAGAATCCTAATTAAACACCAATTTTCATGGCCATTTCCCCCAATTGTGCCTTTGGTTGAAAAGCCCTATGAAATCAGCAGAGGCTGATCAGTTTTGTCAGTGAATGTATAAGGAAATGATCTGATAGCTTCATTCAACACATCTAGGGTGATGTATTTCCTTGCCATCAGGTCTTTGAGGCAAATAGACAACTCCACTGAGACTATTCCCTCAAAGACATCATGCACTATGTCAGAAGCATAACCACCAATGACATAAAAATGCTCCAGATTTGCTGTAAGTGAGCATTGTCTTTTCACACCTGTGTTTCTTCCTGAATTTGGATCCTGCAATGATTCTTGCACCTGCCTGTTGTGTGTATCTCTCTGTCTGTGTTGAAATGCACCAGATCTTACCTCTTGGAGTTGCACGTCAGTCCTGGTTGCCATGCAAATTCTGCAAAATTTGTCCACAGTGAAACTTTCATAATATCCTGCAAGAGAGTGGGCACCGAGGTTATCTGATGACACACAGAGCACCGTTCCTTTAACACTTCTACCAAGATTCTCAATGTAGCCTCCATGCTGTTCAAGAGTGGCTAAATCACAAAGAAGTGGCTAAAGAACTCTTTCATAACCGTGCTCTTTAACTGTTTCAGTGTTGCACAAGAGAGCAAGCTGAATTGAATTTAGTGTGGATCTGTATTTCCCATGCAAGTTTGCAATAACCCAGGAAAGTGCACATATTGTCATGATCCGTCCGTCCGACCCTCTTTTGTGCCACGCCCCCTCGCTAACCCGTGTTCAATCCTGCTGGAAACCACCTGTTGTTAATCCGTGATTGATTCTGTCCACCTGTCCCGTATCCATCCATGCTTGTCTTTTGTATTTAGTCCGCGTCTGAGTTAGTCTCCCCAGATCAGTCATTGTGGGGTCTCTTGGCATTTACCCTGCTGTGTTCCCGAATAAACCCGTATTCTTTGGAATTACCCGCTTTCGTCGTCTTGACTGCCTCACGCCACCGACACCCTGCACCGCTTCACCCAGCGACGTGACACATATCTTATGTTTTCTTTTAGATGTTCCTAAAGGGTTAGTCAGTTCGAAATCATCAATGTACATACCCAGAGCGATTGTGAATTCATCACAACTAAGAAGGGCATTCTTTCTAAAGCTCAAGCCATCACTACATGTCTTATATTCACATAGTTTAAGTTCTTGTTTTGACATAGCCTTATCCAAAACGTCTTTCTTGTTCAACAATTTCTGTAGCATCTGTAAGAGGGGAAAATATGCTACTGTTTTTCTTCCTTTCTCAACTACAAACTCTATAGGCATTAGCAGAGGAAAGTTGTGCATTACATATGATGCTCTCCTTTTACTGGTTGCAAGACATCCATTTTTTCCACATGATTTGGACAATATATCATTCTCTGCCACAGTCTCAACCACCTCTTTCACAACTGACTCATCTTCATGTCCAAAGTGTGTCTGAAGAACGACCTTTACATTCTTTTGCAAAAGTGGCTGGGACAACCGAACTATTTGGCAAAGCTGTTGAATTACTTCCTGAACAAAGTTTTCTGGTATGTGAAGGATGGTTTGCATTTTTTTTTTTTAAAAGAGCTGCTTAATTATGCTCCAACTGTTGTCCTAAATCTTGAGATTCAGTCTGATATGCTTCTACACTGACATCATCCTGGCATAATTCATCTGAAAGCATCTTCAGCAAAGCACACTCCTGAGTGTCAATAACACTGTCATCATTTGTATTCTCATTACTCTCTATTCTTACTTTTAACTCTGGTTTAAATATTCTCTCATTTTGATCTTGGTGATGCTTACTTTTGTGTGCACTGAACGTGAAATATACACTGCTTTCAAAGCTAGAGCCTTGAAATGGACATTGAACTTTTTGCTGATCTTTGAGATGTCTACGCCAAAGGTGGGCAAAATATTCAGTAATCTGACAGGGTTTAATAAATTCACAAAGATGACAGCAAAACTTAGCTTCAAATTTTCCCTCAGATTATTTTTTTTCCATATTAAAATGGCTGGCTTCTTGCATAGCTCCCATGTTTAATGCTGTAATGTTTTAACAAGTATCCCCTTTTGTCACAAGCAAAAATACAATACTTACATTTCCAGGGGCCTGTTCCGCGAAGCGAGCTAACCTCAAAAGCCAGGCTTATTTCGACAATCCCAGCTTAATTTTTCCAAATTCGGTTCCACAAATGAGGCTAACCTTAAGCTCCACTTAGTTACTATGTCAACATATGCTCTTGTACAAGCCTGCTTCGTGGCAGGTTAGGTGTGAAGCTTAACTTAGCTTGATGAATATATGATTGGACAAGCCATATGACAGCACGACATAATTTTATATTGGAGGGTCGATGCAAAATAATTACAGATTACATGCAGGCGATTCCAATTACATTGAAGGCTTTACCATGAATAACCATGGCATGTCCGTTTATTCATAATCCAGTTGATGAGAGTGTGCGGGTCATTCATAGAGTTTAAGGCAACAGGTTCCACAAGTACTTCACCCCAGAATATTTCCGTTGCATTTTCCGGATGATTATTTGTACGAGCGCTATAGATTTAGTAGACGCAGTGTTACATATCTCTGTCATTGGAACCTTACATTTCTAAGAACACACGTCGCTCTAAAGCCCTTACGGTTGCACAGTCTATGTGCATTGCTTTGCGTTACTGTACCAGTGGTTCATTTCTGTACAGTGTGGGGGATGCTGAACATTTAAGCAAAGCCACAGTGTGCCGTGAAATTATGCAGGAAGGTTTACATTGCATTAAAGTCCTTTTTAAATATACTCATTACCTTTCCTGGCCACAGAGGCATTCTTGGCATTATGGAAGCTTTCTTTGAATTAATGGTGCTGAATTATTAAATATCTAGTCATTTACAACACCTGTACACAGCAAACACTGCATGGGTTTATAAGGTAGAGACAAATGTTATTTGCTGCAAAGTAGTTTCAAGTTCATATGGCTAGCATTTCTGAGCAAACAGAAATTGTATCTTCATAAATTACATTACAAATAATTAACCCTCTATTACAAATAACCCTCTATTTTATAAGCTCGATTCGTGAAACAGCTCCCAGCTCATCTTGATTAGCCTTGCTTTGAACTTCTTAGAATCTGGAGAGTTACAAAAATCAACATTAGATTGTTTTTTTCTTTTTTTGCTAACTGAAAAGGCAAATTTACATATTTTGATCTACAAATTGACAGACAATAAAAACAAATAAAGTACTTAGCTACAAGTATCTAGCGAATTATCTAGCATGTCAGGGTTAAATAAAATCGTATTAACTGAAATGTACTTGTCATGTCGAGCCGTAGTCAGGCAGGCAAATAATGGCATGAATCAGAATGGAGGGTAAAGGAGTGGGTTTAAGCCAGGGAACGGGGAAGGAACACGGTACAGTGATCATGGGGTAGCACTCGCACAACACAACGAATTACACAGATGATGGATCTAGGGCAGACTGGCACGGACACTGACTAAATACAGGTAGGAAAGGCAGACACAAATTGACAGCAGGTGGCCATGATCAGGATCATACACGAGGTAACGAGGGGGGTGTGGCACACACAAGGCTCAGACGGACGGATCATGACAGTACTATAGCTTGAAGAACAGTTTGGTTGCATTTCTTTGATAACTAGTTAAGACAGCTAACTAACATGTATTTGTATATCTCCGTGCAGATGGAGGGCCGAATTTCAATTTAATAGTTTAATATTTTAGTGATTGTTATTGTATTGGCTGCTTGAGGCCAAAACGTGAAGTCATACTCACGGTCACCAGCAAACGCTGATAAAAATGCACGCTGCATCCATGGCGTCAGTTAAAAGAGCCAATCAAGATCTTCCTTGTGTTGCGTTGCATCGACAGACTAAAACAAGCTCTGATAAGTACATTCAATTTAAACAATTCAATAGTATGAAAAAAATCATCCAAATCGTACAACAAACTAAAAACATTGAGTAATTGTGCAAAAATGTTGGATTTTATGTTAGTTGTACACAAGTTATTTGAATTAAAACAATTTCAGGGATAACAGTGTGTGGTAGAAGTAGAGTCAAAGATTTAAAAACATTTTGTTATAAGATCAAGGCCACTGACTGAATAGAGGGTTCTGGAATGAGCTGTGCAGGAAGGAGACTCAAGTGCAAATGGTTAGTGGAGCTGAGGTGAAACCGAAACCATGACAGCAAAAATCAAACAAACATTTTGAAATCGGAACTATAAATATTGACACAACACAAACAAGAGGGAAGTGCAATTAATCTGAGCTCAGAGCAAAGCTTGCTGCTCAGTATATCAAGCTTGGGACATCTGGATTTAATTAAATTTCAGGCAATGTGGGTATAAAGAGCAAAGTGCAATGCAGACTTGTAACCAGAAAGTTGCGAGTTGAATTAAGTGCTTTGTTACTAGATAAAAATACTTTGCATTAGGGCCTGGGACCACCGAAGCTAAGTGAATTTGGGCAAATCTTGATATTGTAGCTGTCCATCACATGCCTGTTACACTAAGCCATACATCTGCTGGCATGCTGATATGTCTGCTCTTTCTCTCAATCGGTGTATATCATTAAATATAGACCTTCACATGTAAATGCAATCAAATGTGATTCAGTCTGCCATAATTCAATGTAAGAATTTGTTTTTATTTCTATTTATTTCATGGCATAAAGTTAGCTAGTTTATTTGTTCAGTGTCTAATTGACCTCTGCAGAGAGCAGCTCTGCACACCCTTTGAATCAGGCAGTGGGTTGGCAGGATGCAGTGACAGGTAGGTTGAATTATATGTACTGTGTGTGTACTGTGTGGATTGTGTGCTCAGACTGGGTTTAACCCAGGATGGGGTGTCAACCCATCGCAGGACATCAGAACTCTATGACCTTAACTCAGAACAGGGAAAAGACTGCGCACTGCATTGAGAGTCTCATGGATTTAAGTATTGTATTCTGCTTAATTGCATAACTCTGTGAGCAATCAGGAGCAGAACAGTCCAATTAGTATTCTGGCAAGGTGAACCGCTGTTGAGAGTTTGGGAGTGTTGTGACAGATTGTCAGCAGAGTGTCACCTTTTCTTAATGAAGGGCCCCTGCACTTTTCTCAGTGGACCACACAGAGACATGGCATTGACTGGTGACAGTCCCAGTTTGGTCTTTCCATCTTAATTAGGTTTTGTTGGACATATGGACAGATCCATGAAACAGGAGTGTGAAAAGGGAGGCTAAGACTTTACAGTTGGGATTGATTTTAATGCAAATGAATGAGAATTTTTATTTAACTGGTGTTCATTTAAGGAATGTGTTAGGACCCTGGTATGTTTCACATATGCTGAATCAGCCTGTGGAAATCATGATGACTTCAAGACCTATAATTAGTGTGGCCTGGAAAAACAATGGCTGTGCTAATCTGCTTTCCCTTTCCTACCTGCATGCCTGTTCATCAACACTTAATGATCAAAGGGGTGTTGATGAATTTATGTTTTAACTCTGTATTGTATTTCGTAATGCAATATGAAAACAAATAGCAAATTGACATTCGCAGTAATCCACAGAATAAATAAAACTTACAGTCACAGACCCTCCTTTAGGAGCAGCAGTCGCAGCAGTGTCACCACCTCAAGTCACCCTGCTCAGCCTGTGGAGAGTGGGCATAGCTTCAGCCTGGCTGCCTACGTCACTGAGAACCTGACATGGCCATTGCACACCAGCACCCGTGTGAAAAAAGGCATGTCAACACCTCCAAGGCACTGTACACCTGCAATGTCGAAGGCTTCCTGCACCAGCCCATCACAGGGCACACACACCTTTCACACGTATAGAGAATTTGCCATTTCCAATTCACTTTTGTGCGACTGTTGCGGTGTGTGTGTGAGGGGGGGGGTTATCAAAGAGCTCAGAAGAAAGCCCACTCTGGCAAACTCCACACCCTTGGAGCCGTGGCGGAGAGTTGCACTCTGGTCTCCACCAATGTGAAGTAGTACTGCTAACCAGGGTGCCACCAGTCTGCCGCCTTCATGGTTTGAACTAGAACTTTAAAATCAAGCATGTTTTTCAGAAGCTGATATGAAACCAGTGGCAGTGTCTCCCTTTGTGATACCCCCTTTTCAAAAGTGCTCACATCAGACTGCAACTTTCACGGAAAATCAGCTTCATGTCCTAGAGATAATTGGGAAAATACATATACAAGAAATCAAAGGAATCCCACATACTGTGAGTACCACACTGGTCACAACCCAGCAACTACCACTATTACAGTATGCTGAAATGTGCTGCAGGGGGGGGGAACCTGGCCAGTTAGCAGGCAGGGATGCATGATAGGGACTGTAGGTCAACAAAAGCAGCCTGGGTTTTGCTGCCAGCCAGCGGAGAGGGTCCCTCTTGGTGTATTTTTCCGACGTGATCAATTATCTATTAATCATCTCCTATGATCAAATGGAAAAGACGCCGAGATCTTTGGGAGCAGTCAGGCACCCCTGGTGGACACGTCCTCTGAAAGCAGAGCTAATCTTAGCCACCTGGGAAATAAAGTTATTAATTATATGAAAACTACGTGAGAATACCTATCAGTTCATTTTTACATCAAAGTCGTAGGTATCTTTTAAAGTTGAACAAAACTGCCAGGTTGAATTTAGTTTCAAATGTCAGGTACAAGACAAAAGGGACCTTGTTTCAGTGCATAGCAGGTTATTTCCTTGACAGGTTGCCATACTTTTAGATAATGTAATGTGACTGTAAGTGATATAAAAAAGTGATGTAAAAAACCTATTAAATATTTCCTTTCACACCTAATCAAAAGGCTCTGGTAATAACACAAATTTGTGCAAAATTAAATAAAGACACTAATGCTTAATAGAAAGGTTCAATAGTAAATATCTGAAGATATGCACAGTAATATAGATAATCGCATGTGGACACACACACACACAACACAGTCACGCATGCAAATACACATTACAGAACAGAACATTTGCTCCAGCAGTTACCCTAAATATATATCTTTGGACTAGATAGATAGATAGATTGATTGAGAGTATGGAATGAGATCGCTGTCAAAATAACTCGTAATAATGTACGTCAAATGAACGTTTCACAAGCGTAAATTATGCTTGAACTTCTGAAAAACACGCTTGTTTTTTATTTTGGACCGCACTCCATTCAGCTTAAACACTCTCAAGAACTCCAGGACACTGATGATTAGTTTCCATGAAGTTTACTTGGAATATTGTGAAACTGTAATACAATACAAACAAGGTATACATTAATATTAGATCTAAATACAAGTGACGGAGAAAACAGCACAAATAATTTAGACTGCGGCAATCTATATGATGAAACGCAACGGACTAGTAAACAATCAGCAGTAATAAACATAAACTGACTTAACCGTTCTAAAACTCCTAACAAAAGATGAATGGATAATTTATGAAATTACCATCTCAGCAATCTCGATGGCAAGTACAGCTGCACAGAGCTCCAGTCTTGGGATAGTTAAATCAGGCTGAGGTGCCAATTTCGCCTTCCCGAAGACGAAGCCAATCTCAGTCTGATGTTGGTGGCTTGTCACCTTGATGTAAGCTACAGCTGCTATAGCCTTGACCGACGAATCTGCAAAGACATAGCGCTCTCTTCTTAGAGCACCTGTGGTGGAGAATGATGTGTAAGGGCATGGTATCTGGAGTCCCTCCAAGTCTCGGAGCGACCTTTTCCACCTAGTCCATTCAGTCTCCATGTCTTTGGGGAGAGGTGTGTCCCAATCCGCTGCTTGCTTAGTATATTCTTTGAGTATCAGTCTTCCATGAACTGTAATGGGTGCGAGGAATCCCAAAGGATCATAGAGGAAGGCTGCTTCAGGCGTAGGAATCTAAGTGCGAACATTAGGGATTTGGTTGTACTCCAGGAGTGTAGGCAGATGAATGCTTATTTTGTTGTCCACCGACTCTACAGTGTAACAGCTAGCTCTCCTCCCCGCCGTCCCTGTATGCCCTGCACAGGTCTTAAGTGTATATGAGCAAGAATTTCAGGAGATCTTGAAAAATCTCAAAGAACTCTGACCGTGCCAAGGAGCGATTGATCTGTTTGTCTAGTATGGCGGACATTCTTTTAGACTCCTTCTTGCAGAAACACACTGACAAAGCAAATCTTAGCACATGTTCTAGCGCTCAATCCTTCCCCACATACCTGAGTGCATGTTGACTTAACCTCCTGGATGTTTACTTTGTCTTCTTCTCCACCTTCTTCTGAAGTGGAAGGGAACGACTTAGATGTCCAGGTAGGTGGGTAAGGGTGAAGTGCTGTCACATGAGTGGTACTCCCACACTCTGTAAATTTTATCTCAGCTGCGCAATTCTTCGCGAGATGGTCTGTAGAGGAACAACAGCGAAAGCAGATGTAATGCTCTTTCAAGAGCTGTTTGCGATCATTTATGCTCTTCTCACGAAAGCCTCTGCATTTTCTCAGAGGGTGAGGTTTTCTATGCAGAGGGAATTGTTTTTTATCCGACATGACATTTTTAGAAATATGAAAAATACTGATAGTTTTTACAGCTTTTGTTTTTTTTTTTTATCCATCCAACGTGTTAAAATAAAATTTCAATTCCATCTTAAACTGGCATATATTAGGCTTCTTTGCGGACCATTTGCATTTGTGAACATAAAAAATACCATATAAAATAAACAGATTTAAAATAAAAACATAATTACTATTTGTTTTTCCCATACTAGAATAGAATGTCTTTCCTATCTAAAAAAATTCTTACAACCAGTAATGTATGAAACAGATTTCCTATCTCAATCCAAAAGTCTTTCACATGTAAACAATCATAAAACAAGTGCGAAATGTTTTCCGTATATATACCAAGAAAAAGAACAAAGATCAGATATTTCATTTCTGTATTTCTTTTCTTTAACTGTCTGTTTGGGGGGGGGGGGGGGGCGCAGGGGTCAGAAATCAACAGCAATCGCCAACCAAGTTAAAAGAACCGCTGAAACAAACCAACACTGCGAAGTATTGAGCCGATGTATCACAGCCATACTGAGCATTCTTTGTCCTCCGTTTGCCCTCACTTCCCCGATCCGCCTGGCTTGCCTGTGTCGGTGCCTTACCTTTGTTCCTTCCCTTCTCATAGCCCTTGCCTTACCTGACCCTCCATTTCCAACGTCTTCCTCCGTCGTCCCATCCTCCCGTGCCTTGTTCCTGTGTCTCTGTGTCGGACTGATTCCTCTGGTATTGACCCCTGCTTACGCCTCTCAACAACGATCCCTGCCTGCAGTCTTCCATTCCTGGTCGCCTCTCCCCCCGTGGGGACACCCCTTCAGCTTCCCCTTCCCGGCTCTCCAGACCCCGGCCGGTGAACACCCCGACCCTGATGGCTTAGCTTAGTTTGCTGCGTCTTGTTAGACCACATCTGTGTCAATAAACCGGCTATCAACCTGCATTCCTGGATCCTCACCTGCCTGTCTGTCTCTCCCCATTCGTAACAGATAGATTAAGTGTAAAATTTTTAATTGAATTTCTTTTACTTTATTAGTTACACAATATTTATTGCTTAAAGTCCATGACGTATTCCAACTGATATTTTCAAACTGGGAATTCCAAAAGAATTTAGATCGTAAAGTAATAGGGTTATGCAGTAATATTCTCATAAATTTATTATTCCATTGCCTGTCTTTTATATTAATACCATTAATAGTGATATCTGTTCCAGATGTATTACGAGTGGATTCTCAAGCTTGAACAATTAACCTGTCAAAAAACATCACTGGACGTACAAGGTGTTCTCTACTGGAGAAAGAAACAATCGATTTTTGTCACTACGCATGTGCCGCAAAGCTGGAAAGATGGAGAACCAATCCAACGCGCTGAATTCACGGGTATTTCTATTAGTTTACTTGTTGTTGCAGTTTTTATTATTAGTTATACTGATATTAAGGATTCACAGTAAGGATAATGGCTTCTAAATTTATTTGAACGTGTTAACCACAAGCTTAATATCTCTAAACAAATGCAATTTACAAGCAAATGTATGCTTTAAAGTGGTGTTTAACAAATATATTTTAACACATTTGACATACTGTCATACCCTGCCCGTTGCAGCCTCATGTGCCACGCCCCCCTGCTACCTCGTGTCTCTCCCCTGATGGATTCCAG
>JAODUD010000038.1:5431377-5448344 GCA_026784285.1 Stomatorhinus walkeri
GTTGAACAGGGAACATATGTTTCTTCGTGGACCTTCTCCTGGAATGGTGGAGAATAGTAAGCCAATAGGACTATGGGGTCTGCTCATTCAGTAAAGGACAAAACTGACTTTGTGATAGGTGTTTGATTTTATGTGAGGCTTAAAATTATCTGTTACATTGTTTTGGGAAACAATTAAACAAGCTGCAGACAAATTGGATAAGTAATACTTAGCCAAGTAGAAACAATGCATGATTGGTGAGAGAAATCATTACTGGACTCGTAGCATATGCAACTGGCACTAAAGCTGATGTCCTCAGTGGAATTTTCATTCTCAAAAATCGAGTACTCTTTAATGAACTGTTCTTCTGCCCAAGCCAGTATATATTCAATACCAATAAAGTGAAAATATTTTAATTAATTAAAATTAGCAAAAAAACAAGACATTATACAATATGACATTCTTATGAATACAGGAGGATATCCATACATAAAGGGGTATACATACACAATGCCCCCTGCTGGTTGTATATTATTAGTAGCAACATTTTTCTACATTTTGCCCTTCATATTATCACAAAATCTGAAGCTGATATACTAAATAGGTCAATTCCTTTTTAGTATGCATGCAATGTTTATTTATCATTTTTATTTAAATATGTTTATTTTTTATGTGTTTCTTCTTATATCGTATAGCATATCACCCAGTGGAGTAGAAAATTGTCATTGTTGACACACCACACCAAAACATGTCCTCTGCATTTAGCCAATATGTTACAAAGCAGTGGGCAGCTAATTCAGCACCTAGGGAACATCACCTCAGTGGTGCTTCATTGGTCAGGGATTCAAACTAGCAACCTTACAACCACATGTGCGCGTCGCTAATTATTAAGCCACATTACATATCCACCTGATCCTGATACACTGAAGGAAAGCAATAAAGGATCAGCAATAACCAACATGATCTATGACAAGCTGTAAATCTGTGAATTCACTCACATAGACATATGTACTCTTTCTCTCTCTCTCTCTCTCTCTCTCTCTCTCTCTCTCTCTCTCTCTCTCTCTCTCTCTCACACACACACACACACACACACATATCTTTATGGGGACTCTCTATTCATTTCTATGGTCATAGCATTAATCCAATCTATGACAACCTTAACCCCTAACCTTACCCATAAATAACCAAACAGAATGCAAGTCATTTGGTATTTTTGGTTTGATCACAGTCACAGCTTTTTAGAAAAGTGAGGTTATAATTTTGGGGGCAAAAAAAATGTCAGATTTATCATATTGTAGGGATGTCTGGTCACAATAATAATAATAATAATAATAATAAAACACATTAAGGTAACAATGGAGAAGGTTTACCTCAGGCAATGCCATCAATAGAGTATTTTCTCAGCCATTGAACGACAGATGGTGGGTGTGACACGATTGTATTAGTGAACATCCACTGACTTTCCTAATATAAGAATGTGTTCACTGTGAATAGCACATTTTACAGTGTTAGTCTTGCCCTATTCACAAATTATTCTACCAGTCAAGAAAACACGGATGGTTGACTGACCAGTAATTACTTTGGTTAACTCATCACTAACTCATTATGTGAGTAGGCAGCCCATATTTATAATGTATTGAGATTGATCCAAATGCTCAAGGGTGATTTCAGACCGTAAAAATTTTATGAATATGAGCAACCAAAAGAACAAGGCATATTTAAGCAATATCTACATTTATTTATTTTCTGGAAAAGAAACAAAGGAAAGGTTGACTTATTTATATGATCCCATACAGTGCCTTCTTCAGGACCACTCGTCACTCGTCTTTCACTTGTGGGAGTTTTACTTGCACAAAAATGTTCTGAAGGCAGAGGAAAAATGTTAGTTCAGAGAGATAACCAATCAGATTGTAGTTTACAATCATTTTTCCTTCTGCCCTCAGAAGTAAAATTCCCCTGAGTGACTGTTTCTATTTGTAATTGGCATTGTAAACCGTGTTCCCCATCGAATGTCAGTGTATGTATGTCAGTCGAAGACCACGCCCCTCAACCTTCATGACTGATTCCTGTCCCAAGACCTGATGCCTACTTATTTTCCCTCTGTACTTCCATCCTCCCATTGTTTGCCATTTTGAAAGGAGCAAGTCTTACACAGTTGTTTTTAATGACCATTGTGCCTTTGTACTGGTGTATTAATACTTCTGGGTGTGCATTGGTGTGCATAATTGCCACTTCTCTTCTATTATCTTCATTTAACCAGGTTCAATTCCTCGTGAAAAATTCAGAAGAAATGTTCACAAGAGCTTCCAAAATGCAGTAGTTGGGTGCCAGTCAATGTGCCATAAGTGGTACAGACCTCGATGACAAATGATATAGATGTATGGTTGTTACCCTGTGAATAATTAAAACTGCACCTTAATAGACCATTATGTGATTCTGTATTATATTACTAACTGTAAAACAATGTGCATTATATTTACTTAAACCACAGAATTGTTCATTCTTGAATCTGATTGGTCGGAAGAATGCATGTGGCACCAACCAGGTGAATCACACTAGCAAATTAATGTGCAGTTAGGGGGCAGTGTGCAGCTCAGTGGACTAAGACTCTGTACCAGTGAAAGTGCCTGGTTTGAGCCCAGCCTTTGTACAATTAGCACACTTGTGGGCCTTTGAGCAAGGCTCTTAATTCCCAGCTTCCTGGGTGCCACTGCAGATGGGTGCCTTCATCTCCAAGCTTAATCTCACCTACATAGAGTCATGGAGAGCAAGATGGGGGAGGTAAAAAGTGAATCTCCCCATCGGGGTCAATAAAGTGTCATCATTTCAGTTATAATCTTTAATTCTTACTAATGTCACTTAAACTTCCACATGTAGAGTTTTAATATAACATAAACTATAAAATAAAATTGCTAAAGATAACTTAGACAACAACAGTGCCCCAGGCTGAGAACCAAGACCTGTGGATTGTGATTAAATGCGAAAATGATTTACTAATGTGTACTTCTGGGTCAGCTGACTACTGACAGGTACATAAAAACACATAATTCACAGCTTGGAGTTCATCACCTGGCTTTTTACCACAATTACTACACATTTAAGAAAATAAGAAATTTACAAACAAGAGGAGGCCATTCGGCTCATTTGCATTCACATCTGTACTTAAAGACTTGCCATGAAGTTTAGCAACGGGAAATTTTGAACTAAGAACTCACTTATGATCTTAGCAACAGAGAATTGTTGAATTAACCATGACAGCTATCTAGGCCATATCTGGGTCATATCTAGGCAAAGTATCTTATTAGTAGGTATAATAATAAATGTATTTTCTGTTCGTAAATGTGTTTCTGTTCGTAAATTCTGTTTCTGTTCATAATGTGAATATAATAGACATTTTATAGAACCTTTCAGACTTACAAACTCTCAATTTTTTTCTCATGTTCAATAACAGATCACATTTTGAACACTTTTCATGTGTAATAAATGTGAATCATTTATTTATACTTGCACAACGACCACTATAGCATTTATTAATATTCAGCAGCATTTAAATCACTTGAAGCCATTTTTTTTTCCTGAGAAGTAAATGGTTGTTTTAAACTACAATGTGTTCACGGGACCTTGGTACCTAATTTCGTTCCCTAACATATTACTGCCATGTTCTCAGAATAACAATAAAACTTCTTGAATCTTGAATATCCTGAAATTATTTGGTGACTGTGGTTTAAGCAGGGTAATGTAACTCCAAGCTATGCGCATCCACAACCATGTCTTTAAAAACGTTAAATGCTTGGAGTTCATTAACCCACTTATATCATGAACTATTTTGCCTGATTTACCAAGTTGCCAGTAATACATTAGATCATGGGTAATGCAGTTTTCACAGTATTGAAATATATATTTCTTGTATATATATTTTAAGAATTTTTCATATTCTAGGGACACTGATTTGTATGTTAAGTTAGTCCGTGAATTTATTCATATTTTTGCATTTTTGCAAAAAACATATTTGTGGTTATCTTCAATGTGTGTGATGCATTTAAGTGTATAATTAATAGTTCAGGTTAGAATTTCAACAATTTATCTTTTGTAACTAGAGGGCTGGTGCAAATTTTACAAGTTTATATAATTTTAGGATCTGGCTTGAATATCCCAGACGTTAAATAAGCTTTGGATATTCCTTTTTGTTACATGTTTGAAGAAATGTATGTCCTTCTTCCAAGACATACTTTATCAATCAGATTTTTTTTGGCATCAATTGATTTGTCAAGTTTATGAAATCCAAATGTGTAGACTAAGATGCTAAAATGATAGCAGAGTCTGAACAAGACTAACTGGCTGTTTGTCTGCATGGTGTGATTCAATTTAGTAGGCACAAATTTCACCAAATCTAATAATGAATTGATAATTATATCGTGCCACCTGAGGTGCAATTGTGTTCAGCATTAATCCCACCCTTAGGGGAAATCTTCATTTCTGGGGACAAAAATCTCTCCTCAAAGCACATTTTTGTCAGAGAAAGAAACTAATATAAAATATTATGGGAGCAGTAACTAAATCAAATATTAGAACAAACTACAGGTGTATTTAGCTTTTTAAAATTTATTTAAAATATGGGAATGGAGTGACTGGTATATTTTAATGGGATTTTTGGGTGTCTGCCAAGGATCACTGCTGAATAGACTCTACTTACTGCAGAATTTCAAATAATTAGGGAATAGGAGAATTCTCTGAGGAGTGTTTTGACCTCCACTATTGCAGGAGAAGGAGTCAAGTGGGCAGGGAGTCAAGCTCCTCCCTTGATTTAGATGGCAGCACTGGTGACAGACCAATTATGGGTGTACTGTATGTCTTTATTAGGCGTCACAGCACTGCTCCCTCACTGAGGAGGAACTGGAGCTATGAATTCTGAGCTCCCTGAAAAAATTCAAGTTCATGTTGAAGAGTTAAAAACATCACCCTTCTTTTGTCCCTGGCCAATCTGTGGCAGCTGGCCAGTCAGCAGCCACATTGCCGTTAAGTTCCACGTAGCCCGTTAGCTCTGACAGTTCACGGTGCACTCACAGCACGCCTTATTCTGAGACTTTTTTTTTAATGTGAGTCTCTAATCACTGCTAACACTGTGCACTACAATAGAAGCATATATACATACCTCAATACAGCCTCTCTGTATCAGTGTCATAGAAATACCATGGTATACTGTAATTTCCATTACACTGCCTGAGCCTATTTGACAGCATATTTTGCCTTAGTTTTAGTCTTTTGATGAAAGTGCAACTTCATTTTAGCCATATTTTAGTTATCTGACATTTTTTTTTTGTTTTAGTCAACAGAACTTGCAGTATATGTACTTGACTGAATGTAATTTAGATCTAGTCGACTCAATATATATTAGTACATGCAGTCAAATGAACTAACAGTTTTAGTCATATTTTAATACATCATTTTCACATTTCTTTGAAAATATCATTTGATTATCTGTGTACAAACACACAGACATTGGTTTGACCCTATCCACTCTAGATTTCTAAAGGAAACATCTATAACACTGTCATTATTGTCATGTTCTGAGAGAGATATGACCCAGGTGCAGCTGTAGAGCAAGGACAAAGGGCTTATATATATTATAACTAACAAAACAGAACCAATAGCAAAATTGAAGCACAGGGGGTCAAACTGGGAACTAAGAATGAGAATAAATGTGGGGGGAACATGGAACAACAAAAGGGCGGTACAGGGCAGGCCTCACAGACAGAGGGCCTTCACAGGCAGATGACCCTCACAGACAGAGGGCTTTCACAGGCAGATGACCCTCACAGACAGAGGCCCTTCACAGGCAGATGACCTTCACAGACAGAGGGCCTTCACAGGCAGAGGACCCTCACAGACAGAGGGCCTTCACAGGCAGATGACCCTTACAGACAGAGGGCCTTCACAGGCAGATGACCCTCACAGACAGAGGGCCTTCACAGGCAGATGACCCTCACAAACAGAGGGTCTTCACAGGCAGATGACCCTCACAGACAGAGGGCCTTCACAGGCAGAGGACCCTCACAGAGAGAGGCCCTTCACAGGCAGATGACCTTCACAGACAGAGGGCCTTCACAGGCAGATGACCCTCACAGACAGAGGGTCTTCACAGGCAGATGACCCTCACAAACAGAGGGTCTTCACAGGCAGATGATCCTCACAGACAGAGGGCCTTCACAGGCAGAGGGCCCTCACAGACAGAGGCCCTTCACAGGCAGATGACCTTCACAGACAGAGGGCCTTCACAGGCAGAGGACCCTCACAAACAGATACTTCAAATTTCTGTTCTTTCCCCGTCATTGCCACTTTGGGTAGTATATATTTTTTTCATACAATGCTGAGATTTCACAGCAGTATACGGTATTTTCAAAACTATTCCAGTATTTTAAATCTTTGAAAATTGTTTTTAAAATACGCTGAGAAGATACTACTTGAATTGGATATGTGTCACATTCATCTGTTACTGACATTTAATTCTCTTTTGATTCGTTGACGAATGTAATTAATATCTTCTGTCATAGATTTCAGCATTATAAATCAGTTATCTTATTAGCATCTCATGTCTATGAAAATTTCATTGCTGAATAATTTTTGTCATAGTTTGAATATAGGACAATTCATGAATTGTGTTTTATATTACTGCAATTCTATCCCCCACCAATTTAACGTGTAATGCTATATGTTTATTTATAGTGATCAATTGTCATTGTTGATACACCACAACACATAGTGCACAACAATGAAATATGTCCTCTGCATTTAACCCATATGTGGCAATGTGACATAGAAGGGGACAGCTAATTCAGCACCCAGGGAGCAGTGCTTGGGGGCGGTACCTTGCTCAGGGTACCTCAGTGGTGCCTTGCTGGTCAGGGATTCTAACTTGCAATCTTTTGATTACAAGTGTGCTTCCTTAAAAATTAAATCACCACTGACCCCTGTTAAATGCTGGGCTGCCTAAATCTGCCAGGGTATCCATTAAAGGTGGGGACTCGAGTCACTGACTCGTGACTCAACTTGGACTCAAGCAGGCCCAGAGTCGCTAATCGGGAGATTTATAGGTGGGCCCCTTGACTTTTGGGCCGGTTGGAAATAAAATAATGTGATTTGACAGTCCTTGTAATGGTGAACCTGAAAGAGTAGCACCTAAGATCCACATTTACAGCTGACATCGCAGCCTTTCTATAATGATAGATTACATGGGTGCTACCACCTGAGGGAGTTCTCCGCTTCCCAATCATTACAGTTGGTTATGCCCAACAGTCTGACTTTGAGCCTACAGATTAGCTTGGTAAAATAGCAGTTAGCATAACAGTATGGAAAAGAAGAGACCAGGAGGGACTGAAAAGGCCAGGCTAAGAAAAAAAGTGTGTCTGAGGAGGATGCAGGTAAATATGGCAAAATCACAGAGATTTTTTCAAATGCACAAAAAGAATTGGCAACAGGTAAATGTGGTTAACCTGTTGCAAAATATTAAACCAATTGAAATATTAGCATATTTCTATAGCTTATCAGGATTAATCTATGTGTGCGTAAATGTAATTTTAAGAAAAAAATGCATATAAAAAACTAAAGCACAATCTAAGTATTCAGCAAAATGACCATTTAAGCGTTTTATAGTTTCTGACCAGCAGTCCCCTGTCAGTCAGTGTTCTGCCAAGAATGAGGGACTGATGAGCAGCGAGGATGCCAGGACGGCAATTTAAATCCATATACAGTGATCCCCCACCTATCGCAGAAGTTCCAGATCCACGACATGGAAAGACCATATAAACAAACTTTTTCATAGTTTAAACCTTAAATCGTAGGGCTTAAAATAAAACGAAAAGTTCACGAAACAAATGGACCATAAGCAAGGTAGGCAGAGAGCTCTGACGCATCAGGAAAAACATCTGTGATATAGCGGGGGATCACTGTATTCAGAAGCTGATGAGACTTACATTTTAGATTCAACTCGTTTAGAGGTAAACTACACAGATGTGTATTAGTGAAATTTAAAGACTAATAAGTCATATGTTATTTCAGGCACTCGTATTGTGTTGTATACGACAAGATTTTTTGACACTTTCAATCACTCAGCTTGCTTGTGAGAAAAGCTTCTCTATGCTTAAATTTGTTAAGAACAGGTTATGGAGCTCACTGACTCAGGAGCACTAGAAGGCCTTTGTGCTAATGTGCACAGAGAAGGATACCTGTATGTTGATAGATAATGAGACGGTAATAAACAAAGTTGCAGAGACCAGTATACTAATCAGGCAGCTGTTAGAGTTATAGATATTATGTTATTGTCGTTTAAGCCATTTACAGGTAAAAATTTGTATTGTAGTGCAACATACCTCACAGGTGAAGAACTTGTATTTCATTCATATTTGAAAAAAAGCTAATAAAACCAGTGAATAATAGGAAGTAAAGTATTGCCTCATTTATCCAATGGGGTGTCATAGGCATGAAGCTCTGGACTATTAGAAAAATACACTGAATTACAAGGCTTTATAGAACAATGCGCTATTGGAGATATAACGTGTAAGGTTATAATTACATGATTTTAATAATAATAGATTGTTGTCTAAAGTGAGCCGGTCTGAGGCATGAAACTCCAAGGCTGAAAATGAGTCGCACTCCAGCCCTGGACTCAAGTCACAAATTTGATTGACTTGTGACTCAACCTAGCAAAACTGATGGAAGGAATTGGACTTGACTTGGACTTGATGGCAAATACTCGAGACTTAGACCTAACTTTGAACCTGTGACTCGAGAAGACTTGAGGTTATAGCTCCCCTCTGGATACCTATGTTAATTTTATAATTACTGTGTATATTAATTCTCTGCTGTCTGCATTTTCAATTGGCTGAATGCAAGGTCTCCTGAGATAGTTTGTTGGAAAGATGCTTCACTCCCTACATATACATGGACGTAAAAAGTGTGTTACGACAACCATGAGTGGAAACTTTCTTTTTGACCTATTTGTGCTTATAAAGAATGTATTGTATGATGTTCTGTGGTAGGTTTTTGCTGCAGTTCTAATCACTGAAGGTAAAAAAAAAACCGAGATCGATAGGAATTCAAGTTACATGACTCACAACTCGACTTAGACTCGAGTCACAAATTTGATGACTTGTGACTTGACAGTAAATGTGATGGAAAGACTTCGACTTGACTTGAGGGCAAACGACACTTGAGACTTGACTCGGACTGCAATGTTTTGACTCATGACTTTACTCGGAATCACAAGGAATGACTTGGTCCCATCCCTGGTATCCATACCCCTACAATGCCTCTGAACCACCCAGTGTGCAGCAAAGTGTCTTGGAGTATACCAACCGTCTTACACTATTGTTACTACACATTTGGCTTGCATGCTTGTACATAGACACGATTTTCACATTTACAAGGTGAAAATGCATTTATCAGTACAACTTTTTCTCAACCAGTAAATATTATAGTAGTATTTTTTTTACCTGTTTATTCACCTGGCTGATGTGACGTGTGCAGTTATAGAAAATTAATCAACACCATTATGACCAATCGGATTAGAGAGTACAACATCCATAATGTAAATATTTTATAACTTCTTCCCATTATAAATTTGTTGTGTTAAATAAGCAATGATTAATTAATTTCTAATGTTAAACTGTTAAACTATGCCTGAGATAACAAAACTGAATGGAAACTGGCATACCCTAAGTCCTCTGCCATGGGCAATTACCCACAACTTAGTATATATAACTTTCATGACTATATGCCACTGCCAAGTATAAGATTAAATTGATATAACAATGCCCAGTCAGATTAAATATAGATTATGTGGGTAGACGATGGTTATCCTCCAGACATCTTCGCAAGATTACTTGAAATAGCAGAAAAGCATACTGATCTCAGAAAATCCTCAGAAGTTAACATCACAGGTTTTTCAGCAGCTTCATTTTAATTGCTGCAACACTGTTTTTCAAATGGAACGGTATGTGTTGCACAGTCTGACTGCATTTATGAATGCATTATACATGATGCCCTGTGAGAAATGATTGCAAAACCATTGCTTTAAATCAGGAATTCCCAATATTTTGAACCCTGGGGGAAAAAAAAAAAGTTTTATGATTTGCGTAACAGGATATTTTGGGAAAAAAAACCTTTAAGCTGTTAAAGTAGTGTAAAAGTGATTTTACGGGAGTGGTAGCAAATTGTAAAGTTTCTTAGCCAAGTTTTTGTTCCACAGTTTTTTCTGCTAGCAGTGTTTACAGACCTACTTCGAGTAGTTTGTCCATTACTGATCTAAAACATCTAGTTTCCTGAAAAATCAAATGTTCTTTTCCATAAATGATTTTTTTCATTCTTTTTTTATATTAAGTTCTATGACATCAAAATGAAGCCAAGCTGATTGCTTGATCACAAATGGTTATTTTAACTTGCATGTGTATTATTTATGCCAACAGAGACAAATATACATAATAACATAAGGAATCCATTTAATTAAGGATACATTTGTATCTGAGATACTAAATAATCTTTTTAAATATTTTGAAATATCCGATGTGGATATTTGATAAATAGGTTATGGACTATATGGAAATGATTTTAATATTTTACTGTATATAATGTTCGAAGATTTTTAAATTTACGTAAAACTTAGTCAATGTTTCATGACATTACTTGCCAGCATATTACACAGAAGTGTAATAGAGTAATGTTTGTTAAGAAATTGCATCAGGTTTTTTAGAGGAAATATTAGGAATTAATTTGAATCTTTTTTCATGAAATTTTGCAATTTAAATGAGTAGTTTACAGCTTCAACCCTTCACACCCAATAACTATGTTGAACACATAAAATACAGCAAGACCTTGCATATACAATCAATTAATTTAGCTAAAATTATATTAGCATCTCAGAAAGTCACATACAGCAAATGTATCTTTGAAACCAAAAACAAAATCCAGTCTCAGTGACTGACTGTTCAGTAAATTGTGCTCCATATTTTCATTTGTATGAATCATTTAATAAAATTGATGGGCAGCTCAGACCTCACTGCACAGCAGGGCCAGTGCAGGAACGACACACTCTAGCTGAATCAATTTGCTTCTCACAGTTCATAGTCAGTTCATACATTAGTTTTGTAACCAATTCACAGCCTTGATATGTCATTGGATTCAAAGCCGTTTCCTTGAAAGATCGGTGAGTGTGAATCATGCCTCAATCTGAACAACTTTCACAAGACCTCACAAGACATGTTATAGAAGTGGGAAAAGTGTACAAAAGCATTGCTAAAGGACCTGGGTGTACACCAATCCATGCCTAGACAAACTGTCTGCAGATGGAGAAAATGCAGGTCTGTTGCTAATCCCTAGGAGTGGGTGTCCTGTTAAGATCACTCCTGCAAGAGGTGAGTAAGAACCCAAGGGTAATCACAAAAGACCTACAGAAGACTCTGCACACTGCAAAAACCATCGTTCATATGTCTACTATTATAAAAACACGCAATTCCAATATTCACGGAAGGACAACGCAAAGAAAGCCGCTTCTGTCTAAAAAAAAAACACTGCAGTGTTTGCTGAAGTCTGCATATTCTAAAGACAAATTAGACATAAGTGGAACCCTTTAGTACAAATGCACATTGGGGGGGGAAATCATCATGTCATCCTGACTGTGAAGCATGGTGGAGGAAAATTTCATTGCTGAATAATTTTTGTCATAGTTTGAATATAGGACAATTCATGAATTGTGTTTTATATTACTGCAATTCTATCCTCCACCAATTTTACATGTAATGCTATATATTTATTTATAGTGATCAATTGTCATTGTTGATACACCACAGGTACTTTGCTGCCTCAGAGCCTATTTCCCTTGCAATCATTGAGGGAACAAGGAATTCAAAACTGTATCAAAACATTTTACAGAGAATGTAAGGGCAGCATTCCATGACCTCAAGCTAAAGAGATTTATGGTGATGCAACAAGACAATAACCCAAAGCAAGTAAATCAACTAATGAATGGTAAAAAAGGAAGAGTTGCGTTTTAGAATAGCTAAGTCCTGGCCTTAACCCCATCGAGATGCTGGGGTATGACCAGCAGAGGGTTGTGCGATCAAAGCATCCCAGAACTATTTCTGAACTGAAACACATTTGGCGGAGGGAGGAGAAGTGGTCCAACGTTAATCCCGAATGTTGTGCAAATCTTATTAGGATCTACAGGGAATATTTGCTGGAGGTGTTTACTGCTAAAGGTTATTGAATTGATGGGTTCACTTTTTTTAGCCTACACTTTTTATAGATGATTCCTAAATGCAGATGATAGGTACAAATGTTTATGTGTTGGATTAGTTTGTGTATGATTGTGACTGAAAATCAGACCACATTTTATTAGTAAGCGAGGCAGAAATGTGGGTAATTCCAAAGGGTTCACTTACTTTTTCTTGCAACTCTATGTTAATCAGACACCCACCCATTTATCTTTCTCTCATTCTTGGTTCTAAGCCCTGTTGTTGAAGTAAGTAAATGTGCCGCTTTAACCTTTCATCCAGAAATTTAGTGCTGCTGGAATCTCTCATGGGTATAGAGGTCAACAGCACAGCAACATGCAAATGAGTAATATTCCGCTTTCATGTTTTGTTTTTTGTTTTTCAATGTTAAGTGCTTATTAGATGTCTGACCTTTTTTTCATTTATGCTTGTTAACCAAAGCAATGTTTTTAAATAGTAACTGTTGTAAAACTCCAGCACAGATAGGAAGAAACTTCCCAGTTTCTTCTCAAGAACAGAGTTTCTCTTTAACTCAGATGTAGTTTAAAGGAAAAAATTCTACTTTTCGCTCAGTTACACCTTGATTTTATTGATACCTTTTTGTGTTGTACTGCTTTTCCATAAAATTTCATGCAGTCACATAACTGATTATTTTCTTGTTGTAAAATTATACTGCTTTCCTGTGTGGGGCGTAACTTCAGCCATCTGCAGCGCCGACTCAGGTAAATGATTAGAAGAATATATACCTTTGAGAAGTAATACTGCATTTGTGTGCTAGTAAATACTGCCATATTTTGAATAATAGCATAATGAAGACATTTTCAACAATATAATAATTTCACATGGTATAAATTTGATTATTTGAAAAAATAATGATAAACAATTAATCTTTTGTTTTATCTTAATTTAAAGTATGGGTTCTTTTACTTGTCTTTGTTCCCTATTCACTCCTGAAGACAGCACTGAAAAAACTATTATGGAATTGGTTATTGACCAGGATGACAGCTCTGAGAAAGAATTTATCGACTTGAATTGGGGACTCTCATTTTGCAAAAACTCTGCATTACTTATTTTACAGTAATTAATCATTGTAACAGTACTCATATGCAAATTTTTATATAATTAACATTTTTATAACTATGAAATTTATCTCTTTTTTTATTATAATAATCAGTCCCACCGTTCAGTATGTAACTGAAATTTTAGTACAAATTAAGAACTTTGCAGTTATTGTTTTGAAATTAAATATACATACCATAAACGTACATTTTTAAAAAAATACTTAGTGATACTACTCCAACTACTCCACCCCTCTATCTCAGGAATTTTGCACACTATGTCTAGTTAGTATTCAATTTTTCTTGTTTTACAATGACCGTATATGTTTGTTGCATCCAGAATAAATACACATGCTCTAAGTGCCTGTTATGTAGCAGGAGTGGTCGGGTGGGTAAGCAGGCACGGGAAGCAGGGATTAGGACGGGAAGCAGGGATTAGGACGGGAAGCAGGGATTAGGACGGGAAGCAGGGTTTATTCCAGGTAAGTGCAGGATAGTACAGGAACGAACAACACTCGGAACATTACATCAATGACAGATCTGGGCAGACGGACTCAGACGCGGACAAAATACGTGAGACAATCAGGCACGGATAGACAACGGCTGGTTTCCATCAGGACTGAACACGGAGTAACGAGGGGGGTGTGTCACACACGAGGCTCGGACGGGCGGATCATGACAGTGCCCATATATAAATGTGCCACCCCCTCCACCCCATGTAGTAGAATAAAGTGAAAGATCATATATTATAAACATAGGAATTAATTACAGAAATGGTCATAGTCATACCTATAATCATGCATAAGTAGTACCCGAATCATTTTTTTTTCTGTATGTGTGGAGATCTGGGACGGATTACGGACCAGGCCAGCGGGGCCGCTGCCCAGGGGCCCTTGGGGTGCAAGGGGTCCATGGGCCCACTAGCCCAAAACAATTTGCAACTCTTATCAACAATGTATTTTCGTTTGTCTATTTTAGAGGGCCTTTGATCCACTGCCTACAAACATAATCCATCCCTGGTGGAGATGTTTCTTTTACTGATCTTAATAATCATTAATAGTGAGTTATCATTAATTCGTTCATTCATTAACCTTTATTTTACCTTACAATAATGCTGTAGTGTGTATTAATCCTGGTTGTGTTTTGTGTGTAACTGTGTATGACTGCGTGTCACAGTGTATGACTGTGTATGACTGTCTGTCACAGTGTATGACTGTATGACTGTGTGTGAGTGTGTGTCACTGTTTTTTACTGTGTATGACTGTGTGTGACTGTGTATGACTGTGTTTCACTGTTTATGATTAGTTTTCATTGGGTGTGACCGTGCATGACTGTATGTCGCTGCATGTGAAGGAAAGAGCTTGTTGAAAACACACAATGATTAATTTTGATCTAGCTAGCACAACTAGCTAGACCAAGAAAAGCAAGAAAAGAACACAGAAAACGTTTAAATGAATGTGTAAATGCAATGTAAACTACACAAAATAAACAAGCATCTATGCAAAGTAAATGAGGCACCTAAGCAAAACGATCCAAGCAATTTTTAAATGCACACAAAGCAACACGATTGAACTGAGTTTACACACATAATGTACTGTTTTTGCATATAATGCTGGTCAAACACTAAGAAGATCACTCAAGGATGTCTGGGTAAATTCCTCCTTATCATGTGTCGGGTAAGGAGAATATCGCGTGTATAATGGTTATGTGGGGCAGACAGCAATGAGCGTTACTGTTTGGCGTAGAAAAGAACACAGTATTCATGCCAGACACTCTTTGCAATCAGATAATTGGCTGACCCCTAGTGGCCACTTAACTACCCAGAATCCGCAGGTAAACACCAGGCAGGCCAGCGGTAATGGTGCTATCCTCAGCATCAACCACCAGGGGTGCCAGCAGGATGCAGCCGTGATGGTCATATTCTGAAAGGCTAAAGTGCATGATGGGACACAGGTAGAGGGAAGGCAGAGAGAATGGGAGCTATTTCCTGAATAAACTGCATCTCTAATGAGGTATTTACCTGCACCCTGCTTTCCTGTGCCTCCTGCCCGACAGAACAAAACTACATACACAAAACATTACAAAGACTCAGAATAGCATTCCGCAAAAGATACTCACATTAAGTGTGAGAGTGACCTGACTGCAAATGCTAATCACTCAGTGCCAGATGGCTACAGAGTGACAATCGATAAGCAGATGGTAAAATGGCAATGGATCAATAAGCAGCCCGTCAAAAGACTGATACCCATCTGGAAGTTCAGCTACGAGGGGTGAGTTCTGTCGTATCCCAAGGGAACTAAGCATTCCAACAAGGCACAATTTTCCCTATTTTCCATATATTTATAAGGCTGAAATACAGTTTAAGACTGAGAGCATTCTGAGATGCTTCAAATGAGGTCAAATATTTATAAGCACCACTTATACTCACATAAATCAGTATTTCTCATTTTTAAGAATTCAGTGTCCTGGGCCAGAGAAAAAGGTAAGATGGAGCAGAAGCGATTGGTCTATGAGCAGTAGGTATGCAGGAGCATGCTTCTGAGACCCAGCAGGGGTTGAGGCAAGTCCAACAGGTATGCCAGACTGACTCTGTGAGTCCAGTCTCATTGGAGCTGACTTGACATTTCCCCACAGTATGAAAAATAGCATAGACCCAAAGGAGTGGAGATGGCTGTCGGAGCCAGCAGTCTTACTGAGAGGTCAAGCAGGCACAGGGGAATAGTCAGTATGAGCTGCTGCTGAAGCAGTGGGAGAGAAATATACACAATGGGAGTGTTCTGGAATACAAAAGCATTATTTGGAAAGGCAAAAATGAGTTCCATCGAAATCTTTGGTCTAAATATGTCAGTATTTTACTGCAATGCAGATTTTTTTTGTCTCTTGTCTTTAACATCCCATTTTTCCCCAAAATTAAAACTTGCATTGCTCTTTATCTAGTATCAGTTTATCTACAGTAGTATGACTTTGTCTAGTACACCTGTGATTACAGACCGTACAACCAGCAGGGGACGATAGAGGGAACCCGGGGCTGCACGACAATGGAAAAAAAATTCATATTGTGATTCTTGAGATTATTGCAATATTTTGTTTAAAAATAGGAGCTGAAATGTACCCAAAATAAAATATGGGCAAACAGAACGTCTTATCTACCAACAGAGTCTGTCAAATTAGTTGGCGGTGATTGTGCTGACGCAAAGAAGCGCCGACAAACACTTGCTTTTTATCAAATACTGTCTCTATGGGATCCAACATATTTCCATACAGTGGAAGACAAATGTCTTTTGTTGGCCAGTTATTGTTCACTTCTCTCCTCCTAACTAGTTTTGTGAGAATGAGAATGATTATAACTGGTTTGGAGAGTGCATGCACAGGTCAATGGCAGTAAATTTTACGCAGATTTTTATTTTTTCACATACAGTGCAGGTCAAAAGTTTGGACAGGCAAGGCTTCCTACAAAGGACAGTGACAGTGTTGCATCACATAACCTGGCCACCTGACCTAACGACAACAGAGATGGTTTTGGAGGAGTTTGACTGGAGAGTAAAGGAAAAGCGGCCAATGAGAGCTCAGCATATATGTGGGACCTACTTCAGGACAGCTGGACAAACATCCAATGAGAGCTCAGCATATATGTGGGACCTCCTTCAGGACAGCTGGACAAGCA
>JAODUD010000038.1:5533456-5543495 GCA_026784285.1 Stomatorhinus walkeri
GGTGTGTCAGCACTGTGAACCCGCCTCTACAGCAGTACAGACCAATGACAGACAGCAGAGAAGGTGTGTCAGCACTGAGACCCTGCCTGTACAGCAGTACAGACCAATGACAGACAGCAGAGGAGGTGTGTCAGCACTTGTGCCTTTGTCTGCGTTATAATTGAGGTGATGCTCAAACTAGCAAAAGAGACCCTAAGCATTTTCAAGAAGCATCTGTTCTGAATGCTGAATAGTAGGAAGCTTGCAAACATCTATTATTGGAAGAAGACTCAAAGAAATATGTCTCATTGAAGTATTATCAATGTTTTCTGTTTTCACAATTATATTTCAATTTCAGATAAAGTAGAGGAGTGCTGTACGTTCCTCCACTATGATAAGCAATAAAAAGACAGAATTATTGCTCGGGTGCAGAAGGTCATGTAACAGCAGATGATCAGGTGAGCAACCAAGGAATCTCCCAGGTCAAGCAACTGTAGCAACTGGTGGTGGCAGAAAATTTGTAGCAGTATAAGAAGCATTTTTACACTGGAGCATATGGCCTTTTGGCAGTAGTGGGGCTTGGACCCGGAGAGGGAGAGTTGGTGATTCCACATGGCAGCTTGATTTATCACAAATGATCTATTTTGGTCAAAACACACATAGTCCAAAGCTTGGGGGGATGGTATTCAAACCCTTAATTCCGATGGTCTGAGGCCATCCATTAAACAGGTATGATGAAGTGAATCAGATAAATGATGGCTGCTTAGTCATATGCAGTAATAATCGGTTGCTGAAACATTTTCAGTGGTGTGTCAGTAGTGAGCAGGCATCACTGATATTCAGATCAAAATTCTAAGACAGGTGTCCTGTGTATTAATACTCTGTACCTATAATCATGGGGTCACTGGCTCAAATCACGCAGCTGGTGAGTGGTCTCACTATTGGGATTTTGAGCAAAACCTTTAAACCTAGCTGCTGACTCTGCGTTGTGTGTCATTTTTGATAAAAGCAATTGTTACATATGTATATGTAAGTAATATCCATTCATTTTTACAAACAACAGAACAGAACAACTTACCTGTTCTCTCTCAATTGCCATATTGTGTTGTTCAGTCCAAACATACTGAAAATCTGATGCTCTTCTGTCATTTCACAGCTGTGAAATCACATAAGGTTTTATTTTAAGTAATTTCAATTATGTTGCGCATGCAAAAGTTTGAGGGTGAGTAATTGTCTGTTATATATCTATAATTCAATAATCCTTGATCGAGATTTAAGTATAAGCTTGACCAGCATAAGCAGTTAGAAGATGGATGGATAAACATGGTTCCTGGTTAATCCCTGGTGATAGGATTAATTTTGATACAAGTTGCATTATAAGAAGTTAAAATTCCAGTTTCATACTCTCATTAATTTACAAAAAAATACCCAATTAGTGTTTTGCAGGCATGTTCAAAAGGTGGCTTCTGGAGTGACAAGCCCATGGAAACTGTCATTATACTGATTAAAGGCCAAATTCAAACTCGTAATGCTTGAAATGTAATATTGCTGATCTTCTCCTGAATGATTATCCTAGTATTATTAGAATTATTAAATTTCAGTTTCTGGTAACAAGAATTACATTCGTTAGTTACAACTGGAGCCCAGTTGGAGGGTCCAGAGAACAAAAAACTGTTATATGGGATTTAAAATGAAAGAAAATCCAGACGCCTTAAATATCACAACAGCGGGACAACATCTTAGAATAAGATATCCATGCTAATCCAATGGTCACTTTAGTCTCCTGGATTAACCTTAAATTAAATTAAAACTTAAATTATCTTAATTTACTTTCCATGATTGCTGTATCTCACGATAATCATGTAGTAATGCTAAAACAAAAGCTACCCCTGTCACTTAGTCACACCACCGTACTGTCACGTCGCGTGCAGGGTGTTGGCGGCGTGGAGCGGGCAGAATAACCAGCAGGCAGGAAATCGGGGGAAACGGAGTTTAATCTTCCAGATGCAGGGCATACACAGGAATAACAGGCAACGCCACAGAACACCACAATGACACATCTGAGGAGACTGACTCAGACGCGGACTAAATACGTAAGACAATCATGCACGGATAGACAACAGCTGGTTTCCATCAGGATTGAACACGGGGTAACAAGGGGGGCGTGGCACACACGAGGCTCGGACGGGCGGATCATGACACGTACCTAACACATTACAAATTAACCATGTAATATTAATTGTTAACAACTATATGATATAGACTGTTCATATTAGGGATGTGCAGAGAGCCCAGTATTTATATACATATTTGAATAAAAGTGGAAATAAGTGTAACAATCCAATTTCTTTTTACTTCACTTCTAATTTTGAGATATTAAAGGGTTAATATAAGTGTTCTTCAAATATAATATTACTGAAAAATCATAAAAATACACCAATATGTTCAAAGTTTAATGCTGTACAAGTCCACTAGGTTTATTATTAATATTAAGTATTATTGGTATTATAAGGCTATGTATCCTACTGTACCATTATATGGCTGAAAGTGCAGTAACTTTGTTTACACCAGCTACATATATAAAATAAACAATTGATTAATCATCAAATTAATTATAAAAATTAGCTATCACAGCACTGCAGTCATTTACAAACCTTTTTGCATCCCCCTAATCTAAAGTGTAAACTATTCATCACATATACTGTAAATGTTTTGCACACCATTTAAAGATTTGCTGTAATATTTCTTGCATGAGCACAAGAGTCTGAAACCCTGAGTGTGTTGCAATCCCGCTAGCTGGGGAAATCACATTCAAGACACAAATACAAATTTGGGTCTTTTATTCCCAATATCAATGTTAGATATTTAAGTTGCCAAAATGAAAGCCTTTTCCAGAAAACAATGTGCATGGACAAAGGTGAGCACTACCACCCCTAGTAAATATTCAATTCAATTCAATTCAATTTTATTTGTATAGCGCATTTTCACATTACAGTGTCTCCAAACCACTACTGTCACACCCCCACAAAAAATAATAAAACACGAAACATGGATTTTTTTTTCTCTTTTAAGCACAACTACAGAAGAGAGACAGTGCAGTGTGGGCAGTCCCATGCATTCAACTGACCCCTGACAGCTACCCAATCTAATCAATGATTACACCACTTACATGTGGGCAGTGTCTGGTCCCAAAACCATATGCATTTCCTGTCCAGGGAATAACGTTAGTATCAAAATGACACTTGAAACACACTGAGCTAACGTGTTAATGAAATTAATTAGCGGTTTCTAAATAAATTTTAGAAATGTTCTAAAAATACATAAAGTGTATACCCACGGCTCGGTGACTTACTGCTGTCACTGCTCTGCATTTATTGAAGAGCTGCATAGAATATACAGAAAATATTGCTCTAACAAACGAGTTCCCAAGGATAATGGGTATGGCTCTGTGCACCAGGAGAAATCTCACAAGGCTTATCAGGACAACACTGTAGCACATTGTAGGAAACTCATATCTCTGCCATAGGATTTTGGATTGCTTGTTTCCCTTCAGTGGAGCTAGAAGCTGAAAGGATTTATTTATTTTTTATTACACATTATATAATTATTCATATATTGATTTAGATATTTGTGTCTATATAATGTTCATATGTACTTTTATAGATATTATTTTCACATATGCCATGATAACAAAATAAATCAGTTTGCAAATATGCTGTGTAATCAAGAAGAATAGGTGTGTGGCTCTTCCATAGTACCAGTCCTTCTTCACAGCCCCTGCAAACTACTGAAAGACAGACAATGAACAGCTGAGACAAGGACAATCCCCACAAGCTGATGCAAGCTGAATAGTAAGTAATATGTGGTGCTGACTTCATGCTGCATAAACATGTACTGAGCCTGGATGATATCCGCAAAATATAAGCAGCCACACTTGCATTTGATAAGTAAAAAAAGCTTTTCCCATGATTAATTAAATCAAAACTGTGTCATCTTCTATCAATCTTCATACCATTTTTTTTACATATAAAAGGACTCCTGCTTAATGAAAAAAGAGGCATTTTAATTATACAGTGACACACTTGCATGGTATTTGGCTAAATTGTTTTACTGTGGACTAATGAATATTTCATCAGTTATTTATTAACATTCTGGTATCCACAGTCCAATGGTGGGAAGCAGTATTTTTTTCTTTTTTTTCTACATTGATGGACAAGCATTCCTTGCTAGCAGATGGCGTGTATCTCAGGTAACTGAGGGGGAAAAAAACAAGGAGAAACGCCAACTTGATGAAAAGAGGATGAAATAATAATGCAGACATTGACTTCAGCATGATTTTAGCTGTACGATCCAGCAGAAACTGTAAAAATGTAAACTGTAAAAATGCAAAATCCACTTCTAGTAGTTTTCAGACCATCTGAAATCGGGTACATTTTACGAGTCATGGCTATTAAATAGTAATGTACATGTGATTTCTGTTGTCGCTGGCTGCCTTTCTTGTTGTATTTATACTGTGAAAGTCATTTAGTTTTTTATTTATGTCTTACACAGTGAGTGCCATTTTATGTGGTAATGAATTCTTTGGTCGTTTCATCTTGCGAGTAATTATAAAGCAATTCTGGATGTAATGATCCAAGGATTTAGTTATTCACAGATCTGTTCCTGATCTTATTACATTTTTTTTTAAATTCTCAGCAACTGGTCACTCTTTTTGAATCACTCTTCAAATGACTGAAGTCCTTGCTCTGGTAATTTAAGCATTTCATGTGTAACAGTTTGAATTAAATTGTGACACGATGCTGGATTTGTTTGTGTGTCTGTCTGTTTAAATTAAATTGTAACATGATGTTAAATTATTTGTGTGTGTGTGTGTGTGTGTGTGTTTGATTAATTCACTGTATGGCTGGACCACGGTAAGCCTAAAGAATTCAGTATCTGGCAGTTTCCAGCCATGGTCCTTGGTCATATTAAAGACAGCGCACAGACTTTCATCCTGCTATGGCAGCTCAGCAATATTACTCAGGAAACTTTTCACCTCCTCAGGACTCTGGGGACAAGGAAGTCTGTCAGTCAGTACAATTGCTTGCACTTTAACCTGGAGAGGATTCTGGTGAATTTTCTGTACTGGGGGTTTATTATTGAGTGTATCTGCAGATAGCAATTTTGCCCAGCTATTATCAATTGATTGAACTGTCTGTGCCCTTGTTTGAGAATTGTTGACCACAAGACAGGTAAAATCCCCCTGTTCAACAGGTCAACTAGTATATGTTTGGCTCTCTGGAAAGTTTTACGAGTGGCGTTATTCTTTTTACTCATGTACGCATTTGAACATTTGTTGGTTCCCGTGTTCTGACACACAAACACACCTCTCATAACAAAATTTCACCATAAAACTCCCCAGTGTCATTGTTGCAAATAACTGGACACATAACTTTTATCCCTGTCTGTCACAGGGATGGTACTGTATATGACTTGGCCTAGTCTAAGCTATCATCCTTGCATAGTGTCTAAGGCTTGGACTGGGAAAATTGTGGATCAATGTTTGGAGATGCAAACATAAAAGTACATAAGGTATTTGTCACCTTCTAAGCTCATTGGCTTTCACTGGTGACTGTGGCACATTTCTAACTTATAGGGGTTGATTTGTCTCCAATATCTTGGTATTTTGTCATGCATTTCTGCTCTTGAAGTATGCTTTCATTCTTCTTCTACCACAGTTTCTTCATCATTGTCTTCATCACAGCACTTTTCCTGGTGAGGGCCGTGGTGCATTATATTAAAGCAGGTCAGATGTAAGAATTGTTAAAGCACCTTGGACTTTAACCCGGGAGAAAATGCAGTCTTTTCAGCATGTCCTGGATCTGACCCAGGGATTCCCACTAGTAGGATGTGCCTGTAACAGCTTCACTGGGAGCCGATCATCCATCCCAGTTGTCTGGCTCTTTTTGCTCCCTCCTTATATGTGAACTCTTTATCATTTTACCTCACCTCATTTTAGCCACTTGTAGTTGCCCTCTTGTTCCTTCAGTCTTTTCCCACAGCTGGTGACCATAGGTAAAGATAAGGACATAGACTGACTTGTAAACTGTGAAAATAGTATGATGACTGAGCGCCCATAAAATTGCAGACACCAGTCAATCCACCAGTTATTCGCTCATGTCAGTCATTAATTAGAACCCAAGCGACTTATCGTCCTTTACTCAGAAAAGTGTTGCTTCCTGGTTTAGGATTGGGCACAATAATATAGTGAAATTAAAACACTAATACCAAACAAAAACACTTTGATCAGCTTTCAGGTAACCACACGAAAGGAAATGAAATTGCACATTTGCACATCCCTAAATTAAACCAAATGGCATTAAATACATAATTCTTACAATGTATACAATATTTGCAAAAAATATTTAGGCCATTTAGAACATATCTAAGCTAACCATAATCAATTACAGAACAGACAAACACATCAGTCACAATGTAGTTCTGGGTACAGTCCGAGAAAGCGGGACAGATTCAGGGTAATGGTACATCTTATCAGTGCTTGGCTGGACTTTTAAAGTCATAAAGCAGGAATCGGCCATTTGGGCAGAAGAGGCATGCTGAAGTGAGGGCACATTGGGATCACAATCACAAATACAAACCTCCCATCAAAGCAGGTCTGCAGGACACGCAGTTGTAGAAGAATGGGGCCATGACCATCTTCAGCATGTCCTTGGATTTGAAGGCCCTGATTCTCATCCTTATTGCTTTATCCTTGGCACCAAATTACTCAAGAGTGCATTGGAAGTCCTGATCATGAGAAGACCAAAGCCCAGCTTTATCCGCAAATACCGTGTCACCTGTAGCCCCCCTCTATCATTTTATAATAATTCAAAATGTCATCATCATTCCTATAATTAAACTTTATTTGTACCTGACATTTTATATAATTAACAGTGCAGATTCCCCATGATCTCTCCTCTACCTTCAACAAAATAGGTCCTCCGACAATGTATGGGTAAGAAAGACATAAATGTTCCAAAGGTTCAATACATTTTTTTTTTATTGCATAGTAACTACAAACGAAACAGTCATACTGCTATTACTGCTATAGGTGTTAATGGGTAACGTCACTTTGTCTTTTATCGTGTTTCATGTTTTTCATTCAAATAAGTAATAAAGGGATTAAGAAGCAGATGGCAGATGAAAGTCAATTGGTAAGATGGAGGAGAGAATCTGAATAAATTGTTTTTACTGCAGCAATATGGAAACTGTTGATTTTTCAGATTATCAGAGCTGTGCTACACAAGTGCTACATTGTTTCATGTTCGCTTGCACACATGTTTATGGTTACTTCATGGTACCATCCTGTCAGGTACAGTATGCCGATCAAACAGCCGTGTCATCCATCCTGACCTGACATTGTCGCAGGCAGATACAGATATTATTTCATTTCGTAAAGGCCTGTAAGAGAATTGACAAATTATTTATTACTTGAACTAGTTGGGCAAACAGCGGACTAACGGAGTACATCGTTAAGATTAAATGATTGATATCTTCATTTTTGAAATCAGAATAAATACAGAATGATGCAATATCAGCCTCATAGATACCACCTTCTATACCGAATGGACTTCTATACATTTCTAAGATGTGGGGGGCGTATGGTTGGTTTGGGGAGTGGAATCCCTCGCTTCCATATTGTGCAGATTAGGAAAAGGGACGCTTTTTGTCCTCTCATGACCAATTACACTAATTGCGCCTCCTGCTCTGGGACTTGCAGCCAGTGTTTGTTTTCTCTGTCTCCAAAGTGATATTTATTTGATTTTGCCTTTGTTTGCTTCTGACAGCTTTATTATTTTAATCCCATTCCTGTCCATTTCTGCTCCATGCCCTAAGTAAAATACATTTACGCTTACCGTTACCCTTACAATTACCCTCCCCCATCTCACCCTCCCATGACAGGCTTGGGGTACCTCCATACAAGCACAAGAATGGCAGAACACAGACCCAGTGAAAAGGTTTTCCTCTTAAGTAAATTAATTGTATCCGCTGACAGATATTGTCAGATGACGATGCAAATAGGTACATAGTATGGCGACCTTCTAGCTGCAGCTGAACAACTGGGATTAATCTGCCCTGCAGAAAGCTGACATTCTGTGCAGAGAAATGTGCTGCACTGTGTTAATCTGGAAGCATGACCTACGCAATTTTGCGGTTTATATTTTAAAGGAAGACACCAGTAGTGATATGAAGTAACTATACTGTGTAAATTTATGACATCTGTTTATGGGCATTATTGCCATTTTTTAACCATTAATCTTAAATAAATCTGAGATACACAATGTCACATGCATACGAGATAACTATTATGTGTTGTTATAAACACCAGTTTCACTCATCAATTAATTGACTGATTGATTGACTAGTTAACACTTACACATAATCCATATCTTTCATTTAAAATCTTTTTTCGGTCCGTTAAGGTGTTTGACTTTCTTAAAGAATTACATGTCCACTGTCTTAATTTCTTCCTGCCCTATATCTCTCATAATAATTAGATCACAAAAGCAAATTGATCTCTGAAGGTATCCAGTGAATTTTCAGAAACACATTTTTCCTCCTATAGCTTTTCAGGCAGGGATACACAAGCTGGGATGAAAGTTAGAAACTCCTGACGTCCTGCCAGTTTCCAGCCTATCCAGTCTAATCCCTTTCCTCCTTACCAACAGCCAGAACTCCGCAGACTAGAGACCATGCATCCTTCCCTCCATACCCACATCCATTGCCCCATAATAAAAGCAAAGTTATTTGTCTCAACTGTCTGCCTGATCTTCACTAGGCAGCAACAGCAAATCCATACATACTCTTGACATACTAACTCGTTGTGATTCCTTTCCCTAGGCAGCAACAATCCCCTTAAGAAGATACAATGTATCCCTAAAATCCCGCTGCCCCAGTTAGAATTTTTGATGCTCAGAACATACTTTGGTAAGACTGAGAATTACTATCCATCCATCTCATGTTACTTCTGTTATTCCTGCATATTTAGTTCTTGCATATTTAGTTCTTGGCTAAATCCATCATGCTGCAATATTTCCCAAGATTTGCCATCATCCGGCTCCTGCACACGTAAGTGAACAATGCATTTTTCACCGATACATGTTCCCTATTAATGCAATAACCACACATCGACAACCACATGCACTCATACCCAAACAGACACATAGATACAGAGCAGGGGCAAGCAGGCCAGTGATGCTTTGCTAATAGTGGAAGTCAATACACAGGGGTAAAAGCAAAGGGTACGACATGGAGAAAATAGCTCCTGAAACAGCCATGCATAATTAGTCATTAAACACTGCAAGCTAATCATTCTTTTCCGTTTATAATTTTGACCAGAGGCAGCTATCATCAGTCGATGTTCACAGCAGGCTTTTGGCCTATGGGTTAACTGGTGTTAAAATTATTAAACTGCTTTAATATATGCAAGATGTCAGAATACAATTAACTAGTAAATCATGGGCCACTGGTAAACCTCTTGTTTGTATTATTTGGAATAAGCACCGGCTAATTAGAGCTTGTTGTAATAATCTAATTTATCCTCATTCTCAGTAGGATTCTTTCTGCGTCACTCATTCAGTCATATATGCACTTAGCTTCTGTCCTAACCCCCTTGAGAATAAAAGGGGATGATTTTTTCCCCTTTAACTTATGCCCCTTTTTTGTTCTGTGAGCAAAGGTGTTTATTGAATTTCGAACACATATTTGGGGGGGGGGGTTCCAAAATGGACAGTCCCAACAATAGTACAGAGAGTGTTGGGAATAATGCCGGTAGAGCAGGCAGGTGTACGTACAATTATATACTTCATTTGTGCCTTTTTTAAATATATCAGCAGAAGACAATAGGGGTTGCTTATTTGGTTGCGATATTGCCTCATACTTCAAGGACTGAGGGTTTGAATTCCACTAGCATGTTTGTGCAGACATCTCTAAGCCTTCTGAACTGTCTTCATATATATATATATATATATATATATATATATATATATATATATCAAAAAGAGCACACACAAAAAAAAAA
>JAODUD010000038.1:5605730-5616274 GCA_026784285.1 Stomatorhinus walkeri
TTTGCGTGAAAATGTTCTCACGCAAAAAATACGCACAAATCTGTGCGTAAGAACGGTTGATAAATGAGGCCCCAGGAATCTATAGTGTCATGTATATTAGACTGGATACATGAAGGGAAACCTGCAGTCTTCTTGTTTGAATGACTGTTTAAAGTTCACTGAAGGCGGCAGATCAATGATTAAACAAGTTTCTACTGGGCAGTCCTACCCAGGGCATTCATCTCACACTTCCAGATACTGCAGGACAGGTACAGAGTAGGATACAGAGTAGGATTTACTTTCAGCTCGGGTGTTTTATGCCTGGCACCAGCCTGTTTTGTCTTCATTCTGGGGGAACTTTGATAAATGATGCCACAGTTCAAGTCTTATTATCCTGATAAATTTATTACCTACATTTCAAGAACTGTTCAAGCAGCCTGACTTTTTCAGTCCCGCCTGGTCCCTTTCTAACATCCATCATTTGAGAAACTTCCAGTGATTATCCATAGGAAGCGATTAGCCGTAGCACTTTCGCAACCACGCACTGCGCTCACTCAGCTAAATGACAAGCGATTACACTGCGTGCTTCTCTATGCAGAGCAGTCATAGTCTGTTGTGGGTGTGTGCATGTCTGTGTGTGTGTGTGTGTGTGTGAGAGAGAGAGAGAGAGAGAGAGAGAGAGAGAGAGAGAGAGAATTTGGTTAGCAATCTGAAGTGTAGAATTTTAAAGTAAATATATTTTTTTTTCTGACTGGCGCAATAGCAGAACAGCTAAGCGGTGCAGCGGGAATTCTGCTCATTCTCTCCACAGGCCTGCTGCAGGATACAGACAACTGGTGGGATTTTGTGCTGCTGGGGGCAAAGTAACACAACTTAGATTACAAGCAATAGAACCTGGCACCCTGAAATGAGATCAACTACGTCACCTGTGACAACTCATTCCACACAAACACCAATCAGAGCAAAAAAGTGTATTCACTCTTCACTCTTTCCCATTTCAACTCTTTCCCTTCTATGGCAGAAACCATTACAGAAGAGCGAAACAGAAAATACAAAAATATCTGTGTTACCTTGGAAAGTAGAAAATGTGCTAACACTTTGCATGAACTGCACCTTCATAAAGCATTCATAATGCATTCATAGAGCACTGAGTGGCATACCTAAACACTGAGTATACCTCAACATTCTAACATACCTTAACACCTTTAATATACTGTATATTAATAACTAACATTATATGACAATAATAAACATTATAATCTTAATGTATGTTAGGATGTTGAAGTATACTACATGCCGCTTCTGAATGTTCTATGAATGCTCTATGAATGCATTATGAAGTTGCAGTCCATATAAAGTGTTTTGCAAAATTGTCTATGTATTAAAATATTTTAGGAATTAAAAGAATTAAAGAGTGCATGCAATAAGTCTATACACTGAAGTGTGAAACAGGAAATGGAGGTTACTGGAAGACCGTGAAGAAATATTGCATGATTACACACTTGTTTTGCCTCCAGAATATTAAGCTTATTGATGACACTGCGGACTGACTCAGTTTAGGCTCCTTTTTCTGACCAACCTGCCTGATTGCGTGGTATATGATTGCTGTATAATTACATGGTATACGATTGCATGGTATATAATTGGTGTATGATTACATGGTATACGATTGCATGGTATACGATTGCATGGTATACAATTGGTGTATGATTACATGGTGTATGATTGCATGGTATATGGTTGATGTATGATTGCGTAGTATATGACTGGTATATGATGACATGGTATATGATTGGTATACTGTATGATTACATGGTATATGATTGGGTCTGTATAGCACTTGAAATTGCCCTGCGTCTTTACCTCCCTGTTTCTGTGCCACGACCTCACTAGCATTTACAAAACTTCCCTGTATTCTAACACCTCACCCTGCTGTAAAAGCTGCCCCATTCAGAAATATGCATGCTTCACATTCTGGAATTGTCATTTTACTTTGGTAAAAATGTACCAGAACTGGCAGTTCCAGCATAAAGCTAAAGTTTAAGTGTGAATGGTTCCTGCATTATGTGAAAAACATTTTGATTTCTTTGGTGCCACAGCGATGCCAGATCATTGCCATTCATGTAAACAGTTTATCATTGTTGCCTGGAGTTAGGATGTACACAATAAACAGGCTGATCTATGCTTCGAAAACTATTAAAATGTAGCAGAAAAATATTTTAATCCATTTTGTGACCATGACCTACTAAAAATGCTGTGCATAAATGCAATGTTAATGTGTAGGATTCAACATAATGTTCAAAGAAACTAACTGCCGTTTGAGGATAGTGCTTCCATCCATCCATCCATTGTCTCCTGCTTATCCGAGGTCGGGTCACGGGGGCAGCGGTCTCAGCAGGGAGTTGAAACTCCTCCTGATAGGGGATTCCACCAGACGTTCCCAGCAGACCCCCACTATACGCTTGGGCCTGCCTGGCCTGGCCGGCTTCCTCCCCCACCAGCGGAGCCATCCCACCACCAGGTAGTAACCAATTGACAGCTCCGCCCCTCTCTTCACCCGAGTGTCCAAGACGTGCGGCCGCAAGTCCAATGACACAACTACAAAGTCGATCATCGAACTGCAGCCTAGGGTGTCCTGGTGCCAAGTGCACATATGAACACCCTTATGTCTGAACGTGGTGTACACAGAAGTCCAACAACAAAACACCACTCGGGTTCAGATCAGGGGGGCCGTTCCTCCCAATCACGCCATTCCAGGTCTAACTGTCATTCCCCATGTGAGCATTGAAGTCCCCCAACAGAACAATAGAGTCCCCAGGAGGAGCGCTCTCCAACAGCCCTTCCAGGGACTCTAAAAAGGGTGGGTATTCTGAACTACCGCTTGGCACATAAGCGCAAACAACAGTCAGGACCCGTCCCCCCCACCTGAAGGTGAAGGGAGGCTACCCTCTCGTCCACTGCGGTAAACCGCAATGTACAGGCACCTAGTCAGTGGGCAATAAGTATGCCCACCCCTGCTCGGAGCCTCTCCCCGTGGGCAACTCCAGAGTGGAAGAGGGTCCAACCCCCCTCAAGGAGACTGGTTCCAGAGCCTAGGCCAGGCATCGAGGTGAGCCTGACTATGTCTAGCTGGAACTTCACAACCTCACGCACCAACTCAGCCCACGTCCGGGCAAGGGAAACCGTGGTTCCACTATTTTATGCATCATTAGGGGTCTTATGAGCCGCACGTTGTCTGGTTCCTCACCCAGGACCTGTTTGCCTTGGGTGACTCCACCAGGGGCATAAAGCACTTCTAAGAATGGGAAATATTACAGTGTTTGTTCTGATTTAATTTCTCTCAGGGACTGCAATGGGGCTCAGGTAATGTTGACTGCAGATCAGATTCAGAAATTTTATTACATTATAACACCAGCCCTACAGATTCAAAACTGTAATAAAACAAGATTCCATGAAAAAGAGAGAAAGGAAAAAAGTGTAACAGTGATGCAATATCCTTCCAGCCTTTTATACTTGCCAGCTCTGTGGGTACAGTGGGCAGGTTGCTAGATTATCTCAGGGTACAATGCTGGGGTACTCCCTAGACGGGATGCCAGTCTATCGAAGGGCACATACTCCACAGGCAGCTTAAAGATGTTGTGTCCCGTATCATTGGATTGTAGGAGAACACTGCTTAAACTACTTAGCGACACGTAGTGATCAAAATATTTCACTCATCCCCATGACGCAAAGCGAATCAGATGTCACATAATCTTTTTGATTTGCCACCTTAAAGTGTTTGTTATTGTTTTCTCGCAGTTGTTTTTTTTTAGGTACTTCAGATCGCAAACAGTTATTGCAAATAAACACTGACCAAAGAATCCATGCTGATAGTCTGCAGTTGGTAAACCTGATTTGTACTGGACTCCAGGAATTGCTTGCAATTAGTGAAGCTGGCGTGGGCATAAACCTTCCTAGGAAGTCTGGAAACCAACTGTAAGTATTTCTAGCTGTGCAGAAGGAAAGCTGCATGAACTCTTGACTTGGTACCATGCACAAAAAATAAGAGCAAGCTTGGGCACAGTTTACACTCTGACATACTTCCCTGTCAGCCTGTATGAGAGATTGTTTGCTCAATTCCCTGCTAGAAATTAGGGGTAGTGCTCACTCACAGAGGGAAGGAGAGGGTGACGGTCTTTTCATGACAGAAGATGAATTTTTAGGTAATGGCGTGCTGCAAACTCACCAATACTGTATATCATTTTCGAACACATTCATTTCTTAGAGTGCTTGGGTCCTTATTTGACATAAATGTCTGCTTAAAAGAGGAAAAAAAATGTTACGCTGCCTCGTATACCAGCAACATCCAAAAATATACCGTACGACTGAAATATAAAAGCTACCTCGTATTCATCTTGAATACCAGGGGGTTGGCCAACACTCACAAAGAAATGGTGAAAATATTTTAAATAATTCAAATCTCCCCTGCAACATTATTTTTCATCTGTATATATTAGCAGGCTGCCCTCTGAGCCAGTGTCTCAGGGAAAGCGCAGGAGGGTCTCCATGGAAACACGATGTTTGGTATCGTCAGGGCAATGGGAAGGAATGGAAAAAAACTCCATCATCAATGAATGGCAAAGTACTCCTTAATGACTTTCAGGTAAATAGCCTTACCTCCAACTAAACAGTGTAAGATTTAATAAGGTTAATGTAAATAAGAACTCCTTAAACCTTTTAACTGAATGAATCTGCAAAATATTTACTTAAATGAACATCCACATATCCTGAGCATTGTAAGGAGATCAGAGTTTTACAGTTTTTCTCCAATAACTTAATCACAATCCTCAAGTAACAGTTATTTTTCTGTGAACACTATCCTCCACATCAACATTGCCTTTATTCACAACATTTTAAGCATTTCTCAGAGTGTTCACACAAAATTTGTCACTTTCGGGGGGGGAGTTGACGACGTTGGGTAGACGGAGAGACCAAGCAGGCAGGAATACGGGGTAGAGACGGGTTTATTCTGGGGTAGCAGGCAGGACAGGACGCAAACGTCAACTAACATCGGGTAACGGAAGGTAACATTAGGTAACGTTAATGACTCATCTGGGGAGACGAACACAGACGCTGACTAAATACATGCAGGCATCACTCGACAACAGGTGGTTTCAATCAGGATCAGACACGAGGTAATGAGGGGGCGTGGCACACACGAGGCTTGGGCGGGTGGATCATGACAAAATTCAACCGTTGAAGCAATTTATGCAGCTGTATAAGGACTGTAGCCTTCAGCTGAAACTGCCAGTTCTGAAACACATCTATTCTAAGGCAGTGAAACTAAAAACATTACAGTTCCTGAATGTGGAACATCCAGGTATCAGATGTCCTCTTGCAAGAGAGAATACGGGATGGTTTTGCAAGTGGGAGACGGGGGTCATGGCACAAGGAAGAAGGAGGTAAAGATACAGCAGTTTCAAGCCAAATATGAGCCACTACCATACAGTATATCATGTAATCAACCAGCCTAAGTATGAATGAGCCTGATCAGAGAGAGGAGAGTAACTGTCGGTCTACAGTATAATCAATAAATCTGAACATTCTGGAGAGAAAACAGGTGTGTAATCACACAGTCCAAAGAATGCTCTTTGGCATCTCTAAAATGCCGGTATTGTGGATGTGTGTCATGCCCTAGACTGGCACCTCATCCACAGCATGGCCCAGCCTTCTGTCCGGTCCCCCCACCTTCCCCACAGCCCTGACCAGGACGAGGACTTACAAGATGGATGGAAATAATTTTGTCAGTACCCCTTGCTGGAGAGAAATCTCTGAGTTTCCAGGAAGATTAGATCAAAATTATAAGCCGGAAATGCCCTACACAGTATATGATATTATTGAAAGGATTTTTTCTAGAAGGGTAATTCCTAGCTATCTAGGTGTCTAAATGCAACTCGCAGTCATATAACTGCCCAATATGTCCTAATTGCATTTAATGAAATATTAGTGTTATCGAATGTGTCCTGCAACATTTTCCCGAGGAATATCTGAATATGAGAAGTTTAATCAACATTTAGAATGCAATTGTGTGATTTATATTCATTACTGTAATGTATTTGAGTGTTCATACTGCATAGATTTACTAAGAATCAGGACTCATTTTCATGCTTATTTATTATTAAATTATAATGATAAAATAGTAAATTATTTACAGTTTTTTTAAACTGCTTACATACAACATCTTTAAGTGTCACATAATTCCTGAAACCTGCGACTCAAGTAGCAAAACCACATAGGATGTATGCAAAACTACAAACCTATTCTCAGCCTGTCACTCAGTATTCAATGTCATAAAACATATTTTCAAAAACAGATTACGCTCACTTTAGAACACTGTATGGACATGTAGATATAAGCCTATGAGAGATAGAAGAGCTTTTGACTTATAACAACAGGTACAGGGGTTGGACAATGAGACTGAAACAGCTGAATAGTGTTTGAGGGTTCACACCTACAGTATATATATTGCAGCCTAGTGGCTTGTACTCATTATAGTGCATTATAAATGAGAGCTTCATAGAGCATTTATAATGTATAATACATATATAACATATAAAGTGTTATGCCTCTTTATAAATAGTTATAGCCATGTTTATAATACTTTATGAATGCATTATAATGCATCATGATGACTGCTTTAAGTGTTACCATAACTTTTCCTTTTTTGTGCAGTGCTGTACTCTATAAAGGAAAGTGACACCATGTACGGTATGAAAGTTGCTCGTATGCCTTTCTGTAGGTATGAGAAACATAGATAGCACACGAAGTATATGTACTGTAGGACACAGAAAGCAAGAACATGTATGTATCTGCTTTTAACTAATTCACATGGTCATAAGTGTTTGTTACACTTTGTAAAACTTTCTGAAAAGTGGCAAAATAAAATGAACATATATCATCCATGGTACAGACACGATTAAACGATGTAACGATGTAAACTTCATGTAAAGCAGATAGTGAAACAAAAAATGATGTGATAGTGCACTAAAATTAAATTTCCTTCAACCATTTTCCTAAAGTGTTGGGTTATAATATTGAAATTTAAGGCTAAAGAATTGTTACAACCCATATATGGGTTGTCGTCGTGGGGTTTCCTCCAGAAACGACCCACCATTAAAGGAGCAGTTCATGTCGGGTCCCAACATGCTGACTCATGGCATTTTCCAGAATGATACACAATGAAGCTCTCAAAGGGCTAATGATGAACAATTTATGGAAAAGATAGTAATTCTATAATAGAATCATCCCAGGCATTCTATTGAGGTTAAAAGTTTAGAGTTTATTTTAATGTGACAATGGAATGATGTAAGATTAGCAAGATTTTCATTCTAGCCCTTCAGGGGGGATATTGTTCAAATAACAACTATGCACGCTGGGATTGTCACATATTTCAGTCCCACACAGGATCACCAGTGCCCCCCCTCAGCAGAATATTCATTGAACAGTTGTTTCCACCTCTATCTGATTAAATGTCAGGCAATTTAAAGCCTTGTTCCTTTGCCTTAATTGCAAACTGCTGTTTTGTACTGCAGCCTGAGCATTAACCATGTTTTGTGATTTCTTGTGTGTGATCCACCCATCTGTGTTGTTGACCTTTGGCTTTAGATTTTTCTTTGCTTCCACACTTTGCAACAGACAGTTTGTCTAGCTAATCAATTTCCACAATTTCAGTGACATGTTAGAGAGCTGATGCCAAGGATGTTGCATGTTCTTCTTGCATCCATGTGGATTTCTTCCCAGATCCTGCAACAGCATGCTTTCTTCCCACAGTCCAGCAACATGACATTTTTATGGATGAATGGATTGATGGATATTTAAACCGCCCTTTTAAATGCAGTCCTCCAGGTTTCATGAAAATGTTCCTCTCTTTTATGGAAACACAAATCAATCAGGAAGCCTCCCTCAAACACAACATTTAAAATCTTGTTGTTTCATTTGCAATGATTTCACCCGCCGCTCCCCACCCTGAAATTCAGAGGCAGTTAATTGGAAACCCACCCACCTACTGCTAAAGCGAATAATACAGAAAAACACAATAACAATTCCAGCTTCAAGAGATATTTGAAAACTGTTTGTATTACTTTAAGGTGCAAGATTTTCTATAATTACATAATTTGATTATATGAATATCACACCATTCCACATGTCTGAGATCGTTAAGCATTTTACAATGAACAACAGAACTCCCAACACAGTATATTGGAGAGAATATTTTAGTCATGAAAATATTATACCACTATTTTTTTTCTTTAAACCGAGAAGATGAAGCAGAATATTAGAATATATTTCTGTTTAGTTATTGATTCAGTGCAGGAAGAAATTACTTCAAATATTTCTTCCTATATGTCTTTGAGTCGTCATCAATGTGTCAAAAGTGAGAGACTCAGCATCTATAATCCTGCTATCACATTTAGTTTCTTACATTTTTAAATCCAAATGACCTGTTTTTAGATGTTAGGTATGTGTACAACATAGATTGTTTCAGACTCCATGCCTTGTTGGAGCACATTTCAGGCTGTTTTCACATTTCCCCTTGTGATACCACTGAGATCCTGTACTGGGTGCTGTAAATAGTATGATTATATGGAAAAGTAAAGATAGTATAAATTCTGTCATAAATTCCAAACTATATACACATAGACAAACACACACACAGACACACGCACACACACACACACAGGTTTGTAATTATATCTTTGTGGGGACTCTCCATTCATTTCTGATGGGAATACTCTAATCTCAACATGCCTGTAACCGCTACCAAGCCCTAACCTTAACCATAAGTAACCAAATTTTTAGTTCTTTGATTGCATTCACAGATCTTTGTGGGGACCTATTTATCACATTGTGATGATCCACAATGTAATATAAACATAATCCATCCATAATAATCCATAACCGCGAATCCATCAGCCTAGAGGAAGCACAGTGATACAGTTGTATGGATGCATTGTACATCTAGTACTTCAGAATTAATTTCAGAAGAAATCTGGCTTTTAAGGCTCTTTATTGGCTAATTCTTGGTATCATCTGCAATATGCACGTACGGGCAATTTGGTAATTTTTGCCTATGGGGGAAACTGAAGGAAATCCCACAATGACATGAGGATAACATGCAAACTCCACACACATGGAGCGACTGTCATGATCCGCCCGTTCGAGCCTCATGTGTGCCACGCCCCCCTCGTTACCTCGTATCTGATACTGATTGAAACCACCTGTTGTCTATCCGTGCCTGCCTTACCCGCCTGTATTTAGTCCGCATCTGTATCAGTCTTCCCTAGATCTGTCATCTGTGTTATTCGTCTGCGCGTCCGTGAGTTCTGCCCCGTATCCCTGTCTGCCTGTTTTGCCTGCCTGCCCTGCTCCCGTCCTATTCTCCTGCCCCGACTTCCCGAATAAACCCGTTCCTCTGCCCCACGTCATGTCTTCAGCCCCGTTCTGTTCACCCGCCTGCCGGCGGACGTGACAGCCACGGCAGTAACTCAACTTTGGTGTGAAGGCAACAGGGCTAATGATTGCCTGGTATTCAATATTCGCCATTGATTGGTTCAGGTGCGTAGGTAGCTGGGAAGAAGCAAAAGAATGGGCTGTCTGAGGTCCCCCGAGGATCGGGCTGGGAAACACTGTGTCAGTCCAAGCAAAGTAAAACAGCAATTTTGTCTCTAAAATTTATGTTAATGAATGAGTGTTTACATCAGTTAATTTGTCTAACTGCCATATAAGTGAGCATGAACAAGCTGCATTTCAATGTGCTACCAAGTTCAGTCACATTATATTTTACCTCAGGCAATATTTATTATTATTTCCACTGGCAGAGAATGTATGCTTCCTAACCTTTCTTAAAATAACAAAAAGGTGTCTGGGTAATTAGCACTGTTGCCTTAAACCTCTTGGGCAGGAGGTGTGAAATCCACCTCTGATCTGTTTGCGGCATCACTATGTTAAAAAACAGTAAGCAAATATCATGCCTACTCATTCAGATAATGGCTACCTCTTGGTAATTTTTCTTCTTTTTTCAACCTGAGTTATGATGCTAATAGACTTACGTGGCGCATCCTAATCTCAGCTAGCATGGTCTTCAAAGAATAGCATTGTGATTGGCAGGTAGGAAGAATTCCCCTGAGTAAGCATGGCACACTTAGGATAGCACTCCATGTTTCCCAGCTTAGGCTGCACATCACTGCTATCCTCATTGGATAAGCAGTTACTCAAACTGGGTGGATGAATGAACACTTAATTCCGCAAGGCTAAAAAGCTCAACAAACACTCCTTTGAAATTACAAAAGTAAACCATGTTTTTAATTGGATAAGAACTGAAGAGTGAGAACAATGATCTATGTACATCTAAGTAAATAATAATCACAATGGCAGTAAATGTGTTCATTTCATTGTCTGTGATGCATTTATGTAAAGACATAAGCTGATATTAACATAATGCCTTCAGGGATACATATTTTTTCTTTTTTTAACCACATGAAGAATAAAAGTTTTTCAAAAACTATTGTTTTTCTACATATGATATA
>JAODUD010000038.1:5617604-5630079 GCA_026784285.1 Stomatorhinus walkeri
AAGGGCCAGTACCACATGCAAAGTGTAGTACTATATATAGTACTACACTTTGCATGTGGTACTGGCCCTTTAAATCTTGTCTCTTTATAATTCCTTCAGTGAGCTTCTGCTTGAAAAAAATAAAAAAGAAGAAAGAAAGAAAAGCGCACACTCTATGGACATATACACATGTACACCGACCGCGTAAGAGCAACCAAACCAAGTGGGAGGCAGAGGGCAGAACTTTCCATCAGCATTTGATAGAGGAGCAGGATCATTTCTTGGTGTTAGTTTCACTTAGAGGATTTTTCAGTTCTTGAGGTTATTGATTGTGCGATTTGTCTAATAGAGGTGAGAATGCTGTCACACATTTTATGGATTTTGTATTTCTCATCATTTTGCTTTTTTCATCATGTTTTTATCAGGTAAGAAATTTCCAAAACTATATTGATTTTGTAGCCTGCATAGAAATAGGTTTTGCCTAAAATAACTGAGAATCTTCATTATTTAATGCTGAGTGTTTTAATAGGATACAGTCCTGAATTTTAATTTCTGTGTTTGCCAAAATTAAACCAAGAACAAAATCTGTGACAAGTGTTCCATTCCTTTAAAGGGTCAGAATAGAACCTACTATTTAATATTGTTCATATTTAAGAAGATAGGTGATGTATGTTGCTTGGGATCAAATCAGCTACTCATGTATAGCTAAATTATGATTTAATAGTTTTACAGCAGTATATTGAATAGTTATATCAGAAATGAAAGTATTCAGGCAGAAAAATATGTTTCAAGCATGAAAAATGTATTAAATGGCGAAAGCAAAAAGTCAACAAAAATCTTGGAGAAATTCTGTAAAGATATTTCAATATAAATGCTACCTGTGTTCAAAGTAGCAGCAAAGTTTAATAAACGCATAGCAGGAATCATGACGCCACTAACGCAGTCACAACTGACTTATGGATGCACACCATAGCTGACGGAGTACTTACATCTATCAAGCTTTCACTTAGCCTATGCTTTTGTTACAACAATGTTTCAATCACGTTCTTATGTTAGATATAACGTGCTTATATTCAAATTTTGATGTTTAAATGGAGTTATGGTCAGTAATTTATATGTGTCCTCGGCAGGAATGCTATGGATAGGACTTTGAATGCTATTTTTATTTTGAATCCTTCACCAGTATAAATTTCAGTCAATTCAACTTTGCAATATCCTAGTGATAGGCTATTATAAACTACAGATCAGAAAGCTCACCTCAGCAGTCAAACCAGGGTGGAGAGTTGGGCTGGGAGTGGACTGGAAGCATAGGATGGAACAGGGATTGGGGGGGCATCTCTGGACCTGTCCTGATCCACCACAGACAGCATCAGCATCTTATGGTCTGCAGAAATGACAAGTTGAAGGAGCACAAACATTGGAATTAAGGAAAAAATGAAGACCTTTGGATTGACTGGAAATCAATTTAATTGGCTCCTCCTTACAAAATTCAACATGGAATTAATGAAGTATGAATTGAACATAAATCATCAAATTTTATACATCAACTACTGACACTTTGAATCTTACATATTTTGCACCTCCTCTGTCCTCTCATATCTTTCTCCTGGTGCTTCTTCCTGTGGTTTATGTTTATTGTAGATCAGTGTATGTTCTCCCTTTGCCTGCTACAGTTTTGAATGATTAAAACATTCTCCAGTTTGCTTGGGTAACAGAAGGAATGACTCACAAATTATTAGTTATGACAGTGATGCCATATTTTAAGCAGCTGTGTGTCTAATTTAAGAAAGAATACATTTATTTATGATTTTCTGTTCTCAGTGGAAAAGCTACCAGAGCACTTTTATACTCATTAAGTATTGCCAGTGTAATTACTTAGTAATTACATAGTATTTTAACTGTGATCATTTTCAACATCCAAACAGCAAAAGTAAACAACAAAATACCAGTTGGGGACCTTTAAAATGTCTCTGCAATTACATGGTTTTCCACATTGTGGCACTATAACATATACATGGTGGTTAAAATTACAACCAATGATTAAATATTAAAGATGCAAATGCCCAAGGTGGGCATGGCTCTCGGGGCATATACCAGCCTATGCTGGGCTTTATCGCAAAGTCTGGTGTTCTGTTGCTGGTCAGGCGGTGTAGTGCGGCGCCTAAGTGGCTGCTCATGTTTCCAAGCTCAGAGTCTATACAATTTGCATCTTATACACATATTTTCACATGGGATCCTGCCCACAGTCCAAAGACTTACATTTTACATAAAATTACAGTCCCAGAGATTGCCTGTGAAACAATGCCATCCAAATGTGTGGCGCGCCTTGTGCTTCATTGGCCCAGCGACGGAAAATTTGATACACGGTTCTAGGAAAGTGAACCTTAGATGAAATTTTAAATATTCTGGTTAGAATACACTGTATTTTACAAATATAGGACAGAGTGCAAAGTTTTATTTTTGCATCTCTCCTTCAGTGGATTTCTGTTCTGTACTAGTGGCTCAGTAACATCAGAAATGTCTGTTCATTGCCGATATTGATACTATTATTTATGGTTAACTTGCATTTAAAGTGGAAGGTATAAGCCCCGATTCTTTAAATCTTTTCTTTCTTTCCTGCAGTTCTTTGTGGCCATCAGGGGACCAAAAAATAATAATGAGATGAAATTACATGGTTTTCAGGCAGATTTTTTTAGGCCGGTGATAGCGGAAAAGTTAAAATAGGATAGTGGATGGCATTTTTCTTAGGGAGACGAGGCTTGGCGACGACTCCCTCGAGGGCTGTGCAGTTCTCCTGACTGATTAAAGGTTCCGCTGTGAATGAGAAGGCAGCAGATTGTAAGGTGAGGTCTTAGCAGTGCATAATACTCTACATGACAGTTTCTCATTGGTAAATGTACTTTAGGGACAGGATCAGTTATACAGGGACAGACAGAAATGTGGATATAAAAATGGTGTAGATTTATATCAATGGTCAGAGTCAGCTTAAATTCAAACAGCAATTATTCCATGAGGAAACGGGACAGTCTTATCAGCAGGCACTGGTGGCTGTACTGTATGCATTCATGTACTGTATTCATTTACTATACGCATTCATGTACTGTGAGCATTCATGTACTATATTCATTCAAGTGCTGTATGTATTCATGTACTGCATGCATTCACATACTGTATTTATGTACTGTATGCATTCATGTGCTGTATGTATTAATGTACTGTAAACATTCATTTACTCTATTCATTCATGTGCTGTATGCATTCATGTACTATATTCATTCAAGTGCTGTATGTATTCATGTACTGCATGCATTCACATACTGTATTTATGTACTGTATGCATTCATGTGCTGTATGTATTAATGTACTGTAAACATTCATTTACTCTATTCATTCATGTGCTGTATGCATTCATGTACTATATTCATGCACTGTATGCATTCATGGGCTGTATGTATTCATGTACTGTATGTGTTCATGTACTGTATGTGTTCATGTGCTGTATTCATGTACTGTGCGCATTCATTTACTCTATTCATTCATGTGCTGTATGCATTCATGTACTATATTCATGTACTGTATGTATTCATGTGCTGTATTCATGCACTGTATGCATTCATGGGCTGTATGTATTCATGTGCTGTATTCATGTACTGTGTGCATCCATGTACTGTTTCCATGTACTGTATGTATTCATTGTCCTCTACCCGTCTAAGTATTCTGGTTAGTCTTTCTCTGCTGTTTTCCTTGCCTAATATTGATTTTCTTGTGCTTCCAGCTCAGTCATACTGTAATATTCATCAGAATTTATTTTGCAGTTATTAAGTTATATTTTTATGTTTTAGTGTTTTCCTGTTCTTTATGGTCATGCTATCATGTCACTTAAGTTTTTTTCAGACCAAGGCCACTCTAATGGAAGTATATAAGAGGGTCTCACTCAGGGGTGTACAATCTTATCCTCAAAGGGCTTGTCACGTCAGGCCGGACAGAGACAGTGAGACCCAGGAATGCAGGTAATACAGGGGGTCTTATTAGGAGAGTCGATGATCGTGAGAGGGAAGGAGTCTTCAAGCAGGGAGGACTGGACTTCCACCCCGGGTTGGGGAGGAACCCCCAGGAGGGGAGAGAAGGGCTGCGGTGTCCAGAAGGGGCAGGCGAGAATCGTTGTCGGTGGTTGTTCCAAGGGTCAGAAGCCGGAGTAGTGAATCCCACAAAGAGAGACAGGACACGAGTACAAGAGGGAAGGGATGACGTACACAGCCGGGGCAGGCGAGGGAGGCGGGTCAAGGACAGGATCTGGGCTGGGGAGGCAAAGGAGAGGATTAGGGAAGGTAACCAGGCAGACGGAAAAGGTACGGGTAAGCGGGCAGACGGAAAAGGTACGGGTAAGCGGGCAGACGGAAAAGATACGGGTAAGCGGGCAGACGGAAAAGATACGGGTAAGCGGGCAGACGGAAAAGGTACGGGTAAGCGGGCAGACGGAAAAGGTACGGGTAACCGGGCAGACGGAAAAGATACGGGTAACCGGGCAGACGGAAAAGGTACGGGTAAGCGGGCAGACGATAGACAAGAAATTGCTTGGTAATGGTCAATGTCATGAACGCAATACTTCGCGTCGGTTTGGTAGCGTTGCGGGGTTTATATCAGGTGCCTGATCAGCCCGATCTCCGTTGCACCTGTTCGGTGTGTATGCAGGCTTTTGGGATAACCTGTACGTCAGCTGTTCAAACCCAGGTGTGAGGTCTCTTCAGCCAATCAGTCCTCTAATTAGGGAGTTGCAGCAAAAACACGCATACACACCAGCCCTTTGCAGATAAGATTGGACACTCTTGGTCTAACTGAATGACTTAGTGTGTTTTGTTAGTTGTAATCAGGTCTTTGTTATATTTACCATAACTATGTTTAGAGGGTCTGTGCAAAGAGAGGCCCGGAGGCTTAACTGAAGAAATCATGTATTTGTTCCCACTTAGGGTGGCATCATTTAGATAAGATGCTGGTCCCCACGTGGGACTGACAAATTGTATTATCATGAAAATACTTAAAGGAATAAAATTAAAAGTTCATCATTTCAAACCGGGTAACTTAATTCAATTATATTTTAAGGTAATTCTAATTTATCTTCATTTACATCAGCATTTTCTCCTTATATATTGTATATTTACTTTAATAGTCTGCAAAAATTAGTGCTTTTAGTTCAGTCAGACTCACAAATTCAGATTTATACTGCCTAGCCTTTATTTAGTGATGTGCTGGTGGTGGGTTTCAGCAATCCTCTATTTAATCACATATCAAAATAAGTTTCATAATTGTTTTCAATAGTACTTTAGTACAAACATCAAACCATACTGTATTAAATTAAGTAGAATTTTTAAGTTATTGTTTAAAATACCATACTCTGATACTATATGTGTTTCACTGAAGTGTCACCTGTTTTTAATACAAAGAGTAGAGTTTAGATTGTAACAGTGTTTGTGTCTTTATGTCTAAATGGCAATTTTTTCTTCTGCTCACTAAAGTGATATAAGTACTGTATTTAATTATAGTGTGTTTGAAAGCAAACTTGCTAATGGAAAGTAATTGTGTGTGTTTTGCAGCTTATCTGCAGAATAATTCTCACCATTTGAATTTAACGCAAACTACAAAGCATAGTTTCTCAGACTATTTATTACCAGTTTATTGGAAAATATTGTAACAAAGTGTAGCTGAAACCAATGGCAGCTCTTCCAGAATCTAGGGCACATCACTGCAATATTTAAAATGTAGCTGCCACAACTGACTTTTCTTTCTTATGCACAAGGTGAAAATATAAGAAGATGACATTTTATTTTTTGAATTCTAATCCTTCACTTGAAGTCCTTCAGATTATGTTAGTTAAAGTGGCACCTTTTTCCCTCAGTCTTCTCTTCGCCTGGTGACAAGCAATTTTTATTGTAGCCACAATGTGGGAGGATCCGACCTGTGTCTAACAATTCAAATAGGAATATTTATGTATGGTTGGATGATAGCTAATGACTCTCATAGTCAGATTCAGGGAAATGCTGCATAATTTCAGCTACAATTTCATTATACATTTACAAACATACTTCAGTTAGAATATTTCAAAATAAACACAAAAATACGTAGGCATAGCTTAAAGGAACAGAGAGGTAACTGGAGGTCACAAACATAATGAGAAGGCCTTTTCTTATATTGCAATTTTCTTACATTGCAGTCCTACTCTGACCATATTTTATTGAGCTCATGGAAGCTTATGGGAGGCTGTTAACTCTCCTCATGCTTCCCTCACAATAAGATCCCCACAACTTGACGACAGCTCTTGCGAAACCAAACCAAGCCACCATATATCTGGCTTTCATTAATCGCCGTTGTTGTTGTTGTTTCAGCATTTCAGTATAACAGTTGCAGTTTTTCAACTATATGGGCGTACGTGTTTTTAAAGTGATGACTGCGTTCACTGTGAATGTATGAGGATGGAATGTTATATGGGGCCTGGGCGAAGGGAACAGGGGCCCCTGTGATCTAGGAGAGGCAGGATGAACTCTTCAGCGAAGATCATTAGGAAGGTGCACCCTGCAGGGCGTCCCAAGCTGGGTCTGAACACATCCATCTTAGGGCCTTATCCATTTAAACATTTCATTAAATCAGCATCAATGGCTTGTGAACTACTAATATGGGAGGGGAGATAATTAGTTCCAGTGACATAAAGATGAAAAAAAGTTAGAGATTTAGGTAAGACTGCACTTGAGGGTGCTATTCTTAAGGTTACATGGCACCAACATAAGCCCTTCATGACATCCTGACAAAAGCATTTATAAGGGTTCGTTCCAACTTCTGTATAAGTCATAAATGCTGACATTGGCAACTGTGTGTGTGGTGGAAGAACGTGACAAGATATAATCCACCAGTTTCTGGAGGTGTGAGGCGACCCTGCTGTTCAATGTCCCCAACGGTACTTTAAAGAGTATTACTGTTGAGTCTTATAACCTTTTATGTCACTTGAATGAAAAACTTTATGTCAGCATAACCCTAAGACGCTCAACAAAGGTGATATGTCATGACACTGGAGTTCCCAATGTCAGGATTTAAGATAGCTACTAAAGCTGGAACGAACCTTTATAAATGCTTTTGTCAAATATGCTGTCATGAAGGGCTTAAGTGTCATGCAGCCTTAGGAAGAGCAAAATGTTACTAACATTTCTTACACAAAGCTGCACAAACATATAAAGAAAGGTCTGCACTATTTGCATTTGTCTTTCTGATCCCCTGGACTAAATGCAGTTCTGATTGATCTAATATTATGAAGATCCACGCATGTTTTGTTCTATGCTTCTAATCTCTTGTCTTTCTGTTTGGTTACTTGACACCCCATAATCATAATGGTAGGCCAGGTTCCTGTAAGGAGGAGGTAAAGATTCCAAACAAAGCTACCCCAAAGTCAATGTCTCCGTCAGATTTCCTGGACAAACTCATGGGACGAACATCGGGGTATGATGCCCGCATTAGGCCCAACTTCAAAGGTATACTGGCAAGGCAATAAAGCAGAAGCGTTACATTTAGTAATACAGAATAAATCTCCAAAAAAAAGGAAATTTATACCACTCTAGTATATTAGTAGTCTATGAAACATTTCTCAGAAGCAAACAATAATTGCTATCAGGATTGCAGAGTTAAACAGAAAGTTAGAAGGATTGTATTTGGTTGTCATATTAACCCATGAAATGTAATGTGTCAGCAGAGGATCTCGCTGCATTTTCTTAGCAGTTGTTCCACTATTTAACAATAATCTGTGAAGTCTCAGTAACAGTAATACCCATGTTAATCATAGCCATTTTAGAAATGAAATTATAAAATATATTAAATGTAAATGATCACTGCATTTGCATTTGACTCATGATTATATAACATAAAAATAATATTATACAATTAAACCTGATCACTAATGATTATGTATTCAGAGTAATATTATTATGATTATCCTTATAAATTTAAATAAAGTTTTTTTTAAATATACTGAATATTCTAGAAAACATTTCCTTTCTGTATTCATGTATTTTCTTTAGGTCCACCTGTTAATGTTACATGTAACATCTTCATCAACAGTTTTGGATCCATCACAGAAACAACTATGGTATGACAAACAATCTACTGTAATCTAATTTGTGTCTAAAGAAGTTTAATCTTTTTCTAGTTGGTTGTTTTCATGCGGCGAACAAAACTTATCTACTGCTAAGCTACTAATGTAACTCACCACTGGGGCAGGTCAGCTTTTGTAGAGCAATTAGATCATGGTATTAATTAGCCGATTATGAATGTATCTGTTTACATGGACACTCAGTAAAACATGAACAGGAGTTGTGACAGTGCAGATTACAGCTATCTATATAATTCCAGATTCAAAGAACCAGAATTCTAAGATCTGCATCTTGTTTGTTCTACGCTGCAGGACTATCGTCTGAATGTGTTCCTACGGCAACAGTGGAATGACCCCCGGCTGGCATACAAAGAATATCCCGATGACTCTCTGGACCTGGACCCCTCCATGCTGGACTCGATATGGAAACCAGATCTCTTTTTTGCCAATGAGAAGGGTGCTAACTTTCATGGGGTCACAACTGACAACAAACTGCTGCGCATCTTCCAAAATGGAAATGTGCTCTACAGTATTAGGTATGCTGATTTACAGGCATCTACAGGGTGAAGCATATTTTCAGGTTCTTAGACTCATTTATTTAGTGTTGCCAATTCTCCACTGCTCTATTCATCACACTGTACTGATGCTTTGCTTGTGTTCCATTCAATTCTTTACTTTTTATTTTTTCTGCTCGGTGCCCTGCTGACTGCTTCAGATTAACATTGATCTTGTCCTGTCCAATGAACTTGAAGAATTTTCCAATGGATATTCAGACCTGCACCATGCAGCTCGAAAGCTGTGAGTTTTGCCGTGTCTGATTTTGTCCTCTTTCTCTGCCTCCCTCAATCTCTCACTTTCTTGGTCTCGGGTTCTATGTTTCTATCATACATAGACAAATTAAGAAACTGAAACACAGTGAAAACAAATGATCAGTACTTCAAGGCATCATTTTGTCACGAAAATTTGTCCCTTTAAAATTAAAGTGATTGTTTGATTGAAATTCCTTGGTTACAAATGAGATCCATTACCTAAGTCTGTCTTAAAGTCACATTTTTTATCAACATTATTATTATTATAATTATTATAAATATTTAATATTATTATTTTAATAATATTTAATTATATAAAATATATTATTTTATATTAATAATAATAATAATAGTAATAATAATAATATTTTTTATTATTATTATGATAAGTAGTAATTATAAAAGTATGCTTCTGTACTGAAACTCAAGCCAACAAACCACTGAAACCATGCAATAATTTCTTGAGCATCACAAAGTAGTGCATGCATTTATTATTGCGAACCATTGCATTTAATAATTTTCTAATATAATAGACTTTATGGTAGCCCATTGTCTTGGACATTCTTAACCTGGGGATTGCCTGTAGACAAATTAAATGTATACAAATGGTTATGAAATTCCTACAATTAAGTCATGCACGGTCATTTCACTGTATATACAAGTCTAAATAATGTGTGAATGCATTAATCCTGCTCAATGATTAAAAATCTTCCTTCTGCATTTGTTATCAAATTTTTTCTTGATCAGAGGCAGAAGCTTATATTATACCTGGAAAGATGCATTTTGCCATTAGGTATGTCCTATGACAGAAAAAACATTCTTGCACATTTTACTGCCTTATTGTGTACAAGATATTTTCTTAGTTACCATTTTACTACCCGCAAATCAACATCAATCATCAATCAGTATGCAAATTGTCAACATTGTTTACCATTTTACTATGCCTTCGTTAACAAGCTTTATTATGAATATTTTTTCCTTAGCATTTTATTATTCAGGATGTTTTGTTTAAATCTAATTAAGGTTTTTGTTAACATGATAACTTTTATATAAAACATGTACACTTTAGCACAACAGAGAAGGTTAGATATTCAGTTAGATGCTTTTTCTTCTGGGTTAAAAAATGCATTTTAGGGAAATTATGTGACAAAAATGTGTTCATTTACCAAATCATTCAGTGCTTAGTGAATTTGTCGCTGAGAAGTGCCTTTAAATATATTAGCTTACCAGATTATTGGTATAAATGTCACTGTTGAAGGTATATTACTTACAAGTACTTTTGTTCCCAGCAAACACTTCTCAAAATGAATACATACACTTAACATCACGGGTACACACCCCATCTTCACTATTACATCACTGGAATTAAATATTACAAACATAATGATGTTCACCTCCTTTTTCATCATCAATGACTAAAGTTTTTGATGAAATGTTTATCAAAGCGCGCTCTCATTTGATGGTCATCATAATGATGCACATGTTCAGCTGTCACAAGGCAAAACCCCCCTATAGAATATAGACTAGCTGACATAGTAAACATTTGAATTTCTCAGCTGATCATACACTCTATTTCAACATTTTCTTATGTAAGTCATGGATAGTTCATGTCCTAGTCTTGTATGACATCATTTATTGCTACAGAGCAAAGAAATCAGAAAACTAAAATACTTATAGTTATAGCTAAGTTATAGTTCCCCTAGTGAAATATTCACTATGCCTGCTGAGAAATAAAAAGTGCTCTAGACCTGACGAGGTCCCATCTCCCTTTCTCTGCAGTTGGCTACACCATGAATGATCTGATCTTCGAGTGGCTGGATAAAAGCCCTGTGCAAGTGGCAGATGACCTGATGCTGCCCCAGTTTGTTTTGAAAGAAGAGAAAGATCTTGGCTACTGTACCAAACATTACAACACAGGTAGGACCTTGGCTACTGAGTTACAAAACATCTCATAAGAGACATGTTCATTCAGAGCCTCAAACCATCTCAATTGATCTCCAATCACAGGTAAATTCACCTGCATTGAGGTGAAATTCCACCTGGAGCGACAGATGGGCTACTACCTGATACAGATGTACATTCCCAGCCTTCTTATCGTCATCCTGTCCTGGGTGTCATTCTGGATCAACATGGATGCAGCACCAGCTAGGGTGGGCCTTGGCATCACCACGGTGCTCACCATGACAACGCAAAGCTCCGGGTCGCGGGCCTCCCTGCCCAAGGTGAGAAAGGTCCTTTCATTCTGATTGGTCCTCAGCACATTCTTCAAGCCACTGGAACGGGATTAACAAAACAGATCAGTATTTATTTTGCTGGCACAGGTCTTAATTCTTTACTTTGCCTTTGCATGCTCCATTACAAATGATATGTGAACACAGACATCATCCAGTGATTGATGCCATGCTGTGATTTGTGAATTGGCAGGTCTCCTATGTGAAGGCTATTGACATCTGGATGGCAGTTTGCCTGCTGTTTGTCTTCGCCGCCTTACTTGAGTATGCTGCGGTCAACTTTGTTTCACGACAACACAAAGAGTTCATCAGATTAAAGAAGAAGCAGAGGCGACGGAGGATAGTGAGTCTAATTTCATGCAAAACGTTTTTTCTGGTATTCATCTCTGTTTATGCTTTTCTGTTTTACAATTCTGCAGGTATGAATACTGAAGTCTGTACTGGATGTCCTATTTCTCCTTTGACAACAAGAATGACTTGTATAACTGTGCATGTGTCTCCAACTTCCAACAGATATAGCTGCCAGGCCATGTGAGCGTGGTGTGAATTAAAAAAAAACATTTACTTAAACACCAAGTTAAGAATTATGTTACTTGGTTTAAGGGCTCAGGTTTAACAAATCTATCCAATTCTACAAACTTATTCCTTAGCTGAATAATTACTGCAGTCACTCGAGACCCGCCCTTATCAATAACAGTTGTACTGGTACTTGGCTTCGGCTGTTGGATGATGAAAAACAGCAGCTGCCTGCTGGGATTAATCAATGCCCCCCCAGAGTGATCTGAGCCAGCAGATTCTCTTTAGCTGAAGCATCCGTCACTCTCAGTGTACAACCCAGTTTCCGACGACTCTGCGTAAAATGTAAGTGAAAACAAAATGCAATGATTTACAAATCATATGAACCATATTAAATTGAAAATATTAAAAAAGGTTGAAGTCAAATATTGAAACTGGAAATGTTACTGTTTCATGACAAATACATACTTAATTTGAAGCAAAACATTTCAAAAAAGCTGTGACAGGAGCAGTTTTCTACTGTATTGCATCACTTCTTCTTTGAACAACACTATAAACATTTGAAAACTGAGGAAACCAGTTGCTGGAGTTTGGAAATTGAAACGTTGTCCCATTCTTGCCTGATATAGACATGCAAGTGCTCAGCAGTTCGGGGTCTCCTTCATCGTAGGGGTCTCCTTCGTCATGGGGTCTCCTTTTTCATAGGGATTCCCTCCATCGTAGCGGTCTCCTTCATCATGGGGTCTCCTTTTTCATAGGGGTCTCCTTCATCGTAGCGGTCTCCTTCGTCATGGGGTCTCCTTTTTCATAGG
>JAODUD010000038.1:5649199-5669721 GCA_026784285.1 Stomatorhinus walkeri
TTTTACTACATCCCAAAGGTGTTCTACTGGACTCAGATCCGACTGGAAAAGTTTTAGAAACTAGTTCAAGATGAACTTGGTAACTTTGTGAGGCTGGTGTTTCTTGCACTTTTTGCAGAAAGTCCTGCGAGTCTTCGGCACGTTCACCTTTATGGTCCCACCACAAAAAAAAAACAAACAAAAAAACACGTAATATTGTCAGTCGACCACATACTGCACTCACAGTACGAGTCACTATTACAAACCGGCTACAGCGACCTAGACGTCAAGCTGTAATATTTACAAAAAAGTAAGCAAATTAAATTAGTTATACATTTAAACCCGCTAAACCCAACAGCGTCACGGTGCAATTTTAATCTTTGAATATTCACTAAAAAACTTTCTGATTTAAGTATAAATGTCCGTGAGTTGGATAATATTATGAATAATGACAAAGCCCATTACTTGTTACTTATAGAACAATCCACGACTGAAATTAAATAACATTTAATGCAACATGCAATAACGTTTGTGGGGAAAAATGTATAGGTACATGCTTATTTTAGTGTCACAACCGGCGATAATCACTAAACATCTTACAAGCAAAATGTCTAAAACAATACTAAATATAGTAATAATGTACATATAATATTGGAACATGAAGCAACAAACACTGCACAAAAGGAAGAAGAAAAGAAACAGGGATATTGCAGATTAGTACGGATTAAAAACTGAATTCTACGGCTACGGCAGCTCACCATGTTTGCTGTCCCGACGCAGAGGCTAAAAGGAAGAGGCGCCCCGGAAGAGTTCCGAAACATCGGGTTTCGGCTGCAGAGCGACCCTGGCAGTTTATGTCAGCTGTCGGGCGACGAGTGCCTCCTTGTGGTGTGGATGACTGATCAAAAAATTACCAAGCGGGTTCGGATGACCGAGGGGTCATTTCTTATTGATATCTCAGGTATTGCCCTAATATATGGTCTGTTTCACCTTTTGAAGTTGACTGTTGACCTTGATGTGATCTGTTAAATGTAAATTACATTTTTCTTACAGTTTCTTTTTTTCCAAGAAGTAAAACATTGACATTTTATTAAGTACGCACTAGCATTTCATTATTCTAGTAAAGTTTTTCTTCTTTCTTTCTTTCTTTCTTTCTTCTTTCTTTCAGTTTTTCTTTTTTAATTCTGCAGCTGAATATCCAGCAGCAGCTTGCAGACAGTCCTCAGAAAGAGGAGGAAACAAAAAGGGAACTAAGTCGGTGCTGAAAGGGTGGGGTTTTGGAGTCCTGCTCTCAGAGCGACCAGGGGAATGACAGCGTTCAGTCTGCCCTTCTGCTGAAAGGCCAGCATGACACAGTGACTGCAGGTAAGTGCTGATGATCACAATGGGTGGTGAGAAGTGTGAGGCGTGATAGGGTGCGACGTGTGAGGAAAATCCAGCTGCCGAGCACTTTTATGCATGTTTTTGGAAGAGTCACATGCTGATCTTTATTTAGTGACTTTGCTTGTAACACTGTTTTCTGCAGAGGACATCAGGGAGAGCTGTCTTAACTCTGTGAGAGTGTTATTCTTAATTTCACTACCTCTGTATTCCTGATAACCCATACTATTCTACAGGTTTTCCTGCATTGATAGATTTTTCCATGTGTATGTGTGTGTGTGTGTGCATTATTTTTTGAGATGAATAGAACCAAAATATTTTTATTGTTGTAAATTATCTGTTTGTTTTAGATGTTCAGTTATACAAGTATTGCAGTATCACTTAGTTCATCTTAAATGCACTACCATGGTGCATTTATGATTGCTGATGTAACTAATTTGATTAAATTCCTTTCTAAAATAATAATGAAAGCTTGTGGATTCATCCTCCTAGTGCAAAAAGAATCAAGCGGTTTTCTGCATGTTGCTAAATTCTTCAGGCAAAATGCAACACACTGAGAGAGAAGAGGGTTATCTGAAAATCAGATAACATGTCGATTTCACTAGCAAAATGAAGGAGGGAAATGCTCGCCTTGTGGTGTGCCAGCCCAACAGAAACCATAAACCATATGTTATGAAGTGGAGATGCCATTTAACTTAGAAAACAGTAAATAGTGTTCATGTATATGGACATTTCTGCGTATTTTGAGGAGCAACATGTTAAAATTTTGGAAGAGTTATGATGTCGATTTATTAGTCTGACATGATCCTGCTGTGCTCTGGAGCATCCAAGACTGTGTTCAGCAAGCGGCTATAGAAAATAGATGGATGGATATCTCATATCTGTTAACATTAATGTTTATTATAATACCAACAGGTACTTTATCGATTCCCATGGGGAAATTCTCTTTACGCCCCCCCCCCCCACTTGCTCTCTGTCAGTGAAAGCAAGCTGGCCACAAAGGGCAGCCACCCATAGCAGCACCCAGGGAGCTGGGGGTGAAGGACCATGCTGAAGGACCCGCAGATGTGCAGAGGCTGGGCTCCAGCTAACGAGCTTATAATCAAAGACACAGAGCCTTGGCCCACTGAGCCGCACACTAATTACATAAGCATTAATAACTATTTCCCAGTAAGACAAAATTCCAGTGTATTGTCTATTATATGGATTATTATGAACATACATTGATTATTGATACATTTTGAGTGTTACCATGTATTGAGAAAGATCCATCCATCTTCCAAATGCTTGGTCTGGGTCACAGGGGATCAGAAGCCTATCCTACGTCTCACAGTCCACAGTGGTTAGAGTTACACTCTTGATGGGATGTCAGTCCATTTCAGGGCACAATCATACAATATGGGAAATGCCAGTTAGCCAATAGTGCTGCCCATGCAGTCACCATTTGCATAGATTGACTTAGATGATGCTGATATAATGTTTTTTACTGAATTTAAACCACTGAGCATCTGCTCACAAAGGCCATACAAATTTCTCCCAAAAAAGGAAAAACTTACAAAGATGTATTTGTATTTAAATTATACAAGCAGAACAGCATCTGAGGTCCAAATGGAGGCAGCAGTTAAGGCAGAATACATCAGTTTTGTATGACAGTCTTGTAGAAAATGTGTCCCTAGATTGGTACCCATGAATGCACTCATGCACCGTCAGAGGATAAACAGAGAAACCGTACATCTTATTTGTCAGGGTGAACATTCCACTGTTCAGTTTAAGTGAGCAGCATTTCTGCTCTAAAAGTCTGGTAGGTTAAAGCTGAACAAGGGGACCTTTTCATAACTGCAGTACTGATAGCAGCAGTGATGCAATATCCTGTGGTTTTACTCAAAAAGGGGGGGGGGGGGTGCCAGATCATCAAGCTAATAATAATTTTTTTTTAATTATGGTTCTAATTCTAATTATTTTTTATGATTTTTACAACTATTTGAAATTGAACTAGCTGTGTTGAAACTATCAGAAATTCAGAAGTAACAATTTACTGTCAACGTGTATTTTATGGAGCAGATAAATGTTTCTGTGTACACCTGGTGATTTGTGTCGGGTCAGAATATCAGCAGTAAAATACCAAATGAAATAACATTTGAATTGGCTGTAAATGAGAACGTAAAGATGTTTTGAGGTAGCTAATCTGTTTAGAGAGAAGACACCTCAATTTACTGATGTGTTGATTTTAGTAACTAAGCACACTTGTAAGTGACGACCTGGAAAACTGAAGTGCTTTTCTACTGGCACAGGAGAGGACAGAAGATGGACATTAGTGAGAGAAACACAAAGACAACCGCGGCTGATAGCCCAGTGTGTGGAACTTCCTGGTTCTCTGATGTCGCAATAGTTTACAAAGTGTTTGAACAGCAAAATTTCAGATGTCATGATGATGATGTGTGATTGAAGAATGCAGAGGAAGCTTCTTGTTCATGGGTTATAGTATAATTTAAGTATAATTTTATTATATTAGTCTTTATGCAAAATTTTATAACTAATAATAATTAATGATAATTTGCTCAGTCACTTAATTGATATAGTTAGCTATATACTCATTTTGGTAATTTGAAACCATAATTCTAGTAACAGCCTTTCAATAGTAAAAATGAAATTTCATGCAGTCCTAGAACTCTGCGGGGGGGGCTTGGTGGTGGATTTGCCTGATTTAAATCCATCAGACCTCAATCCATCCATCTTCTAGCAGCTTATATTAACCAAACTGGCATGTTTTAAATTAATTATCAACTTTTACACATAAACAAGTTATTAGCAAAATGTGGGAAACAATAAAAAAAAAATTAGATATTTTCTTATGTATATCTAATATTGTACATATTAAGCTATTAATTGACTATTAAGTGGTAACATGAGTCATGTGCTTTATGGGGTTAATTATGTTTTTTTTTCCTTTTGTTACTTTGTTACTTTACACAGGTAAATCAAATCTTGCACTCAAAGTAGATGAGTGACAGCAGAACATCACATTTGATTCATGCAGGATTGTTGTATTTAATGCTGGCATGCGATATTTTATTGTGCACAGAGTAACCAGGCATATTGGCATTGACTGTCTGACCTTAGTGTGGCTGCTGATGGTGCTGCTTAATGCAACAACCGTAAAAATGATGGTGTCGCTTTACCTGTGATGCTTGCTATCTTGCTAGAAGTCCCATCCCTGCTTCGCATTACCTGCAGATAATCCTGGATGCCATACAATACAAGCAGTGGCTTTTCACAGAATATCTGGGTACCATCTGGTCCACAAGGGTCAAACTTATTATTGGTGTTGTTGTCTATTTGTCTATTTGAATCTATTTATTTGTTTGATTTTCAGGTTTGATGAACACTGCTTTGAGTAAACAGAATATGCTTCCAGAGAGATTCAAATGAATATTGCATATTGGTATGTTGTTTGCTGAAACGTAGTAGTACGAATGCCTTCAGAGTAAAGAATAGAAATTGGTTTGACTTTGTACTGTAAATGAGGAGACTTTTCAGCTCATTGTCCAGCACAGTCTTTTGCAAATTTACTTAATTTTTTAGGATTTTACTTATGTGAAAATAGATTGCAGGCATAATCTGGAGTGAAGTATTCCCTGTCAATGTGAATTATCTGGATTATTGGTGTAAAAATGAAGCCCCAGGCACACTCTGATGTAAAACTAGGCTAACACAAATTCATGTGTTGCACATACATATGCAAGGATTCTGGAAAATGTCTGGTAGAGAAAATATGTTCAGCTAAGGGTGGAATTTGAATCCCACCAGTGACTATGCACTGTTTAGTGACTAAGTGAGCATATTCATGAAATTTAAAGCACAATGTCTATCTTTCAGAGTCAACATCACCCCATTTGCATTACTGTTCCTGAAATCACATGAATAGCAGGTACGGTGAGTTGAGGGACAAAGAAGGATGATGTATATATTCAGATTCAGGCATGACTAGAGCAGCTCCTTGCTTTGATCATTTGTCAAAGGTCTAAGATATCGAGTTAATCTTAATAAAATACCAGTCCTTATTATGACACATGCAAAATATCACATAATACCAATAAAAAACAGCATTACTCTTTTCCACCATGACTGTAAATCTGACATCAAAACCACAAAAATAAATTCAGCCAATACTGTACATTTACAACTTCAAGAAACTTCAAGTATGAAATGACAACAAACGTATAAGTGACTTACTGAGCGGGATTCCCATCTGCCTCCTCTCTCAGGCCTGCAGTCTTCCACGCAGTGACATGCTCTTTGCCGTTTTTGGTCCAGATAGAGTCCATCCCTGATGATGTCAGACAGTATACTGGAAGACATCTTTATCAAACGATCCCAGCAGAAGAAGAAGACCTCACCCTTGAACTTCAAGGAACGTTTATTTATTCTAACGCAAGAAAAGATCTCCTACTATGACTATGATGTTGAAAAAGGGGTATGTAGGACACCGGTGACAGCCAAACTGCTAAATGTCCAAGACGCTGATTTTCTGCCAGATAAGCAGTACTTAAAAAGTGTTTACGAAAGCACTGCTAGATACATTTTGCTGCAATCTAGCCGAACGTTTTCCAAGTAACTGCACTTGTCTCGCAATTCGTAGAAAAAGAAAGCACTGAAGGGAACAGTGGAGGTCGACAAGATCAGATGCGTGGAAAAGGTCTTACCAGAGGACAACGCACCTATTGAGCGACTGTTTCCATTTCAGGTGAGCAGTGTGCTGATATAATGTGTTGATGGAAAGGTAAAATCTACTGCTATACTATCTGCAATGCCTCTGTTCTACTGATGCAATATTTAGAGTTACTGGTTTCCAGTTTAGTGAATCCATTTATGTCACAAGTACAGATGACATGCATTGTGACCGTGAATGTGTAAAGATTGATCTCCATAAAAAAATAAAATCTACAATCACCTTGCATTTAAAAGCCTGTATTATTCTATTTTTTGTTTGGATAATACTCCATAATAATAAGCACTGTGTACTCATTTTAAATATGCTCATTTTGGATTCATCCAGGGTGATTAAAGAATTTTATAGTAGAAAGGCACAATAGCAGCCTGCCCTTGTTATTTTAAGTCACCCAGAAGTGAGGAAATAAAAGCAGAATGTTGTGTTGTCCGACTCCCTTGCCAACCACACCTGTTTATGCAAACACTTTACAGGGGCCTGTTCTGAGAATGATGATCCCTTTCTCCTCATGTTTCATTACTGATAGTCCTGGCGTGTTTTCATCTGAAGCGTTTCCTCTTCGCACTGTCATTTTATCCGCAGTGACAGGGACTAAAATGCTTGAGTGACAGAAGTGACAATTCAGGCAGACAGCAGCAGAAAACACCTTCAGTTGGATGGTGGTCAAATGAAACCGTCACTGCTTACCCAGGCTAAACTAATTTTAATAATCACAGTGATAGATATAGAAAGTTTCATAAAATGCAGATGGACACGCAACTTGCACATTATAGTTTAGAAAAAGTGAAAGTAAAGTGAACAAAAGAGAAGTGAAATTGCTGTTAATCTCAAAGCCATGATGAATTTACGTGCTGATACCACAGCACAGGTTTGTTACTGGCTAGTAGTGGCTTGCATTTTCAACAACAACAATAGTACTTAGCTATGCTGCTTAATTGTGTATTGAAGCTGTCTTTACTTCTTGGAAGAAACACATAAAAAATATTTTTATTTTGTTGTCTGAATTATCATAGAGGTATCTGTACAAGACTGTGAAAAAGTAGAATATTTTTGATGCTCACTGAGCAGTCATAGTCTTGTTTTGCTTTTCTGTTCAATCTGGACTAGAGGAATTGAAAACCCACCCAAGACAGAGCTGAAGTTTCTTTATGTGCAGTTGTGCCTCCTGTCAGTTTTTTCTTTTCTTTGAGGAAAAAAATGTGTCCCATTTAGTGAGGTTCAAGATTGGTATTTTTGACATAAACTTCTCAGAAAATAATCCTCTTTTCTAACTTTTCTAATTTATCAAACTAGTTTCTTTAGATGTCATTGTTTCAGTGTAAGCAGTTAAATGCCTTATATGTACAATTTTATTATCATTTTCATTCTTATGTGGTTATAGATGGTTCTGTAATTTACGCCCCGCTGTGACGGTATCTATCTTCAGGATGCTGAACTTCCTTCCTGGTCAGGCTTTGCTTCCTTTTTTAAACTTGTCTTGGGAAACTTGTCAGAAACTAGGAAGTGATAAACAACGAGACGTCACTTCCTGAGAAGCCTGTGAGATGCCACCAAAAATGACTCGTGTCTCGCCTCCGCGCAACAGATCATCTACGATGAGGGCCCCCTCTATATCTTTGCCAAGAGCGACGAAGTTCGGAGACTGTGGATACACCAGCTGAAGCATGGTTGGTGACGCTTTAGCGATGTGGGATTGTAATCGTCAGTCACCAGTGTGTCAGTGCTGATAAGTGAACAGAATAATAGTCGGAAGCATCCCTCAGGGCACCTGGCCCAACTAGAGGGTCCCATGCAAATTTTTGCCTATATGCAAAAGAGTTAGAAAATGCTGACACCTCTGCTCCTGTTCAAATGCAAATGCCTGCCCATTTGTCTGGGGTTCTAGTGGTGCGGTTCAACAAGGACCTGGCGCAGAAATATCACCCCTGTTTCTGGGTGGATGGCATGTGGTTATGCTGCCAGCAGGGGGTCAAACAGGCTCTGGGGTGCCAAGTGCTGCAGCCTAAGAATGGGGGTGAGTTCAAAAAGAAGCATTTTAAATCCAATTCCCAAACCTTTCCCCTAATTTTACTAGGCAAATGCCATACTCTGTCCTGACATTTTTACATATTCATCTCATTACAATGGAAAGTAGCAAAAAGGAACTAATGTAAAAGAATGTAAAGGAACTAAAACCTACAGCAGAACCTCAGAAAATAGTACCTGTACGCCGGATTAATTAGCAGTGTGATGGCTGAATTCTCAAGTGTTATTTCATAACCACTCTCCCTGGCAGGACTTTTGGGTAACCCCTCTCGACGTAAATCCAGGAAGCCCCTTCCGCCTACACCGGCAGAGGTTAGTCTTTTTCTCAGACTTTAGCTTTAGTGTAACATGCCTAGTTGGCACCTTTCTCATGCCTGGTTGGTCCCTTGACTGCCGTACGCATCTTGACGCCATTTGTACTACCTGCCTCGCCCGTACATCAGCTAAACAATTAAACCTGAATGTAATGACTCCAGGCTGAGTTGCTGTATAACTATGGACCGTCTTGTAGGAACCATCCCCTCCGCAGCCACCATGCCCACAGCCAGGTCCCTCTTCAGGAATGACAGTCATAGCAGAGTACGAATACACCCCAGTAAACAAGCAAGATCTTCCACTGAGGCCAGGAGAGAAGTACACCATCCTGGAAGCAGTGGATGCCAGTTGGTGGAGAGCCAGGGACAAGCACGGGTGAGAGAGCTCCTGAGAAACCCCATGTCACCAGTTGTGAATCATGATCTTTCACTGTTTATTGAAGGCCAACTTCTCGCCCGTCCCCTCCGTGTCACCTTCTAACCTCTGTTTGTTTCTTCCCTCGTTCCTTTGTTTCTTCACCAGAAATGAAGGATACATTCCCAGTAATTATGTTGTGGAGGTTGGAAATGGTTTTGAGAGATTTGCGTAAGTAAAATCAATGCATAAATATATTAAATTATAACAAAGGCAGATAGATATCTAATAACAACAAAATTGTGTTTTACGGCAAGAGGGTACAAGCAATGAAAACATAGCTGGTTCAAGAGTAACTCACTGACAGCAAAGAAAGACATGCATTTAGCAGAGGACGTATTTCACAAACATTTTGAAATAAAATTTGTTTTTTGAATCACACTAATTTTTATTGAATTGAGCCTTGTTAGTACATTTTTCATCTTTAGAAGAAAACAAATATAATGTAAATGACTATTTAGATATGTTTGATTATTAATAAAAGCAGTAATATTAATGATATTATAAAGCAGGATTCAGAACAAGGCTAAATAGTTATTTTTGAAATAAGAGTTAAATAGGAGTGTCTGAAGCATAGCATTACAAGGTGCTGCATTTGTTAGGACACAGCATTAAATCCCACCTGCACTAAATAAACCACAAATTGATGTCAGAATCATTGATTAAAGATTTTTCTTGTGCATCAGTCCAGCAAGATGAACATTTTAAAATCACCCCTGCTGGTATGAGGGTAAACAGTTCAGGAAGCCAGCAAGAAATACAGACACTGTAAATGTGAAAATTTGCATCTGTCTGTAAGTCAAACAGACCTTTGCGATATGGGGAAAAATGAGGGATCATTAGCAACCTCAGAATACAACAGAAACCCACTCATTCTTAGTCTATGAAATGCTAAAACATACGGTGGTGTCCTTCCTACGGGCAGGTTCTTGGAAAGAAAAAAATATCAGAATGAGAATATATAATTGTTTTGGTAATTAATTGTGTGTGGAGAAGTTACAACTCAGCAGAAACGTGAAGCAAATAATTTGGGAAAATAAGGTTTAGGTGTATAGCTGATGCTGTTGCCAAGTGACAGAAGTGAACTTAATTCAATGCTGTTGATCTGATAGTGTAGCATGTAGCTGCTGTCCTATCGTCAGGTTAATTCCCTAAATAACAGCATTAAAACAAAGAGTAATGTGATAAACATTATACACCTACCTTACTCAAATATCTTACAATCCATGTGTTACCATCAGATATTTTATTACTGATGAGCTATAGATATGGCAACCATGGTAACCATACCAACAATCACAGGTATGGCAACCATAGTAACTATGCCACAATTCTGAAATCAAGCCTGTTCAATAGACAGAAAAACAATGCGTTGTATGATTTTGATTTCCTGTTAATACCACACTTGTGAAGGCTAGCAATGAGATTGCATAAACTTCTGCTCTTTTCTCCAGATGGTATTGCAAGAATATTAATCGCAGTCAAGCAGAGAACCTTCTAAAAGCTGAGGTAATGCTGGACCTAATGGTGCATTTCCCATAATTTTCTGGGAATGTGTCAATATGAGATACAATGAAATACATTAGCAATAACTCAATCCCTTCTTCAGAGTTAAGATTCTACAATTTTCTGTAATTATTTTGATTAACGTATGTCAGAGGCAAAGTGTTTCCATGTTTTGTATGAATCCTGAGTAAATATTTAAGAGATCTGTCTGTAATTAGAAGCAACACCAAAAGTGCTTTATGGCTCTAAATACAATTTCAGCACAATTCTTTGTTTAACATAATGCCATTACAGTTGTAATTAATAAGATTGTCAGATTGTCTGTTTTCGTTTGAATAAAAAAAAAATATGAAAATGTGTTACCATTATCGCCTAACAGAACAAAGATGGTGGTTTTTTAGTGCGAGACTCAAGCAAAGCTGGGAAATACACCGTGTCATTATACGCCAAAGCTCCAGGGTAAGTTCTGGCTGATCTACTTATGGTGCGACGCACTCTGATTAGGGAGTAGCACGTCTTAGATACTGAAACAATAACCTAAGTGTGTTAAAGGAAGAACTGAAAACAGGCAGCAGGAACATAGCCTGCCTGTGGTAGAAAAATGTAAATTTCTTCATGCAAATCCTGCACTGGTTTCCTGAACCGTACACAAGCAGGGTATCAGTCATCCTACTGGTAGCAGCATCTGTTACATCTTGTTCTGAATTGACACGTTCTATGAGAATCAGCTCTTTCGGACTCCCGAAGGCCAGAAGCACGTGCAGCACCTCCATCAGCAGTTTTTCTCCTTTACTCCCAGGGAGCCGATGGGCACCTGCAGACACTACAACGTCTGCAGCACACCGCAGGGCCAGCTTTACCTGGCTGAAAAGCACAACTTTTCCAGCATCGAGGAGCTCATCAACTACCATCAACATAATGCTGCAGGTGTTTGCACAGACATCATTGTGGGGACATTGCTGCACTCTCTGTAGAACTTAGCGTGTTATCTACCATATTTATATAACCACACATTTATATATTAGATACAGCTTCATTATTTGACATGTAGCATGTAAATATGGTGCCTGAATGTAGATTAGGAGACATCAAAGTTGACTTCTGACATCCTCTTTGAACAAAAAAACTGCTAATAATTTAAATTAATATATGATACAGTATATTATGATTTGAATGTTATATTCATTATAAATGTATTATAAATGATGTAGAAGGGTATCTTTTGAAAACGCAGGACACATTAGGATGATGGCTGATTTGTGTGTCTCAATATTAGGTTTGGTGAGTAGGTTGAAGCACATTGTTTCCAATAAGGCTGATAAGGCACCTTCAAGAGCTGGCCTAGGATACGGTGAGGATGTACCCAGCATTCCTCCACTGCTGCCTGAAGCACGGGCTGACTCATTAGCTTGACAATAAATAAATGAACTGAATTTTTGGGCATCTGTCCTTAAATGTATTTAGAGTGTTACCGTGAGCAAGGCTTCATCGCTGGCTCTCATGATTCCATCCATTCTTTGGCTAAAGGTATCTGGGAGATCGATCCACGAGACCTTACCTTCCTGAAGGAACTGGGAAATGGTCAATTTGGTGTGGTAAAATACGGAAAATGGCAGGGTCAACATGATGTCGCTATCAAGATGATCAAGGAAGGCTCTATGTCGGAAGATGATTTCATTGATGAGGCTAAAGTTATGATGTAAGTGTTACGTTCCATACGGGGGCATTTAAAATTAATTGTATCTGATTATTGGAAATGTAAGATATAAATAATATTTGATGTTGGTTCTGTCTTTGGCTGAATTAGGAAACTTCACCATCAAAACCTGGTTCAGTTGTATGGTGTATGCACCAAGCAGAGACCGATTTACATTGTAACTGAGTATCTCCCCAATGGGTGTCTACTGAACTACCTCCGAGACTCGCTCAAACATCCGTCCCCTATTCAGCTCCTTGAAATGTGCAAAGATGTGAGTGAGGGAATGGCGTATTTGGAATCCAACCAATATATCCACAGAGACTTGGTAAGAATATATATTAATTTGCAAACCACGTAAATTTACAAGGGAAAATGGAAGTGAAATTAACTGACAATCACTCTCTTTGTTTACAGGCTGCTAGAAACTGTTTGGTGGATTCTAATGGGACCATTAAAGTTACTGACTTTGGATTATCAAGGTAAAATTGACTCATCTGCTATGTGAGAATAGGTACTCACAAAGGTACTCAGCATAGTACAGGAACCCAAATAAGCAAAATGTATTTGTATTAATGAAATTTGAATGTCCACCTTGCCATTTGCTTTAGATACGTTTTAGAGGATGATGAGTACACCAGCTCCGCAGGATCGAAGTTCCCAGTGCGCTGGTCACCCCCTGAGGTTTTCCTCTACTGCCGATTCAGCAGCAAGTCAGATATCTGGGCCTTTGGTTAGTTTCGGGCAATTAATCTTATTTTCAAGCAATTGCACTGTGCCCCTAATTAATTATTGTTAATTCCCAGTTAATAAAGGGAAGCAAGTATTTCAATAAAAGCTTAATCGAAGCTTGCCGCTGATTAATACATGAAGTCATATTTACTGAATAAATGCAGGTAGGAACTAAGGGTTAAACACTGTTGATCTTAATGATTTTTTTTTTTCTCATCCAGGTGTCCTGATGTGGGAGATCTACACCCTGGGAAGGATGCCTTATGAGCATTTAAGTAACACAGAAATAGTGGAGAAAATATATACCGGACTGCGTCTCTATCGCCCCCAATTGGCCAATGACAGGATTTACACCATCATGACAAGCTGTTGGCATGAGGTATGTTCTACCAACTACCAAACTTGGACTAAATATTAATATCAATATTTTATCTCTATGTACAGTTTATCTACAGAAGATAAAAAGCGAAAATCCAAATATGTGAATCGCTACTGCGGTAGCAGATGAGAATGCCGGCAGCTAACAGCCAGGTGCATGCTGTACTGGGAGACTTCCAGTATCAGTTCACATTTACTATGCCTTTTTTCTATTAGAAACCAGAAGAGCGACCAGCGTTTCAAGATCTTGTGGTTACTATTCAAGATCTTCTGTATGAACTTCAGTAGGCGGAAGGCGGGGCCTGTATCAATCTTCAGCTATGATTTCACTGGGAAGATTAATATATTGGAGAAAATAGAATATCATATGGAAACCAGACACAGACACATTCATAGTAAAACAGTATCCTGTGAATGTATAGTAAGAATAATTTATGAACTGAAGTATCATAAAATTTCATCTAATACAGAGCTTGTCTATTTTTAATTTCTTTTTCCATTATCTTCACTAATATTTTCTTAATAATTCTGTAATAATGTACAAGGAAGTTTTACATGAAATGCAACTATACTGTAGATTTATATGTCGTTGTTTTAAATATTCAAAAAGTGTCACTTTGTACGGTATGTCTAGATATGTATGTGTGATTCCAAGAAGGGGAACACAAGATGATTCCTCAGTCTGGTATCATTCTTGGTGACACCCTAATTGAATTTATATTGTATAATTCAAAATTTGAAGACCTATCCTTTCATTGTCTTGTGCATGTGTCCATTCTGTGAAAGCATGTTGAAAGATTACCAGCTGTTAGATTAAACTAATTTCTCTTCTACTCACTGAACCCTAAAATTAACCTGCAAAATTATATTATGGGCATCCTACAGCGACATAAACAAGGGTAATTAGTCCTGAAACGTTTAAATACAGTCCTGATGTGCCCACCTTGTGACCGTTGTGGCCAGGAATGAAGCACCGTCATGCGCCGCATAGCGACGTTTCGTACCGCATACATGAGGGTGCTCCTATACGATTATATTAAAAAATCATAATTCGTAATAATACTGTAATTGATAATAAACAGCTATGTTACTGGTTTATGCGTTTACTATACTGTAGTTTTTGTTTATTTTTTTAGAACGTACTCTTTACACTTACTAAAAAGAAAAAAAGTTTACTTTAAAACAAACTGCTGGGTTAAAGCGTAAACCAAGTGCCGTAAAAATGCTTCTTAAGAATAGCGTGATTTGCGTAAACGAAGGATGAATGAACAGCAATGATTGACGGGCTCATGGGGTGACGTAGGGTATGCCGCAGGCTGCAGCCAGAGGTTTCTCCAGTAGACCGATTGACTACAATAAAGATGGTAGATCGCTAAGCTGCAGGTGCGCGTCAGGTTCTTTCCAAATACATTACACTCTGAATATATATTTATCTATGCAATGCATTTTACCATATGTCACAGATCAAGTGAGTAAACAACATTCGCTCCAGTCATGCCATACTTATGACCAGAGACATATATAAAAAGTACTCTTACAACTACAGCTTCAAAACCCTTTATATAACAGATGTTTGTACAGCAACTTTTCAACTTACTCTGATGTTGTCTACCATCCTTCGACTACATTTTTCATCATCGATGACACAGCTACTCGGTACTAAGCTTCTTGCCACAGCTCGATGGCTGTAGTTCGAACTACACAAGTTAATGACAATGTTGGCGAACTTTCGTTCGAACTATGGGTTTGGGGAAAGACCTGTGTCGTTTAACGATGGATCGTATTGTGAAAGTTTGCAGCATCATTACCTGGTTTCGGGAATCTGTCTGGGAATCTGGGATACAAACTTCAGTACCGGAATGCATTGCATTGTGCTGTAAGCGGCTGCATGAACAGATGCGATTGCTTAGCCTTGGTTTCCCGGATGTATAACTCGTATTTATAACATCGTATTTTTGCATGTGAATTCGGACCATCGAATTTCCGATGCATATTTCCAATGCATAAATATCAGTGGTATATAAAATTTAAATATATTTACTTCCATAGTAAGGCCAACGTTAAAGCACTCAACTATGTTGGTCCGTTCCGGACTAGCCACATTATTTCCAAAAATGAAAGCGTCAATCGTATGCGGTTATTATTCCGTTAGTTTAATTCATGTGCTATTTAATTTCAGTCTCAAAAAAGAAATACCCCTGACAAACAGAAAGACCTCACCGCACGCTTAAGATCACATCTTCTTCCAGCGCAGAAGTCATGTGACCGAACAGCGTCCCTTCCGCTTCCGAAACCATGGAAGGGTTCCCACTCGCCAGCGTAGGTGAAGGTCAGCAACGTGTACTGTGTACTTCATTTGAATGGTTGTTTTGGGTTTTGTGAGTTCGGCGTGAAAATGGATAATCAAGGAGCTGCAGCGAATCCTCAGCTTCAGCAGTTTATAGAAGTAGAATCACAGAAACAAAGGTTTCAACAGCTCGTGCACCAGATGACAGAAATGTGCTGGGTAAGTTAGCGCTTGAGAAAAGCATATCCTATCTTCCCATACATGTCTGCTTTATGCATCCTGTTATTATGTTATGTGAATATTATGTTTATATTATGTTATGTTACTACCTATTTAAAATGAGCCTCTTTCTGGTTGACATAAAGCATCACACTTTTACGACGCTTCATGAACTGGTCACGTTAAACTTATGCTGTTATGACAAGTTAAGTTTGTCACATATGTTCATTCATTTATCTTTAAGATTAAACACTCCATTAACAACACTGTTATGTAATAACTACCTTGATGTTTTCTTTTTGTGCAGGATAAATGCATGGATAAGCCTGGGCCTAAGGTGGACTCCAGGACGGAAACATGTTTTGTGAATTGTGTTGAGCGATTCATTGATACAAGTCAATTCATCCTAAACAGACTGGAGCAGACCCAAAGGAGTCGAAGCTCCTTCTCAGAGACTTTGTCTGACTAGCGCAGCTGGCTCAGAAAACGGACATGAGATCAAAGCACTGAACTGCGGCAGTGGAGTTGTTGCTAACGTGCCGGGGGGGGGCGGCGTTATGTGGGCAAGAGGGAAATAAAAGCAATATTTGATCTTCTAGTACCTCTTCCCCTACTTCAGAAGGTGCCTTCCATACAAGCCCTTCTTGGTCATTACTTTCCTCTCTGCAGCATATGCTTCTCGTTATAGGGAGTCGGTTATTGCTGATTGGAGAAGGGAAGTGTCCTTTTGTCTGTACTGGAGAGCACAGACTGTCAGACGAACATCAGGCTGCAGTGTTCCTCTGCATGCCACAGGAGCTTGATATGTGCAAAGCCAAGAACAAGCTTAATGGCCATAAATGCTGTTTGTTCAACTGCAGATCTGAATTGATAATAGAAAAATACAGAAGAACCAATTTCCTGTCCTCCTTGGGTAGTTTTTCTGTCACTTTATTTGTGTCAAAACAAACTTTGGATCTCAGTTTCTAGTGGTAACATATTTTATTTCTTTTTTAGAAAAAAGTAGCATTACATTTTCGTAATAAATACTAGCACATGTTAAACACATGGTACAAATGTGGTTGTGGATTCAAAGCAGGACCCCAGTACACAGAGAGGATTGTTAAATGCAAAAATAATTTCTAAAACAAACATATCTTGTAAAAATTTCTTGACAGAAGTAGTTTTCCAAATTTTAAAAAAATTAAATCTGCTAAATTAATCATCTGCACAACCTGCTTTTCCTGCTATCAGCCTACTGAAGTTACATTAATGTTTTAAAATTAAGATAAATACATTGACTTTTCATTTATATAACTGCAATTCTTTTTCAATCAGAATATCAAATGTTAATAGGAAACAAGACAATTCACACATTAAAAAGTAGAACAAAAATTCAGGATTTCCACAATTTTTAAATTTTCAATCTACCAAATGTATTTTAAAGTTACACTACAAGGCACATAATCCTTCCTGTTAAGTCAATATTATGAAAGATATTCCACCCCCCCCGCAATTTCTTCAGTCGGAATGACACTGTACGTTTCAAATAGAGCACTCGGGAGATGATCCTTTTGTGACGCATTTTCTGGCAGGAAGTGCATTTTTGTCAACAGGTGTCTCTTGACTATCCAGAGGCATGTAAGGCTGGCCCCAGTGCGAGCTCTGAGGGCGCAGAAACATCGGAAGACTGTCCCAGGTGAAGGTGATGTCTTTGAAGGCATGGAGAAGGAAGATGCCCAGGATGATGGTAAGGAAGCCACTGACTGTACCCAGTGCTCCATCTGCTGACATGTGGAGCCACTCCTTGAAAAGGATTGCAGAGCAGGCCATGACAGCCGTGGTGAAAATGACGTAGTAGATGGGTGTAACGATGGACGTGTTAAAGATGTCCAGAGCCTTGTTCAAGTAGTTGATCTGCGCACTGACGCACAACACGAGGCTAACCAGTAAGACCCAGAACAAGGGGTCCTTTAGCACCGCGGTCCCAGCAAAGAACTCTTTAATGCCAAGGCCGAGGCCCTTCACACAGGAGACCGATAAGGAACCAATGATGGAGCAAATCACAATGTATACTAGAACGTTCTTCTGCCCGTAATGGGGTGCGACCAAGAAGATGAGGACAAGGCTGCTCACCACTATGCACACAGCAAATGCAATGAAGCCTGTAAAAAAAGAGAGAGAAACAAAATACTCATTTCAACGTTGTCATAGAAAACTACCAACTTACCCAAAGCTTAATGTGTGAGCATGACATCAGTCTGAGAGCAGCCTGCGCTCTGCCACCTCAGACGCCACACTCAGTATGATTACACTTAAAACAGAGTTAAATTGTGGAATACCTGGATCTTTAAGTTTCTCTGCCATTGCTCTTAAGGACGCGACTTCCTCTTCCTGTGGGGCATGTATGACCATCACTGTTGATCCCAGGATGCACATCAAGCAACCAATCTTCCCATGAACGTTCAGCCGCTCATTCAGAAAATAGGATGACAGTACAGCACTGAAGAGGAAAAGGGAATCAAACATCAGATTCCATCAGTACCAAACAGCAAATTCAGATTTCTCATGCTACTTTCCAACTGCCCATATTGTTTCTTAACACAATAACGCATGCTGTAACAAAGCAAGCCCTCCACACATATCCAGAATAAAATTATTTCAATTACCTCACCAAAACACTCAGTGCTCCTAATGGTGTAACCAGTGTTGCAGGCGCAAAAGCGTAGGCAGCAAAGTTTGCGGCTTCTCCTAAGCCCACTGAAAAAAAATGAAACCGATAGCGCTTTAAGAGAAGACAATTCAGGCCAAGGCGTCACATAAAAATCACACCGTGTGCTATATCCTTTACGATTGTTAAAAAAACCTGCAACAGAGTAGCAGTAGTAGCATTAAATGTCAACACAACACTGTAATAAAACACTTACTTGATATAAGTCCTGCCCACCATAACCATTCCTTTAGGTAGGCATGGCCACCTGACCCTAAAACAGAAAGTTACGTCCGTTGGGAATTGCTAAGCAGAACAGCTTAGGTTTAATAATACGAAGGAAAACAAAATAAGAAAAACGTTTTAGACACCGTACCTGCTCTGGTGGAGCCCGTGCCCGCTAACCGCAGCAGACCCTTCTTCTTCAGGATGAAGCTGCCGCCGATGAAGACGCTGGAGCTGATCGCCAGGCTCAGACCGATATAAAACTCACGCCGGTTGACAGAATTGAAATCCATGCGGGATTTCGTCGCAGTTACAGACACCGATGATTGTGGCTTCATTGACACATAGAAGCATAAAAGGGGAAAACGTCCCACGTCTCGTAAGGAGTGGCCATGGACTCAGAACTTAAAACGCGAATGCCTACTTCCCATTTACAGATTTAGCCGTTTAGCAGGCGAAGATAATCTTAGTTGTTTTAAGATCTTGGTTTTTCAATGAAGCCCTAATCTTAAAATGATGGAAGCAGGAAATACCATCAGAAAGAACGACAATCGTAAAGCGCGACGGAGCCCTTTAAAGACGGAAATCGCAGCGAGCGAGAAATTACTGAAGGAATTTCAGATGGTTTCCCTTTCGTTTATTTTGTTGCTCTATTAGTAATCAACCCTCAGGAAATCAATGTAACAATAATTCTGACAAGAATACTGCGCCCAAGTTGTTACGCTAAATCAGATCTCTTTTACATTTGCTATCACATAAAATAAAAATGTATACAAACAAAAAGAGTCTAGTGATATCTTCAAAGAACTATATATCTAATTTGTGTCTGTATTTTGGAAATGTTTTGTGAATAGAATTTATTTTTATTTAAATCCTTCCTTTATTCGTTTTAACTATGAAGAAGAATACCAATACAACCTAAATTGACAAAATTCACCGACTGCACATTGTGTATTTGTCAGTGGCAAATAACTTATTCAGATCATATTTTCAGCAGAAATATGTTGCTTTTATATGAGCAATAACTCATAGGGGCGATGGTGGGTAGCCGGGGTGCCTCACGCGCTCGGGGATGCACATTCTGCCGCTCTTGTGTGCGTGCGGAGTTTGCACTAACTTCCCAAGCTGCATGGCGTGCTGGGTAGTGCAGTCTCAGCGCCCAGTTCAAAAGCATGTTATTACGTCAATCTCTAAACTGCCCTCAATGTGTGAATGTATGTACCCCCTGCAATGGACTGGGATAACCTCTGGGGTGTTCTCTTGCCATTTGTGCTGCTTGGGATAATCATCAAAAGCAGATGCAAGATGGACAGATTAATAAAAAAAAAACAATCTGAGAATAAGCAAATTTAATAGATTTTTTTTCATGAGCACTGGAAATATCTTATTGAAGTTTATATGTTTATGAAAGCAAGGCTAGTAAGCATGAATTCATATTTGAATTCATTTGATAATCATATTTACATGCCACTAGAAAAGTGTATTGCATTATTGCAGACCACAAGGTTTGGTCGGTGAGAGATAAGGGTTAGTAGAATCACCACAGCTTCAGTCTGACTTCCCTGTATCAATAGTCCAGACCGCCATGTTATGGCTGAATGGTCTGCAAAGTTAATTGTCAATGTAATGATATTTTATGTCCCATTTCTATAAGTACAGATGCATGTGAAGAATTTATGTCAGACTGTCTATAAGCAGATGTGAACAGTAACTGTACAAATATAAGCATATGTGAACAGTAAGAGTGTACAGATGTAAACAGATGTGATCAGTAACAGTATTCAGATGTGAACAGTAAGAGTGTACAGATGTAAACAGATGTGATCAGTAATAGTATTCAGATGTGAACAGTAAGAGTGTACAGAAGTAAGCAGATGTGATCAGTAACAGTATTCAGATGTGAACAGTAAGAGTGTACAGATGTAAACAGATGTGATCAGTAATAGTA
>JAODUD010000038.1:5686410-5701006 GCA_026784285.1 Stomatorhinus walkeri
GGTCCCCCCCCCCCCCCCCCACCCCCACGGCATTGTACCCAGTACACTCCACAGTGGGCTAAGGCCGACTCACCTTTCTGTGCCGTCCACCTCCAGCACAGACTGTACAGGCAGGTAGCCTCTCTGTGGGTGTTTGCTGAAATATTGCTTGGAGCGGAACTTATTCTTCAGAGTCTTAGCAAAGTCCCGCATCTTTTCACCAGAGGACGTCTGCTGAGCCAAATGGAAAATAAAGACTAAGATACTCAGTTCCTCGGGGCCAACAGGTTACCGTATGCAAGGCCTGCCCAGGGCATGTGCTCTCTGGAGACAATCAGAAGTACCTGTGTTCTTGGCTGAAATAACAAATAATTAGAGAGATAAATGTGAGGTCTAGACTCCTTTCATGGCTTCACTGGCATCGCCAGTGATGGTTCTACCTTATAGTTTTGCACAAACCACGTTAAGCCATTTTATGTGAAGCGCATTGATTCATAAGGCGATCCACCGGCTGGGCCCGGACTTTGTGGTCGCCTGGCATACAGCCGTACCGGTGTATAGTACTCCATGATAGGGTAGTGCAGCTTCTTGCCCTTGGTAGTGCGGCCCGTCAGGAAACACGTCTGGCAGATGTCCACATTAAACTGCTTGAGGCTGCGGTACCTGTTTAAGGAACAGGGGTGGTGATCAGAAAGAAGAAGAGCCCAGCGATTGGTCAGGTTGCGGCCTTCGCTTTACAGTGACTCCCGGAGCAGACTCCCCCACCTGAAGCCCTTTATGGGACACTGCTTGCAGATGGAGCACTTGGCCTGGTGCTTGGCTGACTCCGCCACGGCCACTCGCTGCAGCACCGGCATCCAGACCATGGACTGCGGCTCCAGGCTCATCCACTCCAGGAAGTGTGAGACCTCGATGGCAGGCCTTCCTGGGGCCTTCAGACAAGGACAAAAGGAAAATGCATCACACAACAGGGTGACACTGAACCTTAATTAATTAAAGGACCATTGGAAATAAGGACATAATACAGAAATTAAGCAGGTGGTGACATTCATTAATGTCTGTATCCTCAATCAATCTGAATGGAAATTACATTTAAGAGAGATTTCCCTTCTGTCTCTTTGTTAAAGTGCATCATTAACTTGCCATTCCCTCCTGGGTTACAATGGCTGTGGTGTCTAATAAAGGCCTTTTGACAGTCGCCCTACGCACCTCAGTACAGGTGCTGCACCTGGGCGCTCAATAAGGGCACATGTCTCTGCCAACAGCACCATGCCTAAGGTGCTGAAGGAATTTAGAAAGAAGCTGCAAAATATATAGTATTATCCATGTTGGGTAACTCCTGGCCAGTTATTGATTACAGAGTTCATCTGAAAATGCAAAAAGGTGGAGTGCGGCCCATTCACGCGGTCACCCTCGCACTGAGAGGATCCCAATATTTACACGTCTGTGAGAGGTAAAGCTACCAAGCCAGGAAGGAACCGGAAACTCGAATGTGCTGGATCCCATCTGCCAGATAAACACGCAATGAAAGGAACCAGAAAGGAAAAACTCTCCAGTGGTACCGTGTATGTAGAATTCTGTGTATACAATACTGTTGTGTTCCAGATAATAAAAATGTTAATGGTGAGAACACAATGGTCATTTATGATAATTATAAAGACATTATGTTAATTAAATAGCTATATATTGAAACCAATATTAAACAAAAACTTCACAGAAACCCCAGTTTCTAGCTTCATCAAACAAAAATAATACTGCACACGATCTTCTTTTTTATTGCACTGTTACTTTTTTGCACTATGTGTACTGTCTTTCACCTTGTCTTTTGCACTGAATGTTTATCTGCGCTGCAATACGTTCGCTGCAGAATGCACTAGAATTTCCTTCAGGGATCAATAAAGTTCATTCTAATTCTAATTCTCTATTTTTAGGGAGGGTTATCTGATTTTTTTTTTTGTCCCTTTTCTTCTGCAAATGAAAGCCACAGAAAATGGAAAATGTACATATATTTCTCAAGACTGACAAGATATGACCCTAGGACAAAAGTAAATCATCCATGAGGGAACTCTGAATCAGAGCAAGAGAACCAAAAATAACTCTAATCTCTGTGGAGACAAACAGAGCGCAGGGTGTCGCTCACCATCCGAAAGCAGCTGCGCACGCTGGGCTCCACGTTGCTGCCGCCAAACGCAGCCACCTCACCCAGCTGCCGGGGAATCTGCACGGCCTCGTGCAGCAGGACACTGAGGTGCCGCTGGTCAGTCAGGCCGCCGGGGCCCGACACCTGCTGAAACAGGTCTGGGACACAGACGCAGAGGTACAAGGACGTCAGGATGAGGCAGGGAGGCAGGGAGGCAGGACACCGTGTGGGTGCTGAATCACGCGAATGAGCTTCAAATGAAGGAGAGAAATGACACCGAAAATATATAATTCCATTATATGATCAGATAATTCACCACTAATTTTAATATAAAAATAAAAAAGTCCAAATTTCAGTTCTTTGACGGATACTAATTTCTTGATTCTAATTTTTGACCTTTTCAATGAAAATTTTCAGTGTTTCATAAAAATAAAGTACTACTCCATATATTGATCTAATTTTGGTTGAGGATAGATAACTAGTTAAGTCTAATCTCTGTCTTTGTTTTTGTATTACAGGTTCTGTAATATAAAATCTTGCATAAAAACCCATTAGCACCAGAGCTCAGTGTATTGTGGGCACCTAGTCTTGGCAGATAGGACCCACTTCGGGCTCCAGAACCGTTTTTTGTTTACAGCTAGTATATATTTTTGCTCTCTTTGCCCTTCCTCTATACATATGTCTGTTCAACATTGTTCAACACTGCAGCTTCTCTACTTGTCACTAAGCTCTGCAGTAACATCTGCACCTTAAAGACAATCGGGCTGTGAAACTAGTGCAGTTTATATATATATTTAGAGCTACTGTTACAGACGCATGCTGATTGCAGAAACATATCTATAAATGTAAACATTAATACACACACACGTACAACATAATCCCTTTATCTTCAGGCATTAATGCATTCAAACCCTGTCTTTCTTCTCCCTTGCAGTTAGCAGTGCTGTTCTCCCAGAGGGGCAATTATGAGTCAATGAAAAAATGTGGAAGTTCCTATGTCCTCTTACAGGTGCTTCACTAACCAGTTTCTCAGTTTCCAAAATGCACACAAAACACAAAGAGGGTTCCTTTACTTTCCTGGCAGTAAAAGTACATTTCTGTAGGGTTAGTGGACACTACTGGAGGAGCCAGTCAGGAAAAGCACAACTTTAATGCAATCTAATGCAGGGTGTTTCCTTTGGGGGTCTATAAGTGAGTAAAAATAGCAGCTGAGCTTCTCTTCACTGTCTTGTGCTCAGTTTTCATTCTCCGGATGCTGAAAAATGAGCACAGAGCCGATGGCTGATTTATATATCAATAAAATTATGAACACCACCCGAGAGCCTATTGCTCACCGCTGTAATTCGAAATATCCCTATTGGGGAGTTTCTGATAAATGCTCCCTACAGACCGGGATCTCCAGCCGGACTCTGCTGGACGAGCCCCTCATTTACTGTCAGTGACAGACAGGCAGCTCTGGCCATATTATATTAGCCAGAGGTGGGTAGTTCAGGCCCAGAGAGTAAAGGTCCAGACCAATATTTTGTTTCAACCAACTAGATGAATGTAAAGAATCAGAGTCACAACTGGTTAGTTGAAACAAAATCATGGTCTGAACTTTTACTCTTTGGTCCTGACCTACCCATCTCTGACATTATCAGATACTGACTCACATTTGTACTTTTCTTGAACGTCCACATTGCAGAGGCAGACCAGTCCCGTCTTGAAGGACAGGACACGCACCTTCCCATTCCGACCACTAGAGGGAGAGGACAGAAAGTTAGAGGGGACAACAAAAAACATCACAAAGTTAAGGCCAGCTTCAGTATTTTGCTTAAAATAGTTGCTGTACAGCATAACTAGATTATATTATGATTGTTATTTTGAATGTGTATGTGTTTCAACTATATGCAATTTACAACTAAAATAAAACAATGTTCCATTGTTGTGGCAGCTTAATAAAAGTCTTTTTTTTACGGGGCAGATAAATGAACTCAAATTCAATATACCTGACCCCCTGATTCCTACCTCCCTGATTCAGGCATATTCAGGCATCTGAAGTGATATAGCACTCCACCGTCAGCCACTGTAGTCTTTTCAGACCCCATTGTGTCTCTAATCATAACTGTTGGCTCTCAACAAATTCAGGCACTCAAGCGTCACAGATGCTGCCCCTTTGGCCTTCGCAAATCCTGCTGCAGGTCAGGCAGAGAACCACAGCACCAGAACACAGGGAGATACGCCAAAAGCTGGGAATTACAGCCTGCATTTGGCATACAGATTAACAGTGGACAATGGAAAGCCTGCTCTGTTCGACCTCTCTGCTTTTCAGCAAGAGGAAAGAGGCAGCAGAACCACAAACACGGCCTGGCTCAGCTAAGCCGGCCACTGGCTGCCCTATGCAGCGTCACAACCTCAAGGAAACATGCAAATGTCCGTAATGTAGGGAAGATGCTTCCAGTTTAACACTGCTTAAAAATCGCCTTTCTCCTTTAAATGCTACATCATGCTGCGAGGTTTTCGCCTAACGCACACTGCCGATTTATATTCAGACAAACGCAGTTCTAAAAAGAACAAATAAACCACATTAAAACAGTAATAACTGCACAAACACAGTCATGGAAACCTTGAAAAAAGAAGAGTTATATTTACTGTAGATGAGTACTCATGCATGTATGTATGTATTTCTTAAGAAATTCATTTCAACAGGCGGTTATGGACGGGTATGGTGAAGGACGGATGGCCTACATTGTGGCTGACAAAATGGGACTTTATTAAACTTAAGGAAGAACAACAACAAACCAAAAGGACCATGAGGGGCAAAGAACAAGGCAGGCACATATATACACAGACGAGGATAAGACAAGGCACAGGTGTGGGCCAGTACGATTGCTAGGAACAAGCACAGGTGAGGGATAAAGAACAGATAAAGAATTAAACACTAGGGGAGACTAGATAACATGTGCGACTGAACAATACAACAACCTGGGAACAGGGGGCAAAAACAAAGGACTGTAACCAAAACATGCAACTACATAATTAACCAAGAAAGCACAAAATAACATAAATGATGATTGTTAACTAGTATTACATATAATATTAACTCGAATCCACAACAGAAGGGAAGCCTGGATGACAGAGACATAGGCTCAGCCCAGTAAGCCATGCAGGTAACAACAAGAACACAAGGAGCTAACAAATGGGCCAGTGACACCTGCTGGCCAAACGGAGCACTGACATAGAGAAGGGGGAAGTACAGGGACCGATCTTGAAAATATCCTTCAACTGTTTCCAAAAACAGTCAGTAAGGTAGAATGCTGGGCTCGCTCCTGGGATGTGAGGCGGGGTATGTGCTTCTACCCTGTACCAAAAACGCAAACTGCTGGCAGATCCCCTTAATGGGGCCGGACATGGCTGGGCGCAGCATGTTTCACCTGTCATACACGTTGAGCAGCCAGTTCAGGCACATGTCCACGCACAGTGGGACATTGATGGCAACCCCGCGCTCCTCCTCCAGCCGCTCGAACAGGCCGCTCAGCGCGTGGATCACCTCCATCACATCCATCAGGTGGTCTCCATGCTGTATCTCCTGCTCCCGGAAGACATCTACCACATTGGTCAGGGTCACCATGTCCACTGTGGGATTGGCAGAAACCAAAGGCCGGTCATCCTCTGTAATCCTTTTCAATTCCTGTGGTATTCAGTCCAACTTAGTTATATTTTGCTGTGCAAGCAGGATTTGTGTTTGCTGTGCGAGTTGCCTTTGCTCACTTCTTTGAATGACCCTACTTTAACCATTAATGACAACTACTAGCATCCACTGGAAAGAAATGAATTTCTCTAACATCGGCCAGCAGTAGCTTTGTAAAGTCGAGGGCCGTGCAGCAGCGATCCACAGCGCATGCTTCTCTTCCCATGAGCAGTGCTCATGGCTGGCTATTTGCAGGAGGAAGACAACATGCCCTGGAGGTTTCCGCTGTGTCACACTGACACAGTGACGGGTCATTTTGCCAGACCCGGAGCATACGCTCCTGTAGCACTCACAACAGGTCAGACCCAACTATGGCACTAAGCCAAAAACAGGCAACTCTCAACTGCTCCTGGTTATTGTCACATGCGAATTCTCAAGATTCATAATGGATGCTACGTCTTTAAGGCACCAGGCCTTGGGGGGTGTGTAGAGCGTCCCACACTCACATCGCAGGGCCTTCTGCACTCTTCTCAGCTTCATGGCCGTCCGGTACGCAGAGAATTTGATATTGTTGAGATCGGCTGAGCTCACGTGAGGGAGAAGTAAGACAAGTTAATTAAATATTCATATTTTATCTGCATGTCCATACACCGTAGGTGACTCAATTTTGCATCACCATGGGATTTAAAATGTTTTATCTGGCTCTTGCTGAGAGAATATTTATCTTGCATGCTCCAAAATGATTAATAAAGAAACCCAGTGTGGTTTAATAACAATTAACTCAAAGTAATTATACATCTGGGTTCCATGAGGCTTGTGGGAGTTTTACTTAATACACAAAAATATTCTGAGGGCAGACAATCGTTGTAGAGGACGTGGGTACAATCAACTAGAGGAGGCAGGACCAAGACATCTGATCGGTTGGTTTCTCCTCCTCTAGTTGCTTGGGTTCACCTCTTCTACAATTGGATTGGTTCAGAGGGATAACCAGTCATTTTTTGTTCTGCCTTCAGAACATTTTTGAGTAAGCAAAACTCCCATGAGTTTCCATGAGTATCATAATGGGTATCAAGGAGAAATAAACGGGCTATAGGCTGCAGACAAGGTGATGATAACTGTCTTACCCAGGGCCTGGTACAGCTCTGTCAGCTTTGGATGGTCCCAGCAGGTTGTCTGAGCCTGATGGCTAGTGGAGGAACAGAAAGTAAAGGTGAGAAACTGAAACCAGGGTAGCTGAAGGAGGTAAAAGAACAGTGAGATAATATCCTGCACTATGTGACTGCCAGCATGAGAATTCTGACGTAAACTAAACCCACAAGGGAGACTGTCCAGCAGACAACCAAGATCATCATCACACAGTGAGTACACACTGAGTACCCACTGAGTACCCACTGATCTCCGCCGACTGCCTATTACATCATTGCTACCTTTAGTTATTCTATAATGAGCTTAAACATAACGGCACAGGGAAATTCATGGAATGATCACAAGGACATACTGACTGTGGAAGACTTTACAGTATACTGCCAAAAGCACACATTCATTTATTCTGTAAGCTGAAACGGAACTTGCGACAAATGACAAGCAAGTGGAAAACAGCTAAACAGAGAAAGAATGTTTATCCAAGAATCCTGAGTTACTGTTTCTGTAAATTACTGTGGTATAACGAATAGAAAAGTTGTTTGCCCACATTTACAGGATTGGCCTTATTGCAGTAGAGAGATCACCTTCCTAATTATGCCAGTGAATGCAGAAAATTTGTAAAACCACTGCATTTGGTAATGCAAATTTTAATGTAAGGAAGCTTGATTATTGCTGGCCCTTAATATTTTTACTGGTTTAACTTGTTCTTTATAGCAGCAATCCTTACTTGATGTAGTATGGAACCTTGTTTGGAGATATGGCGCGCTCCCAGGGAACCTGAACGGAACCTGAAGGTGTGTGGATATGCAAAATAAAATATGGTGATTAAAATATTATACATAGGACAAGAAAATCAAGGACAGTGACAGCAGGAGTATGAAGACAAGGGATAATATAAGGAATCAGGAAGTAGACTAGAGTGTCAAAAAACATTCGGGAGGAAATTTACAGGATGAGCTGCAAGGTGACATCACAGAGGAAGGTCACATAATCCATTGTAACCCCAGGGCTTCTGCTTTCTCAATGCTGGTACTATACCTTCCTTTCACCCAGACTTGTGCTGCTGACTCAGACCAAACCATCACAGGACGAAATCCCCTGCAGCAAAGAGCTGTATTCGCAAGGTGACACGTGGCAGGAGACTGAGAAAATTGGTACATAAGCTTACTGGACAGGAAGTGCTGGGATCCGGGGCCAAACTCTCTGTGGGCATCGTGTAGCTGCTTTAGTCTCTCGTCAATGGAGCACTGCAAGGGCGCAAGTAGTGGCAAAAGAAAGGATTACACTGCAGTTCTGTCCCTCTGTTTCAGGCTCTAGACTGAATATCACGGTGCAAACGTAAACAGGAAGTATGTTCTTTTCTCCTTGGAGTAGCAAAAAACTCCAGTTCTAGTCTTTAAAGTAAAGCAGTTATCTAACATGTAATAAATGTTCTCAAACAAATGATGACTGCAGCAACACATCCTCCACTGAGAGAGATTATCTGAAGGGTCTGAATACTTAGGACCATGTGATATTTCAGTTTTTATTTTTTAATAAATCTGCCACAATTTAAAAAAATATTTTTTTGTCTGTCAATATGGGGTGCTGTGTGTACATTAATGAGGATTTTTTTGATTTTAGCAAATGGCTGCAATATAACAAAGAGTGAAAAATCGAAGGGGGTCTGAATACTTTCCGTACCCACTGTATATATATATATATATACTGTATAATATGTGCATGTGTATATCTATCAATCCAGAACTGATTGAGGTTTTATTTCAGGACTGATTTTTATCCTTTTTTTGAGTATGACTTATACCCTATCCTATGAAACACACAGCAGCCACCTTATTGCAGAATGAACGGCTTTTTGCAAGCCGCTATAGGCTTGAACTTCCAAGGTATCTGCATTATTCAGAGGCACGCACTGTCATTCAATCTTTTCTTCAGTCTGCTTAATACACAGCTACAATAAAAACGTCAGAAAATGGGGCAAACCTGTGACACTAGGCACCAAGTAGTTGTTATTTATTATGCATTAATACCATTATTCATCTGCAGAAAGCCACAGAAAAACGGGAGACGTTCTTATGAGGAGAGACCCGGGACAGGGCGCAGAGAGAGCAGACACTCACATCAGCCCATATCATGTGAATTTCCTGCCTCTGTTCCCTCAGCCAGGGGGGTGTGTTTGTAAAGTTTGCCCCATCCTCACTGGGCTGTACAATGTTGCTGGTGAGACCGGTCGCCTTAGGGAAACTTTTGGATAGAGATTTACTATCACTGTTTCTGTTTAATTTCATGATGCAAGCTGGGATTTGATTGCTTCGTTATTGCATACACTGTTGAAAAAAAAAAAAACTAGCTAAGAAGCTAGTCAGAAGATCATAGCTGGTTATCTTGTTAGCAGAACATGCTGCTTCTGCCTCCACAAAATATTGATTTGATATTTAATGTAGTGACTGTGGCAAACAGAGGCCTCCCTCTCTTCAGGGAGCCCACACAGATGGATGCCTTGAGTGGTGGTAAACATTGCTGCTGTTCACAGGTGTTTCGGATTGGATTTTTAAGCATCCAGACGGATGAGGATTATACTGGGGGTTTAAATATCAAACACACCACCAAACATTGTCCATCTCTGAAAGGGATATTAAGTTTTCTGCAAGTGTACTATAGTTAAATCGCCTTGCCTAATTTGCTCTGTCTGAGCGATGTTTATCGAGATGTGAAATGCAATGGAAAAAAAATCAAATCAACAGCTACATAGTCCAGCTATTCGTACCAAAAGTCTCTGAAGCCACTGGTGTGCACAGCTTTGCAGATGGGACCTCAAGAGATGGCACCAGTGAGGAGACCATGAGAGTGGGCCTTTACCTGCAGCAGCTTCCACCTGCTGTTGATGTACTCCAGCGAATGGGCGTTCTCCACAGAGAGGTGCACGTTAGATATAGCCAGCTGGTGTGTCAGATTGTTGACATGATCCATACCCTCCTTTACTTGGGTCAACTCCTCCTTGAAAAGCTGTAACAGAATGTGAATAGCGTGATCGGAGAATGATTAACTCTTCCTGACCAGCTCCTTAACCTTTCAGCCAGTATAGCGCTTCTTAATCCCTTAAAAGCCTATTCAGAGTCCTGCCTGTTTGCAATAACAGTCCTGATGGATTATAAAAAGAGTCTCACTATCATCTCTCTGGTTAAAGGCCATAGAACGATAATCACATTGTCAGTAATTATTGAAGCATTATATGCGCAAGTCAAAATATTTTGAAAAGATTTAACATAAAAAGCAAACTAGCATGGGTGTCCATGTTGCTCCATCGACTAGGATGGGTTATTTTGCATATCAGTGGTGCGAAAAAGCAACACACCGTGCATCACAAACAGACAAACTAATTGATCTATTGAGTCACCCAGAGCGCTTTGATTTCTCTGAATCAGATAAGCACTAATGAAGCAATTATCTTCACTAAATGCTTTAGTGATGCCCTGTTTATTTCTTCCATTTGTGTTCCTGTTTACATCTAGCCGACAGACTCCAAAGCAAAAAAGCAAACGACGAAATCAGATGCACTGCAGGACACAGAAAAATTGTTTTCTTCTGCAGAGGCATGGCTTTCATCCAAAGGGATTTACATCTGTTTACAAGTTTCTGTATTAAAGCATTTTACTCACTTTTGTTTCTTATGGATATAACATCCCTTGAGACTTAAAGGCAACAGAGCGATATCCTTACTTGCCTTTGGACAACGTACCTTAGTGGCGTCGATGTGGTCCTGCAGCGTGTCGATGAAGAGGTCCCCCACCGGCTCCCAGGCTTCCCGCACACCCTCCGCCTGCTCCAGCGCCGTGCCCAGCTCCCCCATGGCCCCCTGCACCTCGGCCAGGAGCTGCAGAGTCTGCTCCAGGTGCCGGTGCCGGTCCATACAGCGCGCCGTCAGCTTCTCCCACAGGTCGCCAGCCACGCTAGCCTGCTTCCACACCGAGCGGCTGACATCCTGAATCCGCCGCCTCGGTGACGTGTCTGAGGGGAACGGGAGGTCAGGACTTTGGTGGTGCTGCTGACAGTAGAAGGTGGCAGATGAGCATTGCTATAGAGAGTGCAGCCCTATGAACCCCATACCGGTGGATCTCTGATGGCTCCTAAAGTAACGTATTGACAATTACTGGGTGATTTTTCCTGTTACTGAACCACTGTTTACCTCCATGATCTAAACTGCCCTAGTATGTTTAAGCTCAGTAAGGGTTATTGTACATGACCTTGACGCTGGCACAAGGAAAGGCGTAATATACAAACAAAGAGACCTTTGCCGTCAACGAGCGCCTCCTCCTCAGGGAACGGATGCTGTGTCAAGAAGCTCTGAGCCGATTCCAGCACTGAGTAGATGAAGGGACCTCGGGAATTAACATCTTCCACAAAAGCCTGTAGGGGGAGTTCGGACGGACACCAGAACACCGAGGTCTGAATCGCTGCAGAGCAATGATGCAGCCAGTAAACACAAACTGAATCTGTCATCATAATACCATCAGGAAAATCTTGCAGATCAATATGTGTGACACATTATGTCCTAGACATCCTGCAGCATCATAGTGCTTTTCATACATCAGCCAACAATCTGGATGTGACAGCATTAAAATGACTGCATAACAGTGTCAGTCTCATGTAACATTGCACCCTAAATCAAGTCTGAGTGCACTGCAAGGTATAATCTTGCACGCCCCTTAAAGTACGAAGATTAATGAAATCACTTGTGTTGCAGCTTCATTTATGCCATACTTCACAAAACCGCAGGACCACAGTAGGCTACTTGCAATTAAAGTCTATAGTAAGTATATTAAGCAGAGAGCCTTAGTGAACTGTTAAAAAAAACTGCATGCGTGACTGAGTGTGTTAGATAACTCCTTAACCTTAAATTACCAATTAACTTAACCTAAGCAGTGTTAAATCTTGACACTATTTTAACTTTTATTTGAAGTCCTTTCACAAGTTTCAAGTTTGTTCTTCTTTAGAAGCGAAATCACTCAGCAGAGCAGCAAAAAGGATACATTATGCGTGCAGACAGCTTTTATGAAAAATATTCTCCTCACTTCACAGAAAATTGGTCTAAATCTACCTGCCTGGGTCCTAGAAATCCTATGATAATAAGTTTCTTTTTCCTTCTGATCTGTCAAAGTTAAATCTTAGAACAGAAAACCAAAGGGACACATTCTTACACAGAGGGACTATACACAATGCAGACACTTCAGATCAATAATTCACGTCCGCAAAAATCCTGTAATTCTCTGAGGTACAGCCAACACAAGTTCCCCGCTTTGTGCTGTCTGAAAAGCTTTAAAGACACAAAAGGGCTTTGAGGAGTTGACAAAAAATTATGATGTAGTGGCTTATTAATATAGGCATTACAGTTCAAGAAGTTGTAAAGATTTACAGCAGATTTCGAGCAGCTTGAAAATGTGAGACAGCAGTGAAAAGATGCCCACATACAGATTTATTTAAGCACAAAGAGAAATATCACTTGGAGTATTTTCCCATAGTAGTGATTCATATCTGTAGCCTGGACTCCGATTAATTAAAAAGTGCTGGATGTAAGCCAAATGCAGAAGCAGCCACCTTGCTGTCAGCCCATTCCACAGATGTTCTCCAAAGAATGACAGACTGGAAAATTACAACAAAAGTGCAGGAGAAATTGTACTCTGCAGTGACACGTTCTCAATTACAGCATGTGTGTGGAAAGAAATTTCCCTGACAGGCACCATTTGGAAAATCCATGGTAGATTTAGTGTGCAAAGAAAGAGACACTCAAAGACAGATTACAAGCTCTCATGCTACACGGCTGTTATTCTCTACATTCTCATTGTGTAAAAGTCTTAAAATTCTCTTCAACAATTCATCATATTTTTCCTCTCAAAAACATTTTATTGGTTGCGCATGCATCAAAGAATATTACCCCGTCCTTCCATCTTCTGTAACCATTTGTCCTATTCAGGGTTGCAGGGGGTCTGGGGCCTTTCCCAATGGCTATGGGCACAAGGCAGGGAACAACCCAGGATGGGGCACCAACCCAACACCGGGCACATTCACACACCAGCCACATCTACCAGCACCAGCAATTTGGTAACTTCAATTAACCTTAGAATGTTTTTGGACTGTGGGGGGGGGGGAACCCTACAATGACACAGGGAGAACATGCAAACTCCACACACATGGAGACAGATGGTGAGGCTGAGGTGACAGGGCTATGCACTGCACCACCATTAATATTAGCATCAACTTGAATTCAATTTACAATATGGTAGAACATCACAATTGGTTTATTGTGTATAACCGACTGTGTTAAATCCAAGATTCATTGAAACCATGGGTTTACTTGCACCAAATGTATTAACTTCTATAGTCTATCCAGAAGCAAACACAGGAAATAATAGTGTTCACTAGACCATTTTGTGCAGGTGTTTGCCACCAAAAATGAGTCAGAACAAGCTGTATCCAAAGTGATTTGGGTTAGGGTGGCTGTAAGAGAACGGACTGCAGGCTTACTTGGTGGAACTCGAGTTGGTGCTGGACGGCTCCTACATCGCCCCCTATGGGCAGCTGCTGGGACAGCTCCTCATCCTTCAGCGTCAGCCAGTCGCTGACCTCCTGCAGGGATACCTGCAGTTTGCCGCTGTTGTCAGAGAGAGCTTCCAGCCGTGTTCTGTGAACACACACCGCATCCCGCCTTTACTTTCTAGCACTTAAATCCCAGAATTTCAGCGTCCCAGAATTATATTATATGCAGCTGTTTGAAAATGCTTTTGCCAAAAGCGCTTGACACACTTTAAAGTCTCAAGAGAGAAGTATCATTTTCCTTGGGCCCCCGTGACGCTACACATACATACAAATACAATAAATCCCATCCACAGCACAATACAATATAATATACGTGACACGGACACTGACACAGACATGCACACGCAAACACATAGACATAAAGTTCATGAATTGTCTGGTGCAGTAGGCCTACAAAGTATGTTGCACTAACCCACTACAAATGCATCATAACAGAGGATTTGGAAAAATATCATAATCATCCTGAAAAATATTAAGGATTTTTTTATTCAAGTAATTTAACATCAGTTTCAATTTTCAAGTCCTATCTTTTCAATCCACAAAACAAAACTGCTACCATCTTTTCATGTACCACTTGGGGGCGCTCCAAGTACCACTTGTGGTATGCGTACTGCAGCGAGAGAAAAATATTGGCATTGCAGGATCTGCTGCTCATTCATAAAGATATTATCAGGCTGCATATAGAAACTTTTTTCAGTTTATCTCAACTTTTATCTTACTTTGCCTGGAAAACTCTCGGGACCGACAGGGGCCCAAATTTGTAGCAGCATGGAAAGTTCAGGAACAGATGGAACAGCGGCATTGAGGAGCAGGGAGGGTCTGTCTGCTGCAGCAGGGCAGCAGCTCAATGCCCCGAAGCATTACATTCACAAGGCCAGTAACAATCCTCCTACATTTACAAAGATGTTCATTTTTAAATCCAGAGAACATTATGTCGCACTATTATATTATATTTCAATTTTATTATATAAACAGGTTTGGTCACCATATCATATATTGCGGCCTTAGAAAAGGTGCAGCGTAGGGCCACAAGAATGATTCCTGGTCTTAGAGGAATGTCATACGAGGAA
>JAODUD010000038.1:5704290-5719302 GCA_026784285.1 Stomatorhinus walkeri
TGTGATATAAAGTTATTTTGCATTGACTTTGATTCCAAAATATTGCAGTATTCTGGTATTGATTTTAATGCAGGGTTGTTTTGTATTACTTGTAATAAAGCGCTAATAGAAGCGAACCTAAGTGTGCCTGTTTGTTCCTTCGAAAGCCCTATATCCCCCTCACACCATTCTAAAAACATCCAGTCACGAGCTGTCATGGAAGTTCGGATTAAATGATGCGATTAGATCCCTGATGAAACACCATGATCTGGGTTTTATTTTCACATGTACTCCTGCCTTAAGCCAGGTGGGAATTATTTCAGAAATAAGGCAAAACATCTGGATCTGCCAGAATAGATGAACTGGGTGCTTGAACATGACAGTCAAATCTGGGTTTGATCCTGTCCAAACAACAAGCAATGCAATGATGCAATGATGGCAGCCTGTCAAGAATCCAGTTCCACTAATGTAATGAACAGACAAGAGAGAATACAAGTGCAGTACAGGTAGGTTTTATTACCGGAAACATAATCCAAAAGTCATGGCCAAAACAGCCATGTCTTGCTAACTAGGTCTTGATATGAATCCATAGTTCAAACACAGGCTAAAGGTCACAAAGTCAGTAACAGCAACACAAGAAAATGTCCAAAATGAGCCAAAAATCCAGAAAAAAGTCATATATGGGACCAGCATGTGACCAAATCATGTCATGCTCAGTGTCATGTGGAACTTGATACATCACAAGAAGGACACTGGACTCAGGTGCTTTTACATCCTGCTAAGGAAATCAGTCTGAACAGTTACAAGTTTTCCATTAATAGTTATGGTGGGTGGAGTGGGAACAAACTAGAATAGAGCCTTGGTGTGATGGGGTGAGACAACTGGGTCTTTCTCTATGAGGAATCTTCCGTCATCAACAGCGTAAAAAGCATAATAGGGATCTGGGGAAAATCCCAAAGTCATAGAATGACAATAGATACAAAGTATTCAGTTGAAAGTGAGATCTTTGAGTTAAACTTGATACTGAATTACAAATCACATCTAGCAATGGTTATGTTTTTAAAAGAATAACTAAATACCCATGCATTTGTACAGAGAAACTGAAAATATTGTTGTTGATTGTAACAATTAAAAACTTACAGATTATTAAAGTAATATTTTAACTAGTTATTCCACTAATCATCAATGGGCTGTGTTAATGAGCACTGTAAACTGATCTTAAAGGCAACGATCAAATAAAAATGTCAATTGCCAAAAAAAATTTCAAATGACTGATTCTATCAAGACATGTTTAGTATAACATGTTTTTAATGGTGCAATTCATCCAATCAGTGCTTCAGTGTCTCACTGCTGGCTAATTAAGAGTTCAGCTATTATGGCATTGCAAGGACTGAGAAATACTACTGTACATCATAAAATGTTCGCTATCCTGTTTCCCGGCATATTCTCTTACAATGCAGCCCACACTGCATGCCGAGTGCCCCCACACTGTCGATTCTTTCCACACAATTTTTTTTTTCCCATGAAAATAAACCTCCCAGTTGATAACAAGACAGGATGTGCTTGCTTAGTGCCCATCATGGCGCATTGATGTTTGCTAATGTAAGCCAATTGTTAGGTGAATTGAGATACTGGGGGAGGAGGACAGTTTGGCTGAAGCTAAGGGCATAGGAGTGTACTGTCTCTGGTGCCTGTCTGTGTGTAGGGCTGGGGGGGACTGACTGCTTGTCCGCCTGTGTGTCTGTGTGTGTGAGCCTGTGCCCTGCATCTCACATAACCCTTGGAAAAAAATCAAGACGCAGTCTTTCGTCTCCAAGGTCCAGTGGTATCAGCTATATGCAATGAATTTAAAACAATTCATTCACAGATCCAAGGCTGCTAAGACACTAACAACTACCACCAACACAGAGACATTTTTTTTTCAGTCAAGAGAGAAGCTCGTATATAATAATCTGTGCTGAAAGTTTAATTCAAAAAGTATAATCCTTTGTGGACCTCTGTTCCCTTATTCAATCTGAGTCTTACAGTAGTTCTAGCAGAAACACGTACATTTCACCTGTCAGGTAAGCTAAGGGAAGCCAGCCTCACAGAAGACCTCGCAGGTTAGTTGTTAACTGGTACTGCAAAAAACAGATCATACTTCTTGTTAAATTTGATGACTATTTGAACATGCCTTTGGGCTGTTTGCTGCATTCTGTCTGGCTTTCTCATGGAGAGGTGTCCTGTAGATGGCATGACTGCAGAGAAATGATGCAGGAAGGGCGATGCAGGATACGAGCACAAAGCTGGGACCCACGACTAAGACAGAAGCTGAGGAATCATCACACCAGTGAGGAGGTAATGCACAGAGCTTCCAAAGTGAATTCCAGCTTCAGAATACAGCAAGAGGGCGAGAGGTTAGGTCTGCTCTCAGATTTCAATAAGATATTTTTGTCTAACAGCATTTCCAGTGTTTCAGCAGTCAGGCAGTCATAAAAGTCAAACGGGGTGCTAAGAAAGCCACACACACACAAGTTCGTAATCATATCTTTGTGGGGACTCTCCATTCATTTATATACATGTGGAAAACTCTAAAGGTTTTTATCACATTTTGGGTACATGTAATGTATATCTGGGTGTGTGAACTGGTTGAAATGCTTGTGTCTCACCATCAATGCATGAAACTGCCCAGCAACAGAGTCCCAGTAACACCCAGCTGCAGATAATCATGCTGGCTTTGCCTGCAGCGCTACAGAGCCCCCCCACCAGCACACCAGGCTGGGGAGGGAGAGCTCTTCTCTATCCAGCTGTGTGGGCATTCTCTCCAACACCAGATGCACTCTGACAGCTGCCAGAACCAAATGTGGTTCTTCTGCCTGGCTTGCCCCTACAGTCCCTCCCCAAAGGCACCACAACCTCCACTGACCACCTACCACAAACAAAAGACCTCCCTGCCCCCACACTGAGTAAATGTGCCCATCTGTGGACTAAAGGGCTTCATCTGCCTCTGGGTCCATCTTGCATATCACAGCTAATTAGTAAAATGATATTTGGGGTTACCAACATAGAAACAAATGTTGTGTGACTTTAACTGAGCGGTTCAGTGGGCTAAGTCTCGTGATCAGAAGGTCGCCGTTTGAGCCCCAGCCTGAACAGAACAGTTACCTGTCTGTGGGCCCTTGAGCGAGGCCCTTAACCCCCACCTCCAGGGGGGGGCTGCAAGTTGGCTGACCCTGTGCTGTGACCCCCAAGTCACGAAGAGCAAGATGGAGTAGGTGAGCAGAAGGATTCCAGTGTACCTGTACCCATACATATGTAAATGGTAAATAAAGTATTTGTCATTTAATAAGTACTGGAACATTACCTTTAGTCAGAACAGTCAGCAGAGCCACGCACTGTGGAAATGGGAGGGGGAATCAGGATTTATCTCTGGTGCAGATTTTTATCAACTTTAGCAAAGGGAAAGACTTTGGGTCTCCATCTACATACAATATGGGATTGGGCAATAATGTCATGGATATCACTGCTTTAGGTTATCATGGCACGCTTTAGCCCAAGCTGTGTGGCAGACAGGCACCGTGGCACCAGAAGGGAGCTGAGGGAGTAGTATGGGCGCAGCAGAGAGCCGAAATCTGGCTGCTGGAAATAAGAAGGTCAAACGGAATGAAACTGGTAACGCGAAATGATGGAGTGTCAGCCTGTCTGTCAGCTCAAAGTAAAATGTTCCCTGTTCAGGTTTGACGCGGTATGAAGGGAATATCTAGACATCCCTTCTGAATATTTAAAAGTTTAATAAGAACAGAAAGGATAAACAAAAAATGAAAAGTATGAGTTACTATTATAAGAAATAATTCCACTGTAGACGATGGCTCTTCATTGTAATTGTTCTAATATTATCATTAAAGGTCCACCGTCAAAATGTGACTCATGGCTTGGCAGTAAGTCCCCACATGCCAGAAGTAGCATTTTCTGGCTTTTAAGGAATTCAAAGAGCACAGTAACTTAGGTTAGCTAATGAACCAGTGACAGCTTTTCCAGATGATCTGTAATGACACTCCAGCCACCACACACAGCCAGAGCCAAAGTAAAACGCCCATACCCCACATTCCCCCCAAAGCAACATCCATCATTCTGTTGAGACTCTCATTATATCAAATCTTCCAAAGTCATTGTATAAATAAACTCGTTTGTGCCATAATTTGCACTCTACTGCTTGCAGCATTCAATATTCTATTGTTCATCTATCTATCTATCTATCTATCTATCTATCTATCTATCTATCTATCTATCTATCTCTTTTGTCCACCTTGCTTTTTTTATCACTGTCAGTTTGACATGTTGTACTGCTTCCTCTTTGACTCGTCACTGCCATCAGTGTCACTTGGAGGATCTCCCGAGTGGCTTCACACCTAAATGGAGTAGCTTCACATAACGCTTTGGAGTTTTTTCTGAGCTTCTGGTCCCATGCACTTTGGATGTGGACAGAGCAGTGTTTTATTCAGACTTGAAAAGGCACCATTTTGGTTCACCGGCACCCATCTCTGGCAGTACTGGAACAGTTCAGCTTAGTTTGATTTTTATAGCAGGAACTTGCCATTAGGGTTGGTATTTTCAATATTGTAGGTCAGGGAATTATTTTCTGCTGCCATTTTGCTTCTGAAATAAGAGGCATCCTATCCAGGGTGCCCCCCATCCAGGATGATGCCACCCCACTCAGAATTTTGATATCTATATTTTTAATGCGTTTATTTCGCTTTATTACATTTTATGATATTTATGACCATTTCATATAATGAGCCAAACGTATTGTTATAACTATGTCATATAGATCATTCCTCTAAAAGTCCCACGTGCCCTTTGCCTCAGCAGGTGTCATACGCTCAGATCTCTGCTGTGCATCGATGCAGCAGGAAATTAGCAGTGGGCTGTTGAAGCAGTTAGTACAGCATTAGCATCAAACCCTTCTTCATATGTGTGAAAATGAATTGCGATTATTTTGCATAATTACATTTCAGCAATATGGCCATAGTTTACTTTGCAAGATAGTTTGCTATCACCATGTAAAGTCATCCATCCCTCAGCCCTGTTGTTTAGCCTTCTGGCTCAATAGCTACTCTGGTTATCGACTTGCAATAGCACAGCATCCTATTTAATATTACTGAAGGAGAGCTCTGAGTATCATGACAGTGACCTGAAGGTTTTTACCACCACAATCGTAGGTTATATCACAGGACAAATTAATTCTTTTGGCCAGTCATATACTCCAAGACAATAATGTTTGTAGTGGTTTTCAGACTCACCTAGTTTGTTTTATTATTTTCAGCAGGAGAATGTTTTATCACATATAAGATTGCTTTTGATTGTCGAAGCCAGTGTTCAGAAAAGCTGCCAGAATGGCACCTGAGGTTGAATGTCGTGTACAGAAACTTCACCTACGCATTGCGGGATGTGGCTCCCGGCATCCAAGTCCTCAGAGCGCCGCGTGACCTGCCTCCCTTTGGGGTCATCGGGGGAATGCGAGACAACAGAGCCGGCTGTGAGGCAGGGCCCCCGCACAGCTGTGCAGCTCGGGTGGGGGCCTCAGCAGGAATCCCCGACATGCACGGGGACCCCGGCCAGTACACATTCCCCTCATTCTGCCCTTTTCCACCGCCAGCAGCGGCGGGAATTCACTGCCACGTCTGAGGAGACATTGTGCCACTTCTGTCTCTCCATGAGGTCGACGCAGAGCAGGAATTTGGTGGACTGAGGTTAAGGATGTTGACAGAGTGGCCACCCATCTCCTGTTGAAAGACTTGCTCACTGCCCACGCTTCAAGTATCCCAGCAGAAATGGAGCAGTCTGTCTACAGACCTATAATTAGGTTATCACTGTACGGCAGCTTCCTTAAGCGTCCTGTTTAGGTGCCAAGACAAAAAGTAGCTTGGTCATTAAAGATATAACCAAGTAAAGAGAATGGCAGCTTAAGTGATGAGACATTTACCATAATTACCTTACTTGGTAAAGTTTAACAGTTAGGAATCGTTAGTGGTGGTTCTGGCACGTTTAGCTCCCTGGGCGAAATCCCAGTAGTCCATTGGTGTCAGTGCCTGACATATTTTTGTGGGAACCCCATGGCACCCCTTGAACGTTGCCACCCTGGGCAGTTGTCCATCTTGCCTTTGCCAGGATACACCCATGGGATTAGGCCCGTATATTAGAATCCGCTCTGATGGTCAAACCGCATTGCCTCGCTCTACCACCCCAGTGGCTCTCTTACCTGATGTTATGGGACTTTCGCTTGATCTCGCTCCAGCAGAGGTTCATTGTGCCCCCCCCCCCGAGCAGCTTCTCCTGCCTCTTCCCCCCGTGTGCCCGGCTCCTTGTCACGATTCCCTGGCGCTTGGCCGCAGTGTAGCCGCTGCCATACGGCTCATCCAGAACCTTCCAGAAACACAGACAGGCACAGAGGCTCAGGACAGTGTCAGAAGGGTGAGGCTAGTGTCTCTCTTCACCTAAGCGAGCCCAGAAAGGCAAAAAAATAAACAAGCATTGCTAGAGGACTGATCTGCCACGTATTCATATAGCATGCACCTACGTGCGGTCCGGCTTATCTGGGGTGAACAAGCGCGCCACAGTGGTGACATCTCCCGTTTCTCGGTGTCAAGCTGTCATATCGCTGCAGCTTCGGCATATCCCCATCGCTAAGTCTCCCTTTCCCCCTCAAACACCCGACTTTCCAGCCTAACAAGCAGACAAACACTCAAATGCTGAAGGCACTGAAAAGTGATTCAGAGAGAAGCAGCACATCCCAAGCCTCTGCGGCAGTTAACGGTGAATGTCAGCTTCACTGCAATCACTGCAAAGCTAGCACATCTGCAGCATGGCAGTAATAGCTGTTGAGCAAACAAAATGTCACACATAAGATGCTTTTTTATTCATATTCTTATTATTATCCAAATTATTTTTCATAGTTGTTTTTAATGAAAAGTTACCCAAGGTACTTGGTTGCTTTCCTTAAAAATAGTGTTGCACTTTTCCACTGGTCATCCATCCATCCATCCATACATCCATTTTCTATACCCTCTGGTCCTATGCAGGGTCATGGGAGTTCGTAGCCTATCCTGAAAACTATGGGCGCGAGGCAGGGAACAACCCAGGATGGGGCGCCCATGCATGGCTGACCTCCAATCATTTCATTATAGATACACATTCTTAATGAATATGTTTCTAGCTCCATATGCATGTGTGTCTGTGCATCTGAGTACCATAAAATACCAAAAAGATGTCACATCACATATGATAATCTACAAAAAAAGGCTCTGGCTGTGAAAATGAGCAAATCTAGTGTTCTTTGCCTAAATGGCTGCTCTCTCACTTAAGGGAACGTAAAGTCCTCTATATTCCTGTCACCATGATCCACAAATTCAGCTTTATACTCCTAGTACAAGATCCTAACCAAGCATGTCAATAACCTAGAACCAAAACACAGCCGTAATAAAAGACAAGGATCTGCATAGTAACCTGTAAAACAATCGTTCACAAGTGCCAAGATCATTAAACTCCAAGCATTCATCATGAAACATTTGATACATTTGATACATAGTATAAAATAGTATAATGTCACATTATCAGTCAAAACTATATCAATCTGAAGAACAATCTCCTTTTGTCAGTTTCCTCATGATAATATTTGATTAACCTTGAATTTGTATTTGCTATTTATCTTTCTATTCTCTTATTCTCTTTCTTATTCACTCAAATTAAATTTTAAAAATCACCATAAATGAATATGCAATCTCAGGTACATACTCTGTGATTGGTGTGATTGAACTGCAGTCAAAAATGCATCGGAGTTTCAATTCACTCTTATATATACGACCTGTTAATATCAGTTAACATAAAAACAATGTAAAGCATACCATTATATAACCACCACTGACACTGCGCTACATGCCTTATGTTGGGTCTCTTCTGGAGGCCTGCCCAGCTTCACCACTCAGGAGACATAAACATGAGATAATAGCAGTCTAATACTTATTTTCCATGCCGATCCATGACAATTATAACACTTACCTCAGACCTTGCCAAACCCAGGTCTGGTGCGGATTTGGGTCCATTCAAGCGCTGGGTTTGCTATCATTATAAACCAGGGGTTTTTCCACTGTCTGCTGGGTGGTTTGGCAAAAACAGTCGTCATTTAATTTTCCCTTGTGGAGAAAGAATTTTGGAAGGCATACAAATATATTGGTACTGCGATCAATGAAGGCATTGTTCCCTCTCCATTGTTACCGTCACAATGACGACACAAGGGAAAATCTACAGCCCTCACCCTGCATAACAGCTTGCACTGACACATGCATAAAAAACCAAGTGAGACCCACTGAACAGAAGTAATATCAGGCACTTAACAAGTGATACTGCCAAATGCTCTCCTGAGACATATTAATTCCTGCAGTAAGCAGGAATATGTTCTGAACAGCCAAGAATCAGCTGAGGAATGAATAAAGGTTAATGTCACCTCTGTCTGACTTTGGATCCATAATGAACTGCAATTATGGCAAATATGTCAGAGAATGAACATTTAACATCATGAGACGAATCGCTCCTGCAATTCCCCGCCATACCTATTCAAACGATAAAAGCGGGCCAGCTGCCACTGCCACCGAATAGAACCAAATAGCAGAGGAATATTACACTACCCAATCAGTGATGCTATTTCTGTGTTCACTGCCATTTTAATATTTATATTAAGCAGAGTATCCATTCAGCCACGTTCTGCTCCGCCTCCTGAATACTAAATGCTAATAAACTGAATCTGTATTCACTGCCATTGTCATAGCCGTATGAGTATCCATTCCGTTTTAATGCTTGGTAGGCAAATAGACCTGATTCTCCTGTATTACAGACAAATGAGTGAAAAAATCCTAATGAGTCCCATTATGAAGAAACAAATAAGCAGAGTAACACATCAGGGGCCTCACATGGTAGGGACGAGGCCAGAATGGCAATGTTCTTTGCTGATTGTGGAACAGGATGACTTGCCAATATTTCAGGTGCTCCTGCAACTTGCTTTGTACTACCTATTTGTTCAGAAAGATACCAGGTCCTCTATCTGTGGGCTATGAAACAAGACATTGTAAAGTAAAGCCAGAGATGCTGAAGCAGATGTGTATGGTAGATTGGGCCAAAATTTGTGGACCGCACTGTTTAGCTCTGCCCACAGTGGCTTCAGGTAGGCCCGGACTCTTGCCCCGCCCCTAGTGGTTTCAGGTAGGCACGGACTCTCACTCCACCCCCAAAGGGTTCGGGTAGGCCCAGACTCTTGCTCCGTTCCCAATGGGCTCAGGTAGACACAGACTCTTGCTGAGCCCCCAGGGGGTTCAGGTAGGCACGAACTCTAGCTCTGCCTCCAATGGGGTCAGGTAGGTACGGACTCTAGCTCTGCCCCCAGTGGGCTCAGGTAGGCACGGACTCTAGCTCCGCCCCCAATGGGGTCAGGTAGGCACGGACTCTAGCTCCGCCCCCAGTGGGCTCAGGTAGGCACGGACTCTAGCTCCGCCCCCAGGGGGTTCAGGTAGGCACGGACTCTAGCTCCGCCCCCAGTGGGCTCAGGTAGGCACGGACTCTAGCTCTGCCCCCAGTGGGCTCAGGTAGGCACGGACTCTAGCTCCGCCCCCAATGGGGTCTGGTAGGTACAGACTCTAGCTCCGCCCCCAGGGGGTTCAGGTAGGCACGGACTTTAGCTCCACACCAAGGGGGTTTAGGCAAACACAGACTCTAGCTGAGCCCCCAGTGGGCTCAGGTAGGCACGGACTCTAGCTCCGCCCCCAGTGGGCTCAGGTAGGCACGGACTCTAACTCCGCCCCCAATGGGGTCTGGTAGGTACGGACTCTAGCTCCGCCCCCAGGGGGTTCAGGTAGGCACGGACTCTAGCTCCACACCCAGGGGGTTTAGGCAAACACAGACTCTAGCTGAGCCCCCAGTGGGCTCAGGTAGGCACGGACTCTAGCTCCGCCCCCAGTGGGCTCAGGTAGGCACGGACTCTAACTCCGCCCCCAATGGGGTCTGGTAGGTACGGACTCTAGCTCCGCCCCCAGGGGGTTCAGGTAGGCACGGACTCTAGCTCCACACCCAGGGGGTTTAGGCAAACACAGACTCTAGCTCCGCCCTCAGTGGGCTCAGGAAGGCACGGACTCTTGCTACGCCCCCAGGGGGTTCAGGTAGGCACGGACTCTCGCTCTGCCCCAGCAGGATCAGGTAGGCATAGAATTAAGCTCTGCCCCCAACAGGCTCAGGTGTTTAAATGCTACTTAGACACTTAAATTTGGTCAAAGTCACATGTAATGGCATTTCTGTATTATGTATAACTCATGTCATAGATGAGATATATTTCCCATTGTGCTTGGTGATGTGAGGCTTGCATGCAGCTGCACAGCCATAGAAGCCCCTTCCATGAAGCTTCTGGTGCAGTTTTTGTGCTGGGGCTAATTCCAGAGGAAGTATGGATTATTAATTCCCTACTATCTTCAACCATTTCTAAGGAAGATTTTTTTTGGATATTTTTTTCCACGCAGAACAGATTAAGATACGATGAACTGCAACTATCCATGGCAGAGATCTTCATATTGTTCACTTTGCCTTTTACTTCAAACATATAAAAAATGTAAAATGCGTGAAAAAATCTGCATATAAGGATCTTATCGAAATTGACCTTTTACTCATAATATGCATTTCTCAATGGCTGCATTGACATGCATTTGACAAAGGCAGTGTTCCTGATTGAAAGCTAAGAAGCATTTTTTTTCAGTCTCCATTATTAGATAAATGCCCTGTTAGGTGGGCACTCTCCAAGGAGCTGAACCTTGCAGTGGCACAGCAGAAACAGTTATCAATCTCCAAATGTTTTCTAAGATACCGAGTGACAGTATGAAAATGAAAATCATCACAGATAATGAACTGTCATTTGTTGTGAAAATAAATGAGCTTCAGGTTAGTGCGTGGCCCATATCAATACTGTTGCAACACTGTTTGGGTCCACAAAACAAGAAAGCCACCATGTTTTAACACCTTTTCTTATAACATGGTCAAGTAGGCTTCCATACTATCAGAGTCAGTCAGCTAAGCAATGAAGTGCATTTTTTTAACATCCATTCTTGTAATATGGTGAAGCAGGCATCCACACTACCGGATTCAGTCAGCTAAGCAATGAAATGCAATGTTTTAACATCCATTCTTGTAATATGGTGAAGCAGGCATCCACACTACCGGATTCAGTCAGCTATGCAATGAAATGCAATGTTTTAACATCTCTTCTCATAGCATCTGTAAGCCAGAAGAACATCAGAAATGAAAGGTTTCTCTATCATTTAGTCACATCACTGAACACCAAGCTGAAAGCTACAAACACATCAGTTCATTAACAGCTGAAATAAACCAGATTACTTTTGGTTTGGTGGAAGTGGTCAAGGTCAACTGAAGAATAAGCTTTCAAACAAGGAGCCATGCTCTCTACAGTCTGTGAGACAAACTTTTCTCGAATCTTTTCATCTAAAGCATTGATTTGTCCCCCCTCTAACATAGCCATCAGCCAGCATTCTGTCACTTTGCATCCTTATCTAGAAACCATCTAGTCATTCAGAGCATCCTTTTCTGTTTTCATTTGTGTTGGAAAATTGGCATTAACAATTAAATCATACATTTTCATGTCATGATCAATACACTTCAATATTAATCAGAAGACATTTACGCATCCTGCATTATTTATAACCTTGGTTTTAGTTTTAGTTTTTTTGGTATTTAAAAAAATGTATTTGTATTCAGGAGCTGATGGATGATAATTGTTCCACAGCCAACCAATAGCATATTCATTTGCTACTTTATGATATTACTCAAGGTAGCATGATTCCATATTTACTGAGACTCCACTGGAAGGGATGTTTGTTGCTTAGACATAGAGGTTACAGCAGTCTGGGTCCACACTTCAAAGGAAATAATTTCAGCATCCCTAATGAAAGTATTTTTCACTGAATATTGACCTAATGCAGAAAACTTTTAGAGGACTACAGCTCACAAGTAAATATAAATTAAATGTATTTAGAAAATTAAATAAACATGAAAAACATTCACTTAGGCTAAAATCTTGCTAAAATGGAGGAAAACAGTTTGTGACAGAGGACAGTCCGACATTTCCTCTCTCCTTGTCTCTAAACACTTCCACTATTGGAAAAAGCTGTTTTGTCAGCCATGTCACTTCCTGTTTGCTGAGATGCATGAATAGATGGGTGCCTGCTTTTATAAGAACTACAGCCTGTGAAATGACTGAATCTTCTAGTGTTTCAACACAATATATTCACAAGAAGCATTCAGAGAAGCACCTTCGCAACTTCAAAGAAAAGGAACATATCAGCCCCAGGGGACTTTTTTGAAAATCTCCCACTCCTTTGTTTGTGATTGGTTACATTTTGTTTATTCATTTTAATACAGAACAGAGAGAATCCACAGTGGCATTATAAAAACTACCAATGGGCCCAAAATGACAGATAGGACTAAAAAGTACCTGCTGATAGAGCAATTCAGACAAAACAATGGGAACTGCATCCAACATCCACTGCCTTTGTTTGATTGTTTGTTTGGTTGGTTGGTTGGTTGTTTGTACAAAATGTTGACAAATGTTAGCTGATTTACTTTACATTCAATGAACACCCAAGAACACACAAAACAAGCTTCTAAAGGTTTAAGAAATAATGTCCTTGACTGTAAAGGTGTGTACTCTGTGCAATAGAAAGGACAAAGAGTGAATGACACGTTTGTGGAGAAATACTGTTTTTTTTAAGGCTGCCTGCAGATGACACAGAACAATCACAAGAGGACATTCAGACCTAACACCGAGGCTCAAACCAAACCAAAGAATGCTATAAGTAAGCCAAAGGCTAACAATGCTCATACAAACTATTACTAGCAGGCACCACAATAATCTCCCAATGGAGCCCAACAACCCAAAAGAGGATAGCTGAGGGTTAAATCTCAGTAGCTACAAATACATGCCCTGGCTACACCCAAATATAATTTACAAGCCCTTTTACAGCAGTTCATACAAACAAAATTTCTACAAATATCATGACCCCATGATATGTGGAAGCACGCACACTAATGATCACACAGTTTCTACTGCAGGTGTTTGCTCTGACTTGATAGATGCTTCTGGAAAGCTTAGATTTTTTTTTTTAATATTCACCAATTCACTCGATGACCATTGCCAGCAGAAGTGTGTACATGGCTGTTTAGCTGTCTCGTGGGTGTGTACCACTCAGTAACATACTAATCTTGTCACCAGCATCAATCAACAGCATCAATGCCCGAACCACTCACTCCTAAGGTGAATTTAGAGGGCAGAGATACTTTGCCCACTTGTAACTGTAATTTGACAAACCAAATCACTTCAAACCCAACATGAAAGGTGAGGAAGAACAAACTCCCTGTTGTGAAAATGATTGAAAATTACTGGAGCTAAAAAAAAACAGTATGTCTTTTCATCAGTGTTGACTGGAAGCCCTAGATTGCAGAAAAAGGATGGGTGACAGGTGCAATGGTAAATATTCACTTCACGAGTCACTCATGTCGCTTTTGAAGTCCTTAAAAAAACATTATGATTACATTTGTGTTCTTTCCCAGTGAAAACAGGGACTGTGCTCCACCTTACTGTGCTGGTGTTCACACTGAGCATGACACCAGCCCTCTGGATGCCTTCCCTCAGTATTATACGCGCTGTGAGGAGTCAGAATAACGGCAGAGTAAAGAGGCGAATTCCCCGAGATGGGCGTGCCACATCCAACCCTGCCATTTAGGATGGAGCACCCTGAGTATGAGATTACACCTTCTAATATAAAAAACAATTTGGCTACCCTGCCGCTCTACAAACACTCTAATACACAAATGCAAACACATTCATGGTATTCCTTCTCTGAAACACATTTACAAATGTTACCAGTCAATTTTAAAAGCGTAATTGTGGCTCATGATTGGTGTTTACCTTAATTTTACTTCACACTTCCAGGACTGGAGGTCTGAAAAACCCTGTCCAGAATAATCAATTTGAATATGAATGTATTAGATATTTTATATATGTATTTTGCTGAATAAAGGATGAATACAAAATACAGGTGATTATTGAAATACATTGCTGATCATTCACTTCCTTGCTGGAAGTTCCAAAATCCAGTGAATGAATTATTTTAATTTTCATAGAAGAGGCCAGTTATGAATAAAACAGCTGCATTGTATAGAATCATATGTGCACCTGGATAACTAAAAAAAAAAGTCCCAGACACAGTCTGAGGTCCCGGGTACAGGCTCAGCTCCCAGGTACAGGCTGAGGTCCCAGGCCTAGCCAGGCACAGTCTAAGGCCAGGGCACAGGCTCAGCTCCCTGGCACAGGCTGAGGTCCCAGGCCCAGCCAGACACAGTTTGAGGTCCCAGGCACAGGCTCAGCTCCCAGGTACAGACTGAGGTCCCAGGCCCAGTCAGACACAGTTTGAGGTCCCAGGCACAGGCTCGGCTCCCTGGCACAGGCTGAGGTCCCAGGCCCAGCCAGACACAGTCTGAGGTCCAGGGTACAGCCAGACACAGTCTGAGGTCCTGGGCACAGGCTCAGATCCCAGGCACAGTCTAAAGTCCAGGGCACAGCCGGGCACAGTCTGAGGTCCCAGGCACAGCTGAGATATCTGATGGGGTGTATAATGTTGAAAGACCCAAACCCATATTGCAACATATACTAGCATCTAAATAATGTATTTCCCAGGGATGTGCTACCTTGTTTCAGCAAGACCACATAAAGCGACATTCTGCATATATTACGACAGTGTGGCTTCATGCGAGTGCCGCACTGGCTTGCCTGCAGCCCAGACCCGCATCCCGCTGAGAACATGTGACACATCATGAAGCATGAAATACAATGAAGAGCCCACACTGTTAAACGGCTGAAGCCTGACAATCAAGCAGGAATGGGGAAAAAAATCCCACCTTCCATATAACAACAATTAGCATCCTTAGTTCCCAAATGACCATTTTATATAT
>JAODUD010000038.1:5746508-5758449 GCA_026784285.1 Stomatorhinus walkeri
GCTTCACTATAGCGATGGTACTGCGGCCTATCAGCAGTGCCACCATCCTGCTTCACTATAGCGATGGTACTGCGGCCAATCAGCAGTGCCATCACTCTGCTTCAGTGTAGTGGTGGTTACAATTATAAATGAAAACATAAGTCAAATAAAACAAGTTTCCTTCATAACACGAAAACAGTATGTAACAGTGCATGTCTGACATCCACCCCGGTTGTGTGGTGATGACACAGTCAAATTCTAGTTTGTCCTTTAACTTGTGTTAAATGTATGTATTGTGCATATATGTATGCAATGTCCCATGAATTTTCTCTGTTGTTATAATAGCTCCAGGAGGTTACTTTGATGAATCAAAGATATGACATTTTCTTGGTACTCAAATGGTGAGCATACTATAAATTTATTTGTTAGCAAAGAATACTGTGTGTATTTATAGAAAACATTCTATTAAGTGAGTAACTTGCAAATACAGAAAATCTCAGCGCGTGCAAGAACCTTTGACCAGTAGTGTAAGTCAACACTGGCAAAATTAAGAATAAGGTCATGAAGTATGTGCATTAGCTTCGCTTTTGGTACTACCTATAGTATGAGGGAAGCGGCTGTGGATAAAATTGTTGATACAGCCCTGAACAATGGAAAGAGTGGGAGAGGTGCTGTGACTGGCTACTGCTTGCAATTTTAGCATTGTGGCTGGCAATTTCAGATACAATTTACTAGGAAAATTCTGGACAAAAGATATTTTTATAATGTGTGGCTTGGCCTCTTTCATTATGATCATGCTTCTTGCCTTAGACAGATGACTCAAGAAAACAAGCAATGTGTAAATGTGTCTCAAATCCATTAATCAAGATAAATATATGATGTATCTTGGGAAGGCCACACACGTTCACTATAAAGGGGTTGCCAAGGAGGTAATATAGAATTAATCCCAGTATTTCAGAAGATTTCTCAAATGAATTAATCCCAGTATTTCATCAGATTTCTCACATAAATTAATTGCAGTATTTTAGCAGATTTCTCGCATGAATTAATTCCAGTATTTCAGCAAATTTGTCACATGAATTAATCCCAGTATTTCAGCAGATATCTCACATGAATTAATAACAGTATTTCAGCAGATATCTCACATGAATTAATCCCAGTATTTCAGCGGATTTCTCACATGAATTAATCCCAGTATTTCAGTGGATTTCTCACATGAATTAATACCAGTATTTCTTACATGATGTTGCACTCACTAGCATGCAAGAGCAGTGTTCAAGGTCAGGTTCAGTGTTCAACAAGTATCAAAATTAAACTTCAAAAGACAGTATTACTGAGCAATTAGCATCAACACAGGCACGGGCTGCTGTACTGGTCAGGAAGCTGAAGCTGTGAAGGTATCAAGTTAACGCACCCAAGCTACTTCAGCATAAACTGCATGGGCCAGTTTGCTGTTTAAATTTCTTTACTCGGGTACACAGAAGTGGCCGAGAATAACAGTCACAGCGACTACTGTGAAGCCTTTGACTTTGTGCCTGTTCAAGGTCATGCTCATCAGAAAAAAAGACGAGCCGTAAAAGCTAATGGAACAGGTTCATCAAAAGTTACAGCACCTGGTAGGCTTCAGCACTCCTTTATCCTTGATTGATCGCTACATAAATTAATTCTTCACTTCACAGGCAAAAAAGCATCAGTTAAGCACCTAAACTTAATGGAAGAAGATGGAGCGTACAGAGCGATTAGTAACACTTTCCCCCGTGGCAGCTAGAAGACATACTCCACACTACCCGTCTAGTTGAACATATCTGTTAGTAAGGTTATGTGGCTAGATGTAGAAGCAAATAACAGCTGGAAAAAATTAATGATCTTTGCCTCCAGTGTATTTCGAAGGGCAGAAACACTGTTACGCCGGTAAAGGAAATGAGGAGCCACATCCACAATGACAGAAATTTCCATATTTTCTGACCAGGCGCTCTTTCCCTTGGGCTTTTGGCAAACGTAAAACAACCCAATGTCGAAAACAAGCCGTCAGCTTTATTGCATGTATAGTTCCTTGCTGGACAGTGGCATAATAACCGGCATGTTTGCTCCCCCTATATATTTATAGCCCAGGCTGGTCACTGTAGCTCAGATTATGATCCAACTGTCACTCGCCATTTGTGTCAGGTACTCCTGCAGGGGTGCAGCAAATTGTTATAGCTCTGACAAGGACAGTAAGGTTTAAATTAGCTATTCACTTCACAAACACTGTCAGACACCTGTGAGTTGTTAGTAGCAAGTGATGGGCACTGCAATGCTACTGGAACTGGAACATAGCCCTCCTGGTGGGTTGTCTATGGTAAGAATGGAAACTGGTAGGACTGTGGATCTGTGCGAACGGAGCTGCAACTGATGAAACTGAAAATGGAGTAGGGGACATAGGCATGATGCAGATTTTCTTACTGTGTGTGAAAGTTGTGCATTCAAAAAGTATGCACACAACATGGAGAAAGAGAACTGCAAACAAAATTAAAAGGATTGCCTAGTGAATTCCTGAAAGAAAAATCAGGCTACAGGGAGGGGCTGGGGGTGCTTTAGAAAATGTCCCTTTTCTGAAACTCACCCCCCCCTTCGGTGTTCCCAACCCCCCCCCCCAATTTGGTAGATTTTACTGAGTGTCTGTTTTTGATCATAGACAAGTAAGACAGATTTGATGAGTGAGGCAGCCACCAATTCTTCGGGTCGAGCTCCTGCCTCTCGACGCAGAGCCGCATCCACATTATGTTATGGTGTCCAAGTAACTGAGGAAAAACTTCAAAAAGTTTGGAGCAATTTTGCATTACAAAAATTAGAATAATATTCTCTTCGGCCAGTAAGCCACCAGCCACAATGTACCAGTATGTCTATGGCAATCAGTAGGATGCTGATTCAGGAGCAACTTCCATTCCATGTTAAAGTTACATTCTGCTATTTCAAAGGTGCTCGGCCAGTATTCAGCGGAGATGGAGAAAGATGATAATGAAAGTAATCTGGGCACCTGAAATGAGCTGCCTAGCGTACATGCAGTTCAGGATCTCATTTTCTGCTCATGAATTCTTCAGGTCTGTTCATATAATCGATCAGCAGTGCTGGTGCCAACCTTTCATGGGCTTGAGCACAAAGATATGGCCACAGTCAGGCTTTATAATATGTAATATATAGCGGTGGACTTGTACTACTTTACTATCAACATCAGCTTGAGACCCAGAAAGACCGCACACAATTCGGGACACTAAATTACACTCATAAATGTGCTTTATAAGGCTCCAGGCAGATGTAAAGCTATTCTATATTAATAAGAGCCCATCAGTGCTTAGCGTTTACGTAATAGCTGCTGGTCACGGAAAGAGGTGAGCTGTAGTGTCTTAGGTACTGGGGTTTATGGTGAGCAAATCGCTCCCCATTCTTTGGCCCACCTCCATCTAGCCTGCCCTGGTTCAGCACCTTTCAAACAGCCTGCAAATAATGGAAATGGCATTTTGTTCCATCTCACGTGAATAAACCCGTAACTCATCACGGCCAAAGCAGGGACGGTTATTGAGGTGCTGTCAAGTCGACAATAACGGAATATTATATGAAGGTGAACAGGGGGCATTAAAAAGCACCTCAGCAGACTTTGCCATTAAAGCATCCACAAAAAGAGCTTATGAGCTCTATTTCATTTTTATTACATAAAAGAAACTTACTTCTCTGTGGTAATATAACAAATAATATATAACATGTTACACAGAAGCGCACTGCCACCCCACGCTGGAATGGTGTTACTTCACTTGTCTCACAGCCGCATTTCCAGCCTGAAACACAAGCGTCAGTCTCCTCGCTGGCCGTCATACTGGCACTAATGCAAAAGACAAGTTTTTTCTTGCTCTTCTTTGTCATCTTTAGATTTCAAAAAAGCATCGTAATCGATTTAGGAGTACCTAAATGCATACCTTGCTGAATATATAATACCTAAATACCTAAATGAATACCTAAGATCCTAAGAATATATTCAATAAAATCCAAGATAAGTGAATCTTATTTTAGTTCGTAACAGCCAATTATATAGCTTTCTAGACATATGTGTATACGAATCGCATGTTTTGGATTAAATGTTTTTTTTAACCGAAAATTGAAAATAATTGCAAAGCATAACTGGGGTGGATTTTCTTTCTTGCAGATCCAAAGTTTGAAACCTCGCTCAAGCATGAGTGTGCCATGATCTCAGCGAACCTTTTATGATAAATGAAAATTTAACGTCCACCACAATTATAACTGCACTCCTGTGCCTAGACCCACAGCAATGTGGTCAGACCTGGCTGCCGTAATTCTTACCAACCTGTGAAAACAGTCAAGGGAAAAACTTCCCTATCCGTGTAAACATCGCCTCTATGACGAGGAGAAGAGATTACAAAAATGCAAAACGGTTATAATATAACAATTATATGGGTTACAAAGAGGAAAATGCTGTGAAGACACTCTGGCACACGCTCCATAGTGTCAGATACTTAATTATCGTGCCCCTAATCCCACTGCATGACTCACTGTATTTACATAAAATGACTTGAGATCAAATACGTGTTTGACGGCATGGTATAAACACTGCAGTCTCGGTTGTCATTAATTCAGTCTAGCAACTGGGTACTCGCTTGCACTGGAAAGCAACTACGATTAAGCGATTACTACGATACATAAAAAAAAGATATTAAAAAAAACACTTTTATGCTAAGACTGTTCTGTGAACTTCCAAACATTCTTACGTCAATAGTACAGACAAAACTATAATTAAAAGAATTTACAGAGTGCCAGAGAGGATTAAGAGATGCTTCAAATGACTGAGCACAATCATTTCCTGCCTTCAATTAAGGTGTTGGAGAAAAATCTAATACCTGGCGGGCAAACCGCTATAAGCCTTCCCTCCACGCTGCACTAAATGCATCTAAATGCAAGTGTAACTGGATTTCATGTGCTTATGCACTTCTTGTATAGCTTGCTTTTTAAACATCATTATAAATACTGAAAATAAGATTTTGCTCTCGCATTCTCCCCAGCCATGGTCACTCTCCTAAACCACACTGTAACTGCTGTCATGCAGCGTGTCCTATCGGTTTCAATGCGGGGGAAATGAAAAGAATTGATAATAATTCTTATAGCCGAATGCCCCGAAGATCACCCAGATAATGTTAAATAATATCTTCATATTGCATCGAATAGGAAGTCAGCAACTAGCTTGTTATCTAAGTTCATACAGCTGACTGGGACAAACCAAACTGGTGTAATCATCATCAAAACACCCGAATAGATTTTTTCCGATGATTCTGAATCTAAGACGCCAATCACCAGTCCGGTGCAATTATTACACACAACACAAGTCACTCGCGAAGTCCACGGTAAGATCTTACCTTAATCCGTCTCCACAGGGATACAGAAAGATGTATCTCAATGAAGCATCAAATGCAGCCGGTATATCTTCCTGCAAATCCACCTAAGGTTAAAACAACCGAAGTGTCAAATGGTCAATATTCACTGGCGCCAAAGCGAAATTTATAAACCGTGTATTTAGAGAGCAGCGCTGCACTGGGGCATAATCTGGCCCAATGACATGCGGCTGTTTGAGGCGGCGCTCCGCTATGAATCAACGTGCTGGTATCGGACGCGCGCACACGCGTTCACAACGTGACATGTGTTCATTCCCCGTCTGCCTCCTTTTTTTAATAAATCGAACGACAGACTGCTGCTGTGACTGGATTAAGCTTCCAAAGTGAGTAAAAAGTACAAAAGCAATGATTTAACAATCATTTCAGTAACTGTTTATTCCGATCGTGTAGAACACAATTATTATACAGAAAATATTGGCGCCACTATATTGTTGTCTGTTGTTCTGTATTGTCGATTCTTATGAAACTGGAGCGAATTCTATCAATTTTAATGTCAGTAATTAAATATCAAAAATAATTCTTAGGCCACTAGTAGTCAGAACTGAGTTTACCTTATTACTGAAATGTTTCTTGTTGCAATGCAGTTCGAACTGTATTGGAAATGTAAAACAATGGACCATAAATCGTTCCTTAGGTGCATTGTCGTGTTTTTCGATATTTCTATTTTATTTCTACTAGCTTTAAACATTGCATACATTTCAGCTCTAACAGCAGTATTTCTGAAATAATGGATGCGCTCGTTATTCGCTCCGAAAAAGCCCATCACTTTGAAAGGTGAATATCGGAAATGATTCCAGGAATAGAGACATTAGGACCCCAAACATACGTCCAATCCATATCCCTTTGACTGGACTTCTATCTCAAGTAAAAAAACTTACCTATCTGACATTATGGGGTGATTGACTTACGCACGTTCCCTGCCCGCTTCCGGAAGTGGGAAAAGCAGAGCCTATTCAGGCCGGCAAAGCGGCTTTCCTTTACAGTCCATAACAGACATACAGGCAAAAAAAAAAAACACTATCTCACTCAGAGGAAACAGTCTACCTAGAAAATGAGAGAAATTCAGAGAACTCACCAGAGGAAAAAACTCACAAACATTGAGTAATCATGCTGGCATGATACAGCGGCAAAGCAAAACATAAATATCGATTATAAAAAGACAGTAAGGTATCCAACAATGGACACTATAATGGTGACATTACACTATTCCAGATAATACCCGCTAAATGTATATACCCCATATGCCATAAGAAGGCACCCATTCTTCAATAAGCTTGCAATTTTTGGTTGTGTGATTTAATCAAAGGAGGATAATTTTATATTCCATTGTAATCAAATGTAGCATGAAAAAGACGTCACAGCAAATACTGTATTTAGTCTGTTGCATATGAATGATTTCCTATAGCTGCTATATATTCTGCATGTTTGTACAGGTCTAGAGCAGTAGATGTTGTTAGTGAAGAGGTCTGCCTGCATGGATCGATAATGAAAATATGGGATATAACACAACATGAAGTCTCATAACTCATTCTGTTGGGCTTCCACAGCAGCAAATATGTTTTCGGAATTAACATATTCCCTTCCAGTGTGGGCTGCAATGCAGAAAACAGTCACTGCTTTTCCAGGGCAGATGTTAGTCAGCCAGTATTTTATTACATGCACATCTAATAACAATAAGGAGCTTCTGTTAATAATAATAATTACAATAACAACAATAATAATGATATTTGTGTTTATGGTTTCTCAAATTTTTAAATGGATTTTTCATAGGCATATTAACTAATTTCTGTCACTAATCACTGGTTATGAGTGGCAGCTTGGAGCAAAATTAGAATAAAGGTTTCATCCCTTTCATGTTAATGAAATTGCAGCCACAAAATACAGTTTTACAGCAGCCTGCATCGGTCAGAAGCTGTGAGAGAGCTGTGTTCTTGGAGGTAACATAAGCAGTAACAGTTTGCATTAAATGCATCCTTACTCTAGAAATAATCAGTGAGGCTCCTTCTCCCTCTCTTCACGCATCCCATTAATCTCATAAATCCATATGATGAATGGAAAACGCTATTCATCTAAAGCAGTCTCTAGATCAATATTTCATTTTTTGTCCCAGATCAATTTTTTATAATTTCAGTTTCTCTGTCAGCTGCCTCATTTATATTAAAAAACAAGAGAAAGGCAGTCTCTCATTAGCACTTAAAGAGATTTCATCTCTAAAATGGCCATACTGTCTGGTGCTATCAACAAGCAGATTAATTATATCCTTTTTCTTCATCATCATCATCATCATCATAATCATCATCTTCTTCTTCTTCTCTAATGATAAAATTAATAATAGTAGTGCTGATGATAATGATGATGATGATGATGATTATTATTATTATTATTATTATTATTATTGTTGTTGTTGTTTTCACTTTTTCTAGGCAGCCGGTTACCACTAAATGCTGCTCCAAATAAGAGTGAATACAAGGCAGATTATTTATAGCTTGGCCCATTTATTTATTATTTTTTACATCAGTAGGACAATTAATAAATACATATTTATTATTACAAAAACCTGAACCTGAAGTCAGTAGAGCAATAACCAAAGCGTGACATGTCAGAAGGCCAAGTATCAGTAACTGGTCTTTCATTTCGGTAACTGGTCTTTCATTTTGGTAGCTGGTCTTTCATTTCGGTAGCTGATCACACGTCTCACTGCACTGGCCTGTGAAATGGAGACATGCTCATGGCGGACTTTGTGTGTGCAGATATTTCACAATGATGGTGATTTTCTTTGTAGCATAATAAAGTTTGACAAATGGATAAAAATTGAGGAAGACAAAAGGTGAATGGGCCAAAAACTGTATTTTAGTAAGGACAAACTTTCCAAATGAGGGAGAATGAGGAAGAAATCCATTAGAGGCCACATACCCTGCCTCTTTTCAACACCTGCCCTGACATTTTCAGCACCTACCCTGACTCTTTTCATCACCTGCCCTGACTCTTTTCAGCATCTACCCTGACTCTTTTCAGCACCTGCCCTGACTCTTTTTAGAACCTGCCCTGACTCTTTTTAGAACCTGCCCTGACTCTTTTCAGCATCTACCCTGACTCTTTTCAGCACCTGCCCTGACTCTTTTCAGCATCTACCCTGACTCTTTTCAGCACCTGCCCTGACTCTTTTCAGCACCTGCCCTGACTCTTTTCAGCACCTGCCCTGACTCTTTTCAGAACCTGCCCTGGCTCTTTTCAGCGTCTACCCTGACTCTTTTCAGCACCTGCCCTGACTCGTTTCAGTGTCTTCTGTGACTCTTTTCGTTTCCTGCCCTGACTCTTTTCAGCATCTACCCTGACTCTTTTCATCATCTACCCTGACTCTTTTCAGAACCTGCCAAGACTCTTTTCAGCATCTACCCTGACTGTTTTCAGAACCTGCCCTGGCTGTTTCAGTGTCTACCCTGACTCTTTTTAGAACCTGCCCTGACTCTTTTCAGTGTCTATGCTGACTCTTTTCATCACCTGCCTGGCTCTTTTCAGTGCATAGGCTAATTCTCTGCATTTCTGTAACTTTTCCAAGCACCGTACATGTAGTTTAACTGGGCCAATGTTTTTGTAATGCCTTGGCATTGTAAGCCCTGTGATATATTGATATCCTACCCCTGGGACAGGGTCCAGGCTTACCATGACTTTGCACAAGACAAGCAGTTATGGGAGACACCTAAATGCTACTATGTGTTATGAAATGATTGTCCTATACACCATTATAAGTTCTGTATATAGGATGAAGTCCTTATGCAATAATTGACTGTAAAATAATAAAGTAATAGCAGTCAGTCTTTGGGTGAAAGCAAAAACTGCAGATGTTACAGATCAATCTCTGCTGAGTACTGCATATGATAATACTTCTGCTGTCTGACACCTTTGGAGTCTGAACAGTGCGTTTAATCATAAACTGATGTTGAATTGCCTGGACCTGGCAGGCTGTAATGTTCAACGTCGCCCTCTAGTGCAAGTTAAGCATTACTGTATTGTAAAGTTGGAAAATAGGTCATTTTGAGACTTACTATTAGCATACATCAAACTAACGAGGAGCGATGTATCGGCGCTCTTCTCTGACAGCACAGTGTACAGCCAAGGCACAATTAGACAGATTTTTAAAGATATGCTTCCCTTAAAAAACCTCAAAAATAATTTGTGTGCTATTAGTTATAAGCTGTCTGTTCATTATTCGCAGTGTACAGGCACACATGCTTTTTCTTGCGACTGTACATCTGTATCAAATCTAACACTGATGTCTCTCTGTGTTCCTGTAACAAGCTAAGCAGCGAGGCAGCTGAATCTTCACCCACTAGCTGGCGTTCTCCCATGTCTATTATTATTTCTCACATCCATAATAAAATGCCTACATTACAATATGATAATTGATTAGTTTTACTTAAATTCTGTCCCATTTTCAGGTTTAATTTTCCTAATTGTGAAGTTGATCCATGAGGTTGAACCATAAGTGCTGTAGGCGAGGAATCACATGAAACGAGGGTACAGCAGAATATTCCCTGCAGGGGGCGACATTTACTTAGGGACTAACGGTCGCCAGTTCTGGAGGAAGCACTTCTTCGCCTAAATTAACAGCACTGGGGATGGGGAGGGAGGCTCCTCCGGGCTGTTTCTTCTTGGAGGCAGAGAAAGCTTATTTTTTCCTCAACTTGGGATGTATCCTACTCTGGGCAGACAGTCCCGCCAGGCGCACATGGCTTGCATTTCTCACTGATGGTTTCTGGGCTGATTGTGAAGAGAGCGTTTGTTGCTGTCCATCGGTGTGGTGCAGATCGCCCCCTGCTGGTGTTCGGCAGATTCCCAATGGACCGTCACATCACAGTATATGGCAGCATGGTCATTTTCACCGTAATGAACCGCGCGTGAATGCCCCTGAATTTTCTAGATTGTTCTGCTTAAAATCTGAAGGTCAGCTGGTTCAGGATTTGGTGGTACGTGGGGAGAATATGTATGTGTGTGTGAGAGAGAGAACCTTGGGATAGTCAGACGTCCTACACAGATTTACACATTTTTCTTGAGAGAACTGAGATCTACAATAACCTCAATGGATAGGGGCTGATTTTAACAAACAGACAAAAATGACTAAGTCTCTGGTCCCAAACATTTGAATATTCATCAGAAGTACATTTTACCCACCATTTTTCACAAAAGGGCTTTTACAGCTGATAGTTTTAAGGTTTCAATGAAATTTCAGCAAACCTACTGTCTGTAAATTATGTACGTCATTATTTGAATTTGTCTAAATTCAACAAATGATCCTTTTGTAACAGTAAATTGTCTTCACTTCAGTAAATGATCCTTTTGTAACAGTAAATGATCTTCACTTCGGTAAATGATCCTTTTGTAACATCTGGTTTTCCTCTTACAATCGCAATACATCTAATCTGTCTCTCACTCATCTGCGAAATATAGGTCAAAAGGCTGCTGCAGAAAGACTGGCAATGCATTAATTAAATCGTAACTAGATTATTGTAACACTTTACAATCTGGCTGCAAAATTGCTTCCATAAATACATTTTCTGCAGAATGTAGCTGCAAGGGTTTTTATTAGAACTAAAATGTGTCAACATATAATTCCAGCACTCATCTGCCATCGCTGGCTGCCTGTGAAATTCACAAAGACACACTGATTCCCTCCTCGCAGACTTACACCAATATATCTTGTATCTACTTTTTCCACCAAATTCTCCCTGATTACCTAGTTCACCAAATACAGGCTATGTTGGTTTTACAAAAAATTAAGAGTACTTATCCATATCCCTTAGGCACTCAGGCAACACTACACAGATATATTAAGTTGGCTTTATGGTCCATTTTGTATGATGATATACGATGAGTTTTTGTCCGAGTTTGTGCTGATGAGAAGTCTCTTATTTTATTACCATAACATTGATGAATAGTTAAGTGGCAAGAAAAAATTACCCAATTAGATTCTCACAATTAGATCCAGTGGGACAGTGATGACTCAAGTCAGAACTCATTAATAGACTTATTTCTAGTAACTAGAACAAGATCAACAGAATCAACACAGACATGCCTGGACTCAATGCATCTGAAGAAGGACCATGAGATTGCTGAATGGAAATGAAATTACATATTCAGCATTAGAGAAAACATTGTTTGCAAAGATATTACTTAGAGTACGGTTTACTGTTCAATCTCCAAATTTCAGTTCTAGGCCCTTCTGATTAACTCGATTGGCATGTTTCTGGACCACGGTGTAAGTGTGAGGAAAGCCGCGGACACCTGCACAAGCAGGCAGAGAACATGCAAGCTCAAACATACTCATGTTACATCATTTACATCATCCTATATATTAATGTTTAGATTATGTATTATCTAATATTTTACTAAATATAACATTCTAACTTGGCAGTAGGCCCCTGCAACCCTGACCAGGATATATGGTCAGAAGATGGATGGATGGATGGATGGATAGATGGATGGATGGATTGATGGACCTGGCAGTAAATAGATCCTTTTCTGAAATA
>JAODUD010000038.1:5812116-5827086 GCA_026784285.1 Stomatorhinus walkeri
TGGTTTAGACCACGATATGGGCCTAATGTGTGTCTGTTGTTGAACAACAGCGAGACTTTAAGAGTCACGGAGTTTCGCTTTTTTTCCCCCTCGAACGGCTGGTCGCACCGGTGCAACCTTTGATTTTTTTTTTGTCGCACCATTGAGAAATTAGGTCGCACGTGCGACCAAATTGGTCACACTCTAGAGCCCTGCGCTGTGGAAAGTAATAGAAGTTATTTGTCTAGAAATTCCATGATAAATTTTATATTTATATTCCCGTGTATATATGTTTCTCTATCACAGGCACAGACTCCATTAGAACAGGAGATATTCAGGCTTCTCCATAAGAACATGCAGCCTGTCCATGATCCTGTTCTGACACCCTTAGAGGAGGCATCCCTGAAGGCCATGAGCCTTGAAGAGGTAAGTCCAGGCATAGACCTGTCCACCGGGGCCCTGGGTACGTGCCCGCCAACCTTTGGGTGCTACACAAACCACAATAATTAGGCCTTGGAAACAGCTTCAGACTATTTGCATGTCTTTATGATCTCCACGCTGCAGAAGTGTTTGCTCCTAGTGCAGGCTTTTCAGGGACAGATCAGCTGTGCATTCATTGGACTTTGTGAGAAAATGAATTTGGTTTTTAAATACCCAATGCAATAAAAATCTGAGCATCTTTTTCAAAAATGTGAATACTTAGTCATTCCTACTTGCAAATTCTTCAGGCAATGAACTGTTTTTGAAATATGTTGGAATCGTGAAATTAATTGAATCTGGGGCTTGTTATGGAAGACCACGTGTGAATCTCTTTAGTTCATCAGCACAGCTCTTGGAAATGGGACTGATCCTCAGTCATTTGGGCATGTTTCTGGGTTGAGTGTTGTTATGTCTGTGTCACCACAGGCAAAGGTCCGTCGTGCTGAGCTGCAGAAGGCCAGAGCTCTCCAATCCTACTACGAGGCAAAATCCAGACGGGAGAGGAAGATAAAAAGCAAAAAGTGAGAATCTCCTTGAGGCTTATTGTGTGCTGGGAAGTATACTGATGTCTGTGACTGTAATTAAATGTTTGGGCCTTTTCCCTTATCTCTCTGCCATCTGATGAGATTGTTTTTCCATCTCAGTGGGAGCTTAAGTTCATGTTGTCCTTTTGGTCAGAGATTTTCCTGTGATGAAAGGGTTGGTAGAAGCTTTGTCCTCATAGCATGGCAGGATAACAGCTTTCCAGATAGGACCCTGCCTTGTGTTTGCAGGGAAGAAATGTGTTAAGGGGTATTTTTCAAACTCTCAGATCATATGTCTAGTTATATATGGTCTTTAATTGCTATTACTTATGTTTTGACAGTGCAGTTTATATCTACCAAAATATCTAAGTTAATGGTCTTCATTGCTGGCCATTTTTGCAAATGGGGAAAGTTTTTCAGGGGGCCGCCTCTGCTGTAGGCATAGAACCTCGAGATCTTTCCACTGTTGGTCCAGAGGAGCTTTCCTAGCACAGGGATGGGACATGCATACACAGTCCATAGGCAGGTTGGATCGCAGAGGATATGAGGAGAGCCTGCATGTTGAATGTCAGGCCATCCGGATGTGTCTTTGGTTCAGATATCACAAGGTGCTGAAGAAAGCGAAGCACAAGGAGTTTCTGCGAGAGTTTGAGGAAATGCGCAAGTGTAACCCAGCGGCTGCCCTCGAGGAGCTGAAGAAGATGGAGTTGGCCAGGATGCAGGTGAGCCGGCACAGTCCTGCACTCGGGTTTCACTCCTGCAAATTTCCAGCTTGGATATAATGCAGCAATGCTGAGGTAACACTTCCTGCTTCCCTGTCCTCCAGGAAAGGATGTCGCTAAAGCACCAGAACAGCGGGAAGTGGGCAAAGTCAAAAGCCATCATGGCCAAATATGATACAGAGGTACGGGCATCTCCTCTCAGCTCTGTGGTCAGGTCTCCTCAGAATACGTCCTCCCTGATTTGTTTTTTTGTCCTGTTTTTCCTCAGGCTCGCAAGGCCATGCAGCAGCAGCTGGAGATGAATAAGGAACTGACCCAGAAGCTCATGGTGCCTTCAGAAGAAGAGGAGGTGGAGCAGGAGGAGGTGGAGGCGGAGGTGCTGCCGGATTTTGTTAATGAAGCTCAGTCCACCAATCCCTGGATGACGGGCAGGCTGACCCAAGAACCCTCAGAACCAGGGGACAATGGGGAAGAGCCAATGATGGGAGACAAGAGTCAGCTAGGGGACGTGCCCGAGGAAGAGGAGGAAACTTTGGATGATGATGAAGTCCTATTAAGGCAGTTTGATGAGAAAAGAAAGTTGTGGCAATCAGAAAAGGAGGGTTTGGTGCCATCACTACTGCTGCTGGATACAGGTGCGTCCAGCAACCCTTGCAATTTGTGAATGAACTATATGCCATATCTTGTATTTCTCATGGTCTGAGACATTTTGGATTGGGGCAGTAATGTCAGCCATGTAAGTAAGAGAAGTTACCTATAGTGCTGACAGGATCAGGGTACTAAACGTCAGTTTCATTAGTTAACATTGCTTTCTTTCACCTTTATGGCGCACCAGGAACCGAACTGTACCCGAGCCGTACCATGAACTGGCGGGTTTCCGTTGTAAAGTACCCGAGCCGTACCACGAACTGGCGGGTTTCCGTTGTAAAGTACCCGAGCCGTACCATGCCATGTTTAGTAGTAGAGCCAAAAGTGTGAGTAAACTGAGGTTGTCACGTCACCACCATCTGATTGGTCGAAATGCATGGACAAACCAGAGTTCTGTGCATAATTATCTGAAGGAAAAAGGGTGTATTCTATATATTTTTTCATTACTATAGTATCATGCATTGTAATGTGTTGATGCATTCCCCATAGTTTAGAACCTGAAAATTTCCAACCTCCGACTTAAAAAAAAAAAAAACAGCTGAACAGAATACACCCATAATAGAAATTTATGTAAATTCTGCTAGCATTTGATACTTGCATACCTCGGCGATTCTCAGACATGCTTGCAGAAATTTGCACATTGTAAGTCATGATGTATGCTGTAACTCTTTGGTGTTACATCACTGTCAGTCCCCAAATCCGGCAACGCTTTTACCAGGCTCACCGTTCTGCTGTGGAAAAACGACACGAGGTGAAACTGCACCGTAATTAGTTTCTCTTTGCGGTACGACCCAGGTACGGCCCAGTTCCTGTATGCCAGTGGAAAAAAGAGCCAAAAGTTGTTTCCAGTGCTTTCAAAGTATACAGCAGTTAAATCTAATCTTAGTCTGTGAAATAAGCTTAATCTATTATTATTATTAATTAAATCTGAAATGTGAAACTGATGTTTTTTTAACATTAAGTTTTGTCTCCCCATATTGAATGAAAGACATTTTGAAAGAAAAGGAAGAACTTGTGGTAGATGGCTCTGAGGATGAGAATGAGGAAGATGTTTCAGAGTTCAACAGCCTTTTTCTAAAGGTGGTGAAAGAGCGCTGTCAGGCACCAGTGACTGAAACAACAAAGGTGGAATCACAGGGAACAGAGAAGGAAGAACCAGCCTTACTGGAAGAAGGACCAAGACGAGTCGCGACCCTGGAGGATATGGATGGCCTCCTCAGTCAAGAAGGTTCCGGAGAGGATCATGAAATGGCAAACCAGACAGTCCCTCCCCCCCCAGCAGTGCGATCTAGTGGAACTACAAGCCAGCTGGGGCAAAAGTCAAAAAAGAATAAAAGAAGAAAAGTAATCGACTGCAATAATGTGCTGATAAAAGAAGCGAGAGCTCTGGAGGTGCCTCTGTTGCCCACAGTCATTGATGAGGAGGAGGTAAAGGCATCAGGCAGTTGGTCATGTCCTGAAGATGCTGAGATGTTGAGCGTTCTTCTGTGTGCTCCGGAGGTGAACCTCCAGGGGAGGTGAATCTCCACCGCTTATGGAGATTCTCCTGCTGTCTTTCAGAATAACATGGATCAGAAGTTGATTATAAAGGAGGCCTTTGCTGGGGATGATGTGGTGTCGGACTTCCTGAAGGAGAAGAGGCAGCAGGAGGAGGCGGCCAGGCCGAAGGCGGTGGACCTGAGCCTGCCTGGCTGGGGAGAGTGGGGCGGAGTTGGCCTCAAACCTTCACGCAACAAACGCAGAAGGTGAGTGCGAGGTTTGAGGCTCTCAGGATGTTGCTGGAGGATGGAACAGGAACCTTTTTTGGAAATGGCAGGTAGGCAGAGGACAGACATCTGAGCTACTACTGCAGCAGAAATTGATGACCAAACACGAGGGCTACAACACCTGGAACTGTATTGCTGTTCTCCTTGTGTGTTGGGGAATGTCTTCATACTTGTAACAGTCAGTGCTTGACTAAAGGTGTGGAAGTCGGGTGCCCCCCCCCTGAAAATCCACACCTCCTCTCTCACACTAAGAATCCCCCCTTAAGAAACAGAATTTTTACTGTAAGAAGAGATTAAAATATTCTGCTGCTTTAACATCCTTTCTTCCGTCAGGTTTCGTGTAAAACTTGCCCCCCCTCCACCAAGACAGGATGAGAAGCTTCCCACCGTCATAATCTCAGAAAAAAGGGATTCTTCAGTGGCTGCTCATCAGGTCGGCTCAATGGCTTCAACTGCAATGTCCCTTCACTTATTTAGCCTAAGCTGCCATGTAGTTAAAGCGTATTGGTTGTACGCTTGCAGGGTGAGGAATTAATAGTAAGTTACGTTTAAATAGAGCCTTTCACAAACCCAAGATCACTTTTCAAGGAGGAGAATTTAAAGGATAAAATTCGAACTTGCATAGATGCCATGGGCGTCGCCACCATTAAACCTCAGGGGGGCGCTTCCCCCTCGTATTTCATAATTATTCTTTTGGACCCCTCCACATCTAACATAATATATTAGTTTTATGCCAGTGTGTGTCCCCCACATTCAAAATGCTTCTGATGCCCCTGATAGACACATAAGGCTGTTGCAAAATGTATGGCAGTTATTTATCTGTATGCTTAACTTCAGCAGATAAATTGTCATTTTTCTTGTTCGAAGTGGGTAAATTAATGAAAGGAACTGAAGTATTGATTACATATGTTTCGCTTTTTATTATCCCTTGCAGGTCAGTCAGCTGCCGTTCCCGTTTCAGAACCCGAAACAGTTCGAGCGTAGCATACGCACGCCCATCGGTAACACGTGGAACACCCCACGTACCGTGCAGAAATTCACAGCCCCGAGGGTGATCAGCCGAGTAGGAGCCGTCATAGAGCCAATCTCCCGAGAAGACAGCCTCGGTGGCAGGACACAGTCGGCCACAGGGAAGGCGCCGGACATTCAGCTTCCAACAGGTGGCGCCAAGGGCAAAGGGCCACATAGAGAGAGTAAGCGGGGGAGGCTGAACCACTCTCAGCCAAGCAAAGCAAAGAGAATAAAAACACAAGCTCAATAGGTGCAGCTCGGCACATCTGCAACATCTTTACACCAAAATCCATCAAAATTAAAAAAAATCAATTGTATCATGATATGTACCTCCAGTTGTAAAGGTATTCATAAATGAAAATATTTACTATAAATACATTTCTTCCCTTTTTTGATGTTTGTCTTGATACATAAATCTGACACATTTTTGGGTGCTCTGCCACGGCAGAACGGTGGTAAATTCTGTTCTAGTCCCACAGATTTGGCCTCGAGACCGATCTCACTTTCTTTGAAACGATCCGTCGTACAGCATTTGAATGAGTATATCAGAATGTACCCCATCTTGCACTCCGTTGAGAGAGATACAGTTGAGCACTAAAGGCCTCGGTGGAAATGTGATTTATTCTACTGAGGCTCAAACTGGTGATTTTTTTCCATTTAGCATCACACACCATGTCCTTAAACTGAATGGTTCCAGCTCCGGATCTTCTGCATGTGAAGTAGATGTGACGACCAGCACACCATGGAGTCTGGTTCTTGGATAATACTGGTAGTTTTCCTTGGACTGTGTGCCTTTGTGTTACTTTCCAGCTCAGACGTTTCATAGCAACTTCTGGCCTCCTGCAGAGGGAAGCAGGACGTTTCCGTGATCAAGCTCCAGCTGCAATAAGGATGATTATTAATGATTATTAAAAACCCTCTACGGAGGAACAGCTTGGTGCTTTAATTGACATCCCTGTTGCTTCAGACCTCCTGGTTTTGGGGCTTCACTGCTGTACCTGCTCTGTCCAAAGCAGTTAGGCTGTGTGGCTGGCTGGTGTTTGAATTGCCCATCGTGTACGAGTGTGACTATGTGCTTATGTGTTGGCCTTAAGATGGACTGACAGTCCATGTCCCTGCATGTTCCAGGTCAGGGTTTGCACCTGGAAGTTACAGGAATGAAACAACCAAGAAAGCGAAGCATAACACGCATGATTTAGCTATTGTAGAGAGATATTAAACATGCAGCGAAGCTTGTGGCTCCAGCTGATACTGTTCTAGAGGCTTCCACTCAATGCTTTTCAAATAATTTTTTAAAATTAAATTTTAAACAATGTTAACAGATGACAAATGCATCTCCTTTAATGATGCCACGTTGATTACTTCTAAAATTTCAATACAGCATTTCTTGATTTACCACTGCAAGTCAACTCGCATTCAGCAGTCAACTTCATATTAAAATAAGTACACCCAAAAATAAATTATGGACATTAAAGCGTTTCAGCACGACAGTCATGTAGACAATATTTAATTAATTCATTTGTTCATCAAGAAAAAAAGAAACGGTGGGAGTTACTGATATAGTTGTACTTCAGGAGCCCACCAGCAAATATTATACACCTATAACCATTTAAAATACATTTTAGTAATGTTAGTAATCCTTAATCGTAATCTTTCTTAATTTTCGGTTGTGGTAGAACAGTGATAGCTAGTGATACTTTGGCTACATTACTATGAAATTACATGATGAGGAGCATCGTCACTTGAACGACAAAGCTTTCCTTCGACTTTGTACCTCTTTCCTCGTACTTCTTGCCTGCTGTCACCAGGCACCACAGCGCCACCTGCTGTCACCAGGCGCCACCTGCCAACGAGCTGCTTCCTGCTCCTAATCACAACACGTTGAATTCCGTCCTTGTTAGAAAAAAAGTCCAGTGCTATCTTTCAAAATGTAACGTGGTCTAAAAACGTTTTTGGAACCAGTTGCTGGGGTGGCCATTAGGGGCCTGTTATATTCATGGGGCGCCGCGTCTCTTCAATGATTACGCTTAAAAAGGAAAATAATCCATGTTTCGTTTCACTATTTTTGTGTTGCGGCGGCCTATTTGGCGTGGTAGTTCCTGGCCACAGCCCAGGCGTTTAACCAGGTACGCAGGAACTTTATCCAACTATTAATATAGCTGAATCTTTGTATTTATGTTCATATGTTACCAGTACATGTATAGTTTTGATAATATCGAATAAAAAATGTGTAAAAGGATCAGTGGTTCCACTGGGGCTCGAACCCAGGACCTTCTGCGTGTAAAGCAGACGTGATAACCACTACACTATGGAACCGCTACCGGTGCACGTATTTCATGAAGCAACTAATACATATATACTAATATACAAACAGATTGTTGTTTACAAGAACTTGGCGTGTCCTGTTTCTGATTTGTAGGCATCTCATCCAGAATGTACTCCTGCCTTGTGCACTACGAGCCCAGAAAAGGCTGCATTTCCCCGCCACCGTGACTAGGCCAAGCGGTTAGAGGATAGATGAATTTACGGATCTTTCTACTGCTTTTCCAGAACTCATTTGCAGTATAATAGTATTAATATTGATCGGATTAAAATTATTTCACATGCTCATAACGAAACACGCTTCAGTACAGTTCGGCTGTTAAAGGCATTACGGCGTTACGTGTTGCCTGCGCACACTGGAGGGAGAAGCCCTATATATATATTCACACACATTCAAGCGTAACTTTTGTGCTTTTGTGTTTTACTTGTTCAAAATATGCTCCTTAACTCAGAGGCAAGGGCCAGAGTACTATAATAAACGCCCTACATTAATAAATTAATCATACATAATCTACTGTTGTTTAGCGACGTTTATTTATCGCAAAGAGGATTACTTTTGTAATAAATCCGTCCGAACAAAGCCACGTTTATTTACCAACGTTAAAAAGCTCACAATCTGCATTCCTTGCAAAAGCACCGTTTTGACGATAAGCCCCCCCTCCACGAAGGTTTATCTTAACATACTACTTTCGTCCCTCTTTGTGGCGTGAAAAACCTGCCAATGCGTACAGAACTGCAACCACCTTCAGCTGGTCGTTAACACGCTGCAGTCAGGACTCAACCCGTTTCAAATCGCTTAATCTTAAGCTTGGAGTAACCTCATATTTCAGGCTTGGGCAATCTTATCCGCAAAGGGCCTGTGTGTATGCAGGTTTTTGGGATGATCTTTAGGTCAGCTGTTCAAACCCAGATGTGAGGAATCTTTAGCCATTCAATCCTCTAATTAGGGATTTGCAATAAAAAGGCTCATACACTCTGGCCCTTTCTAAATAAGATTGTCCACTCCTGTTTTAGATGATCACCTGGGTTGTTGATACCCCTTGCTGCCAACACAATAACTGAAAAGTAGGATGAATATTATCCAGATGTTGTGTTCACATATGTTTTTTGGCTAAGTACAATGATATAATTAAAAATACTAAATATTTCTTTTTGGGACATAAATATGGCTAAAATATTGTGGCAAGCTCATGGGTCATGTTAGACAGAATGATGATGTTTCATTCAGCCACAAGTGTCTCTTTTGGTCCCACAGAAAGGGGGATAGGTGACAGGTTATTCAACAGGGATAGGTGACACTGATTTTCTTTTTTTATATGGTTTGATCTGGTACCAAGGCTGGTATTTCCGATATTGATGCTGATACTCTTACGTGTTTTGTGTGCATTAAATGGAAATAGGGCTGAACGATATTGGAACAAATGCACAACAAGTTGTTTTTTTGTAAAAAGTGTATAAAACAAGAAAGGAGAACCCCTTTACCCTGTGTATAACCAACAGTGTTTATCAGGTAAGCGTGTGGTGTTGTTGCGAGTTGTGCCAAAAGACACAAAGCAGTATCGTACTCTGTGACTGTGACTCTTAATACTCAACTGGCTGGCTGAAACAAAATCTTGGTCTGGATTTTTTCTCTCTGGACCTGAACTACCCACCTCTGCTATTGAAATGAGGCTGAACACTTACACAGTCCAGATGGCATAACAGACACTCTACCAAGTCCACCCCTGTAGTTAGTGCTGACTTTGGTTTGTTTCCAGTGCCATCTTCACATTGCAGTGCATGCAGTGATGATCCAGTGGACCGCACTGCGATCAATACAGTGCCTGCAACATTATCTATTGCTGTGTAAGAAGTTCTAAATATACAGGTTAAAGCAAAGAACCTATAATCTGCAGAACCTGAGCAGACACGTTATAATTTTCTCCTGTAATTTATAGAACTTTGTAAATGGCTAAAGGAGCTCTTTAGCAAATAAGGGGACTGACTAGTGGCCAATGCCACCTTCCATGTCAGTGCTTCCCAACCCAGTCCTTGGGGACCCACAGACTGTCCATGTTTTTGCTCCCTCCCAGCTCCCTACCTGTCTCCTTATCATCTTGGATAATGCCACTCGCCCCCTGCACAGCTACTTCAGCTAAGACTCATACCACCAGAGGGCTCCACTGAGCACCACAGCATAGCCTTCCTCCCTGTGAGCTCCTCTCAACCTGGTCGGCAGGAGGCCGCCACACCTGTCCACATCAAACACAGCCAGCACTAGAGCCCCACTGCTTTTCCTATCACTTGCTCAGCAGGTCATGACCCTGTGCCTATGATTATAAAGTTGCTGGTTCAAATACCATGGACAGTAGAGTAATTTTTCTGTTGGACCCTTGAGTAAGCCCCTTTGCCTCTACCTTCTCAGTTTCATAAAAATCATTTGCAAATGATGTTAATGTAATATTTTTAATAGTCCAGTAATTTAAGTTTAAATTTTAAACTTTTAATAGTTTAATATAATAGCCTATTATGTTCTATTTTGCACATGTATTTAAAGACCTTTTTGCAAATGCACACTTTACTTATTTACCGTCATACTTCACCAATATGCCAAACGGTCTTTATAACAATAAGCTCTGTTTGTTGTTATAATGTGACGCAATGAGAGGTACCATGGAGAAATAATCAACCTCAGGAAGAATAAGGTTTTATCTAATCAAATCCATCCAGCGCTACCTCAGTGCACCACCCGCTCACTTATACCAAATGTATAAATACACAGGACAGGCTGACCATAACAGGCAACAGGTGATAACAATCGGGAATTAACACGAGGTAACGAGGGGGGCGTGGCACACAGGAGGATCGGATGAGCAGGTCATGACAGAACCCCCCCTCCCCCCCCCCCGCCAAGGGCACACACTCCGGGCGGAATCCGCAGGGGCCACAGGCAACTGCAAGGAGGGAGAAGGAAGGCCAAAGGTGAGGAGGAGGAAGGTGAAGGGAGCAAACGGAGGAGGCAAGGAGGAGCGCGAAGGGGACACAGGTGAAGGGGAGGAGCAGCCGCCGACGGCCAAGGAGTAAGCGAGCGCCGAGTCGGAGACGCGGGACCCGCAGCCAGCCGACAAGGTGCCAGAGACTGGACCACAGCTGTCCAACGAAGCACTGGCGACGTCTCAGGTGCCCCAGCAGGGACCGCTTCCTCGGCGGGAGGAGCCAGCTCTGACTACAAATGGAGCAGCTTCCTCAGGGTCTCCTCCGCCTTTTCCAGCTGCTGAGATGGAGATGCTGGAGTGACGGAGGCAAACTCCCTCCGGAGCTGCTCCATGAGTTTAATCCCTTCTGGGGAGTCTCTAATTGCGGGCTCCCCTACCACCCGCCAGTACAGTCGCTGGAGGGTAAAAAAACTTCCTTGCCATCTCAGGGCAGGTGTCACTGGCGCAGGAACCACGGGGGGGTGCTGCAGTCAGAGGAACCACAGGGGGCGCTGCCCACTTCTGAAACCGGGGAACCCACGGGATAGCGTCCCAAATGGTCCTGTCCTCTTCAAGAGCTAGGCGCGTTCCAGTAAAAGGGTAAGCAGCTGATGTGGGCAGCAAAGCGGCAGGCGGATGGTCAGGGCAGGCGGTAGCAGGGGTGAACGCCCCCAGGCTCAGAATCGGAAGGGGTTCCTCCCGACATCCGGCAGGGGAAGCAGCGGAGAACGAGACAGCCCCTAAGACGAGCTCTGGCTTGTCTTCCCGTCTTCTGCCTTTCCGCTTTTTTTTTTCACGCTCCTGCAGCAGGCGGCGTCGTTTGGGGCACCTCAGGTAGCTCTGAGAGTGGACTAAATGGCAGTCCGCAGAAGAGAGTTACCTTCCGCAAGTTTGCTTCTGCCACCCCGCTTCTCAGCCGCCGCAAGTTGTCGCGCACCTCTCTCCTGCAAGGTGCGCATCTCTGGGTAAGGACATCTGTTCAAAGACGTCCCTGCTCCGGCTGGCTATAGCCTGAAGCAGAGGATCCTCCCGGACTTCGGGCTGGTGGAGCCACTATAAAACTCGTGGGTGAGATCGAGGTATTCGGCCTCATCGATCTGAGGCGTTTTCTCGTAGGGTCCGGTCATTCTGTCACGTCGGACACGAAGCAGGTGACAGAAGTTGAGAATATTAGCGATAAGAGCTTTATTACTGGGGTAACAGACTCCAAAACATACGTAACGTCAATGACCAGACTGGGGAAACGAACAGAAACACGGACTAAATACACTGGACAGGCTGCCCATAACAGGCGATAACTATCAGGAATTAGCACGAGGTTACGGGGGGGGAGGGCACACAGGAGGATCAGACGAGCAGGTCATGAGCCTTAGAAGCCCTGAAATGCGTCACTTAGCCAGCATCTGCCCCACGTTCTGGCTGCAAAAGGCCTCGTCACTCTTATTCTATGTACCTCTCAAGTGTCAAAGCTGAAAGTCATCAAATCTAAAGCATATTATAAAATGTGTCTGATCCTGGTCACCCTACCCATGCAGTACATTTCCCTAATGGATGAATAACAGGAAGTTTCTAATGCAACATTTCTGCGTTTGTGTGCCTGTGCTGTTGTTAATTGTAAAACAAAACTACGCTATTGCTGAAATTTTAAGGGCAGTGATTTCAATCAAATGGATAAAGTTACCCTAACTGCCTGTGAAACGTTCCTTTCTTTGGAATACATATTGTTGGCAGTGTCCCCCTTAGACCCGCATCCTCATACCACATAAAACTGTGCCTTCATTCAGCAATCACAGGCTATGTGAGACTAACGTTTCACTCACAATAAAGCTGAAACCATACTGCATCTCTATACCTATGATTGCCACCCGCCTTGCCCTTGAATCTGATTGCACATTTTGACACGTGTCATGTTTACATCAGGCTACAATCTCTCCCCTGTGAATCCTGGGCTTCTACAAGGAGCCGCATCAGTTCTGTATTTATCAGTAACAAGTTACTGAGTAGCGATTAAAACTTATGATTGCAAATTATACTACATTTTGTTTGTGAAGTGAAAATGTGCATTTATGCCTCATTATACCCTTATTCCCCTTACATGTGCTGGTTAAAAAAAAGTCACAGACTCATCATATCATTCTCCAAGTGTTCAGAGTGATGAGGTGTACATCTCAGTCATGCCCTGAATCATGCGGCTAAGGATCTGGCAGACGTTTGGGTAGCTTGCAATCAACTTCCGCTTTCTGTTGATGTGCCAAGGGTGTGACTGTTGCTACAGCTCTTCCTGGGCTGTTTTTTCTTTTTAATCAGAAAGTCGTGTAGCTAATGCCCAAAAACAATACAAAAGTAGGAAATTTCTTTGCAAATGTACAAATGTCTAAAATCCATGTAAAAAATCTGGGTGGAATTTCTAGTAGTGTGAGGCATCGGCTGTATGCCTAATTATCATAATATGAACCAACTGTAATTCATTTAAAAATATTACACTGGCAACGTTATCTGATCCCTACAGAAAACCGTAGATCTCTGACTAACGTCGTCTTCATTCAGCTCCTGCTGCTCAGGGTGGCGGCAGCAGGACTCCAAACTGGTTACAAAAGGCTTCTCGCTCCAAAGCCAGGGAATCAGCAGGGAGATACAGCCCCCCAGAGAAGGTCCCATTGCTGCCTAAGATTTATACCCAGTATCATGTGCCTGGAACAGCGGCCTTGGTGGCCACCCAGATGCCATGATTCTCATGTCCCCGACCCACCTGAAACAGAAGGAGCAGCAGTTCTGTTTTCAGTTCCTGTATCTCTGAACTGTAATGGATAGAGAGGAGCCTCGTGTCGTTTGCCTGTTCCTGCTACTGTAATCTTTTGGTCCTCACCATAAGCTCATGAGCACAGGTGAGCTCAGGCCTGTAGGATGACTGTGGGCCTTGTCTGATAACTTTGCCCTGCCTCTCCACTATAAACCTGAAATTGTTCCTCACAGCATAGTTGCATACTGGGCTAGCCTAGCCGCCCATTAATTTTAAGGATTTGGCAAAAACTGGTTTTTGTTTATAAAAATTCCTAAACAAATGTTCAAATATTTAGAAAAGGCACCAGATGGAATTTCAGTTAAAGACCATGTCTGATAAGGGAGGTATCTTCTACAACTTTGTATTACTGAACATTAAAATATAATATTCATAACATCGAAATATCCTGATTTGATTTGATTTCTGACAGAGGAATCAAAAGAATAATCAGAAGAGCCAAGGACCACTCGTGGAAAGCTTCAGAAAGACCTGGAATTAGCAGGTGCAGTTGATTCTCAGAAAACAATAAGTAATGCACTCAACCACCATGGCCTCTATGCACCCTCACTGTGCAAGACTCCGCCGCTGAAGAAAAAGCATACTGAAGCTTGTTTAAAGTTTGCCGCACGACATTTGGACAACCCAATGAAATACTGCGAGAATCCGGTCAGATGAGACAAAATTAAACTCAATGTATGCTATAGCTCACACCATGTTTGGAGAAGAAATGTCACTGCACATCACCCCAAAAATACCATCCCAACAGTGAAGTTTGGGGGTGGGAACATCATGGTGTGGGGCTGTTTTTCAGTATATGGTGCTGGCAGACTCCATAAAATTGAAGGAAGGGTAAATGGAGAAATGTAGCGAGACATTCAGGGTCATGAAGATGAAACAAGGGTGGATATTTCAGCAAGGCAATGACCCTGAACACACTGCCAAGGAAGCTCTCAATGGGTTTCTGAGAAAGAAAATAAAGCTGCTCAAATGGCCCAGTCAATCACAAGACTTGAATCCAATTGAAAATCAATGGAACCTTGAAGACTTGTGATTCAAGATTTGAAGACTTGTGATTCAAGATTTGAAGACTTGTGAGTCTGTGTGGAAGAATGGGCCAAAATCACACCTGAGCAATGCATGCGATTAGTTTCTCTATACAAGATTCAAGATTCTTTGTCACATACATAGTTATACAAAGTACAACATGCAGTAAAATATGTCCTGAACTGATTTTTTGCAGACTGTGCAAATTTAAAACTCCAATTGCGCTAAAGTTAAAGCACAAAAAGAGCTAAAATACAAGCTGAAATGCATGTTGGGGTGGAATGTGTCCTTGATGATCCTGAAGGCCCTGCTCCTACATCTCCTGATGTAAATGTCCTGAGGAGATGGAAGGGCTGACCTGCAGCAGCGTTCTGCTGCATGGGTCACCCTCTGGAGGGCTTTGCTGTCCTGATCACGGTTATTCCCAAACCAGGAAGTAATGTTCTGAGTCGGTATGCTCTCCACAGTGTCTGAGTAGAAAGTCCATAGGATCGTTGGAGAGACCCTGAACTTCCTCAGCTGTCGCAGGTGGTACAGGTGCTGCTTAGCCCCTTTTGGACTGGACTTGGGTGTGAGCAGTCCACGTCAGGTCCTCAGAAATGTCGACACCCAGATATTTAAAACTCCTCACCCTCTCCACCGGAGATCTGTTGATGATGACGGGCGTGTAGGCCCTCTGCTGCCTCCTACTGAAGTCCACCACCAGCTCCTTAGTCTTGTCGACATTCAGCTGGAGAC
>JAODUD010000038.1:5827186-5839526 GCA_026784285.1 Stomatorhinus walkeri
GGGCGTGTAGGCCCTCTGCTGCCTCCTACTGAAGTCCACCACCAGCTCCTTAGTCTTGTCGACATTCAGCTGGAGACTGTTGTCCTGACACTACACTGCTAGGTTCTCCACCTCAGCCATGTAGGCCGACTCATGGTTGTTGGTGATGAGCCCCAGGACAACTGTGTCGTCCACAAACTTAAGAAAGGTGCTGGTGCTGGAGCTGTGAGCGGCCTTACAGTCATGAGGGTAGAGTGTACACAGTAAAGGACTGAGTACGCACCCTTGTGGAGATCCTGTGTTGGTGGTGATGCTGTTGGAGACACAGCTCCTACTAAGCTTCTACTAAGAATTAAATACATTTGAGTAAGTGTGTCATTTCACTTTATTACACAGAACTCAAAATTAACAATAGCCCCATTAGAAATATATTTACTGAGAAAAATGTTGACGCGTTCAATACTTATTTTCCTCGCTGTATCAGCATATGTTTAATCTTCTGTGAAACATTTTAAATGACATTTTTTATATAGGACTGGACAGCAGGCACGTGCGTCGGGGCGTGCCTGAGCCCTTACCGCCTGAACTATACTGTAAGTGCCCCCCCCCACACCTTGATGTTCCAAGTTATCTTCTTCGATAACTTATGATGAGGCGAAATTACTCGATGTCGACCACCCCCGCCGTGACTACACCCCCCTCTTCGAGCACCTCTGGACTGTCTGGGCGGACTCGCATCTGCCGCACCGCTGGGTATGTGGACCAGAGAAATATATTTTAAAATTAACCCCCGCCACACACACGTTTTAATAGATTTTTTTAAAGAACCAACCTGTTTTTATCATGCGTTGGATGTTTAAGCTGATATATTAATACAGTAAGTTAAACATCATATACACGGACATGTAGGCCTATCTGTTCCCCTCTCTAGGACCCAGATTCCGTGATGTTTCGCTTCAATTTCTGCAGACTGACTCTGGCACCAAATGAAGATAGTAAGGAGGCAGCCAAATTTCACCCGGATTTGATTAAACTACGTTTTACAGCTAAAGAAAAATAAAGTATTTTAAGACACCTTACTTCTAATTCGACTAGTCATACATAAAGTGAGACACCACGGAGCTCTTAAGGTAAGAATTAAGACTAATACCTATTAAAATAGCCTAACGAATGCTATACTGGTCAAGCGAGGATATTACAGGGGCATTGTACATTCTAGCGCAATGGTTGGACTCTTTAAACTTTCTTAAGATATGATTGCACGAATTCCATCTATAGTATATTTGTCTGACCCGTTTTATGGCACTTTAGATTTTATGTTATTAGAATTATACTCACTTCAATGTGCATTTGCTTTTCACTAAGATTAAAGCACATCCATCCATCCATCCATCCTATATTCCCACTGCTCCTATGCAGAGTCAAGGGGATCGGGAGCCTAACAGGGAACAACCCAGGATGGGGCGCCAGCCCATCAGAGGGGACAGGCGTCACGCGGCGTAGGAGGGAGTTTGATATTAGGGGGTCGCAACTCAATTTGAATACAAAGGCCTCTTTCGTGGGTAGGTTTTGGGGAGGAAGCGAAGACCGCGGTCCCAGAGGTGTGAGACAACCGTGCTAATCACTGCGCCACCGCGAGGACCCCCACAGATTGCACGCTGAAGGAAGAAATCTGCAGTTATTATAGTGACTCGTTCAAAACATTTTTGGATCGTGCCTTATGTTTTTTAAGCATTCTTAATTTTCTTGCTGGTTGATTATTTTTATTAATGTGACTTGGTTATGGCAAATAGGCAACGTGACTTGAGTATGACCGGCACATTGCTGGATAGATACAGTACAAGAAAAACGTTGATCCTTATAAATTTAGCTTTACGCTGAATAAAATGTGATGATTGTTGAGGATTCCTTTTAAATTACCATCCCATAATCTGAACTGACAAGCTGCTGCATTTCCGGTTTATCTTTCATGAAAACAAATGAATAAAAAACAGAACAGTGACAGTAACGTTGATAAGAAAAAATTTTTTTTTGCCTGGATTGGTACTCATTTCCGAGGGCAGTTCGTCGTCCTGTGTGCTAGAGTGGACATCTCGGTAGGATATAGGTTTTTAAGAAAAAACAGTCAATGGCACGTTCGAACAACGTGAAGTCGTAGTCTTTTATTGTTTATTACAATTCGCTTAGCACTAATTATGACATGTGATATTTCAGTGCATGTAAATGCAACGTAACGTATCTGTAATGTACTGGGTTAGACTCATGATCGACCGTATCAATATCATCATTTACTGTAAAACTTTATTGAGATGATGTTAACAACCTCATACAAAAAGAAAACAGTGTAACTTACCCGGGAATAAATTCACTTTTGAAAGAGTGCAAGATGCCCCGAAAAGCACAACTTTACGTAGGAAAACATTTTGGGTTCAATTTCCATCACAGCTAGGCATGTATGGGGTTTTTGCAGTCTCCTCATGTTCCCACAAATTTTTCTTCCATGCAGGTAATCGAACTTTCTCCCGGAGTCAGAAATTGGTACCTTCAAATAGCCTATAATATCGGCTATACTGGGTGAGTTTTTATGAAAAGTGGATTGAAGGCAATATGGGTGGGACATATGTATATGGGAGACAGTATTTGCTGTCCGGCTACCTGACATGATCTTGCTGAACGGGCTGGGACACTTCAAACATTTGATAATCAGCATTAGCTGTCCCTGTGGATCCTCCGCAGTTGGCGAAAATGCTGTACTATTCCCGGCTCTTGTTGCCATTTGATATTCTGAAGTTCTTAAACTGATATCTGGTATATTTTGTTGTGAAACTGTGTTTGGGGTCACAGACAATGTGTATGCATATTTTAACCTGATAAGATAATAGTTTTTAAACAAACGCTTCAAAGGCTAGTATGAGTCTGTAACTTAAAGACAGTAATTATTTGTATCTGCTACTGGCTCCTTGTTACCAGAATGCTTCTCGTGACGAGATAAAAGTGACTGTTAAATAAATGTAATGTAACATATCGTATATTCTAGAATTCATTGAATGAATGAAAATTTAAGTCGTAGGCTGGATCAGCTAGACTTCTACATTGTTGAAGAAAAGCTGTTTTATTGCTGGAGATCATACTGATTAAAACAATTAATGCACTAGGCTACATGTACGCAGTTAAGATATATTTGATTTGATTAAAGGAAAAGCACAATTTCTCTGTATTTACAAGAAAAAGTTTGAGTCATCAAGAAATATAAATAATAGTCTTATTTCTACGAGGAATTGGTTACAATTAGTAAAGTAACAACTGAAACTACCCCATGACCGTGACCAGGATGGATGGATTGATAGATGAATGGATGAAACTTTAGTCAACTGTTTTACGGTTGTGATGTGCAGCTTAAACTCAGCACTGTTTTCCATTCGGTTTCATTTACGAAATTGCTATGTATATCAACATCTTCAACCGCACGAACGTAATAAGCAATAATGAAGCACAAAGTTATTCGTAGATTCTGCCGGTTCTCCCGGCATTTCTCTCGGTTCAATTTATAAATCCATATCTTGCTAGTGTTATTATCGTATATTATTCTTTTTGGTCGTCCTTATCTTTTGTCCGATGCATTCAAGTCAGCTTTCGGCATTTTAGTTACGAATTCTTTCCGCACCCTCTGCGGTCTCCCTCGTGTGTTAGTTTTGCTGCTACGCAAGAGCTACCTTTGCAAATGCCTCCTCCTCTTTAGCTAGCCACTTCGGAATAACTTCTGAATTCGCATAAAAAGAATACATAATATATGGAATCTAGCATGCACAAATTGTACGGCACCTGATGTCTTTATTATGATACTATGTATTTTCACTTTCCCACCACGGCTTTTTCAGTTTAGCGCACCGTTGCGATCCCTTTTCCCCTCGAGTGGCTAGGACTCGCGTTCCATGCTGGCGTTTGTAGTCCGTGCTCCTCCCTTTTTCGCTCTGCTAACGAAAAGTCCCGGGTACCTAAAAACTACACATCCCATAAGCCACAGCTAGCGAGTTACCACACTCTCCCATCAGAGACAGAGATACGGTACGGGCTGCCTTGCCAAAACCCCCCTGGACTTTCGGAACCGAAAACGGGGAAGATTATAGAACTCCAGCGAACGTGAACGAAAAAATAAGAAATTGACTTGTTTTGTATGTGATTTTAAATCTTTTCACTACGAGAGAAATGTTTATGTTAACAGTCGCAAATTGTCATTGCTTGCTAATCATATTTTTTGCGAATAATTGAGCGTCGAAGTCAGATCAGACGGACTAGGTTAGGTCCGGTGTGATCTTATTTTATGAAGCCAGACTAGGTCCGCCGAAGGAAATGAATGTTAGAGGTCCATATATGACACATTTCAGCATTGTCAAGCAATGTGTGACTTGCAGATCGATCAGTAAGTGCGGCGATAGCTAGCGAAAGGTTGACTTCGTTGCGCAGGATCTTAAGGGATGGCATGTTATTTTGATCACATCGAAAGTACTGCCATTGTTCACTTGTCATGGTCAGTGTAACATAAAGTTCATTTTTTGCTGATGGTTAAAAGAATTTTTATTTGCATCATGGTTAGGTAGTATTTTAAACACTAAAACGTCGATAGAAAAGTGTCATTTTCCCACTAAAAACATGCCGTTTAACGTGATTAAAAAAAACAATCAATGCATGCCCGGTACTTTGCCTCAATTGTGACTTTGATACGTTGCGTTTAAAGTGTCTATTGTTATGGTCGTGTGTTAATAATTATTCTACATTGTTTCTTCCTATTGTGTGTTGCATGTGTGTGCACGATGTCCGTTTGAAGTCGATTTAGGGAAATACAATTTTGACAGTTGGCAAACTTTAAACGTCAGGTCTGCATATGAAAAAGACATGTAATGGTTTTATGACAATTCCTTTCCTGCAATGTTTTTCATGACTGTCACAGGTGAACGGATCTAGACACATTATATATGAATGCGTAAAATCAATATGAAGGGAAGTGACATACAATGTTTAAGAGCATCGAATGCACCATATTAATAATTTGATCTGAACAAGAATGCTAAATTTAAACGATCCCGGTGAGCGTGAACTTGCGTGTTCCAATGTCTTCACCATACGGTGACCCATGGGCGTCGCTAGGTCCGATATGTTAGCAGTATTTTAGTCCCGGTACCAATCTTTCTTCAAATACAGAAAAGCCAAACCCCGGTTAAACTTGACGAGCCCCTGATCTTTTCAGCAGCTAGAAACTTCTCTGCAGTGACTAAACCGGATTTACCGGGAACCTTTTATATTAACGGAGTGCTGTGTGAAAATGTTTAATTGATGACATCTATGGATCTACGTGGCCCAATGAACAGCGAACTTGAACATGTTTTTTGCATTGTGATGCTCTGTTTGTTAGTGTGTAAAAACGTATAGAAGCATACAAATAACCGCAAGCCTTAAAGTGTTATATAACGTTGAAAATAATGTTCTATTTCCGTTTATTATTATTTTCATTTAGCACATTTAATCTGACGTATGGACTATCATGATACTTCTCCTGCTTTTTGCAACTTCTGCTTAAACCATATACAGATCATGAGTATTATCTGTTGGAGTCCTTCAATGACCAGTTTTGTGTGATGTATATTTAAGGTTGCCTAAATGGCAAGCACACTTGCGGATGAAGTGAAATAAGAATTTTGCAGGTAAATGAGGTTTTATTTTGAGCATGATGCTTTACCTGATTAGTTTGCTCACTGTCTTCATCTTCACCCCTTGCCTGTGATCATTGCAGTGTATGCGGTTAGTCCGTGAGAAGAGAATCACCCCTTAAACAAGTTACTGCCTTTCTCATCTGCAATGGTTTCCGCGCCCCATCTCTGCAGCAGTGTACATGGCTGGCTCGATCACATCCACTTCGGCGAAGAGCGGTGAGTGAGGGTCACGTAATGCTTATCACGCATGTTCAGGTCCCGATGCATAGAATATCTGTAAACTCACTTTTATACTTCAGCCATTTCTACCTTAAATTATCGTTGCGATCAGGCATGGAACAGGATTTCAAGTTATTTTTATGATCCAGCATTAAATGGGCTAATTCACCAGTTGGTTGATTGATCACTCATTAATTAATTTGTTGCTGTGATGCTTGAAAAACAATCCCATCCTGTAATCATCAAAGCACATAATTGGCTACCCCCGCTGTGTTATATAATACAAAAATTACCAAAAAGGGTGAAGGAAAAAGAATTTAATGTTAACAGGTGATTAAGTGAGTAATGTCTAGGTGGGAACCAAAGTCTCCACAGATCTCGAATTGAAAATATGTTAATGATTTTCCTGCTGAGTCTCTTCCATATGATACATGTTTGGGATTCTTCCAGCATAATACAATGTTTTATTCGTAATGTGGTGCACATACTCACAAAAACCGAACAAGGAAAACAACAAAGTGTAAGAAATATCAGTTTAAACTTGTGCACAGTCTACAGTGCATCGCAGTTATTCTTTAGTTTGATAAAAAAAAAAATGGGTATGTAGTCATGGATGCGTAGTCATGATCGGTGGCACAGGGAAGAGCTTCTACACAAATGTCTGGTCAGATTAGGAGGGCTAACATGCATGTGCTAGTAAGTTCAGTGAAATCTTTCTGCACTGTCTTGCTACACAGTGGAGTATCAAATACTAAAGAAAACTCCTCTGGTACAGATCTACGGTCACCATCCCATAAGAAATGTGTTAACATCTCTCATATGCAGGTAACTTTCTTTCCCCTGTGGAATTTAATGTAACCGTAGAAACACAATTAGTCAAACAACTGTACTATGGTTTAGATAGTATTACACTAAAATTGGAGTACATCTGAATAGTGAAAGATCAGTGAAAGTCTCTAGTATAACCTGATAAGCTGTAGTACATTTTGTCCATCCCATCCAAAAGGTCATTTTAGGCTTTTACATATATGCATCTGTCGCTGTTGCAGGCTTTATTGAAAGGCCAGTAAAGGAATTGGTTTGGTGATTTCAGGGAACTAATATTATGTGGCATGTGCAAGGACTTTGTGCTTTTGTTGTTGCCCAGGTGGAGCCCATTCAGATGCATGTAGGAATAAAAGGAAAAGTGGGCAGAGAGGAAGGCGGGCCTAAGGAGAGCAAGAATATGGTGGGCAACCCAGTGTCTCAGCCCTTAACTCCAGAATGTGCTCCCGATAGAGCCCTTAGCTGCAAACGAGGTCCTACAGAAGATCTGCACAACCATGTGTCTGTGAAAGGCAGTCATTTAAAACACTATCTAGAGGCTCCACTCACTTATCCGTGTGGCGGCACCCCTCTGTCAGACCCAATTCCAAGGAGTACTGTGGTGAAGGAGGAAGCAGAGGCCTCTAAACACACAGAGAATGTTGAGGTCTTTCCAACGCAGCAAAGACCAGGTGGAGAAAGGGACAGTGAGGAAGTCCCTCTGAACTCGAATCTCGCACATCCGGCCAAGAAGACCCGCACGCAGACTCAGTCCACAAACCTTTCAAGTTCTCGGTGTTCACAGTTTCAAACAGGCCAGCCCATAGCTTTCCTTTTACAGCCTAATCTCAGCTGTCAGTTGGGTAGTATAGCACTTCCCTCCAATTTGGACCAGATTACTGTTTTAAGAAAAGTTCCAGCTAACAAATTCAGCACTGAGTGTCACCTAAAAGGCTCTAGCTGTGATATGGCTGCAGAGTCTCAGCCCTGTCCTCAGCACCGTACTGTGGGTAGAGCCTTGGCACCTGAAACTCAACTGTCTTTTAAGGCATTGAAACCTATGTGTTGCTCTGCATCCACCAAGAAGAATGTCATAGCTGGAAAAGATGGAAATTTGGCTGAAGATGCTGAGCCCCGTCTCGATGCTCCTGCCCCATTAAAGCAGCCGGCACCAGGCTCTGCTTCTCTGGTAGCTCTTTCACTTACTCCGTCCTCTGAAACGCGCTGCAGCTCATCTGAAGCACATTTGACTGCACAAAACCGGGTGCTGAATGAGAAGGACAAATGTTCCTTGAATCGCAGTGATAAAAGTACATCATCACCCTCCGCAAGTTTGGAGTCCCCACGTGGAACAGAGGAGCATACGGAGGCGTGCCCAAGTGAAGTGAAGGACATACCGCTTGACTTGTCTTCAAAGTCAAAACACCAAAAAAACACTGTGCAGGTTCAGAAAATATTACAAGTGGGCAGTCATCTGGAATCTGAGCCAAATGATACCAAATCTCCTAAGGAGGTTCTTCAGACACCGGCAAGCAGTTTCGTACCTAATATCCCTTATGCAGTTCTGTCAGACACCATGGCAAATGGTGGACTTCCAAAGAATACTTTTAACCAGTTGAATTATCCGGTCTTGGAACCATCTGTATCTTGGGCCAAACTTCAGATACAAAATGCGAAAAGCCCAGTAAGCCTTCTGGGGACATATGTGGGCATTGCTAATCCAGTTTTAGCTTCCACCTTGCGTACTAAGGATGGGAAAAGTATTGCATTTATAGAAGACATTCAAGACTTAGGCAGGCCAGAGATAATATCTATTATCGACCAAGGAGAGCAGCCACTATCAAGCAGGAACAAAGCATCATCTCGCACCAGGGATTCAAGGCAGAGACATTACAAATTTTCCAGTAACACTCATGAAGCTGGATTACAGCAGTGCCAATCCAAGCATACTTCTGCGAATGTTATTCTAAGTACCGCCAACCCACAGGTTGGTGTAAACGGTAAGCTCAGCGGTGGGAAACAAACTGTCTCACGTTCTCCAAAAAGCAAGCAATTACTTCCTGTCCGACGTCTGGGAGCATCCAGTCAGAGCCCACTCAAGAAGGTGGAGGAGAAGGTGGGAAGGTCTAAGTCCTCTTCGTTCAAGCGTGAGACCATAGTAAAACAAGGATCCCTAGAAACATCAAGCAATATAAACAAGTGCTGTGGTAATCAGGCAGCTACAGAGCCAAGAAAGTCTGAAGGAAAAGTTTTGACTGCTGGTCACCATGACGACATAGTTCAGCATACAGCAAAGTGCACCTCTTTTACAAATGAAAGAAAGAGAGATGGAGGACAGGATAACTGTCAGCCAGGTAGGATTCCTACAGGTCTGACCAGGAATATTGCAGAGTCTACATACAACACCACAGAGAAACATCATCAAGATGAAGATCCAGAAACAAGAGACTCAACTGTAAAGTCTAGGCAGACCATCTGCCTCCAGATGTCCAGAGACATTGGCCGTATTGGCAGGGGGGAAAAAGAGTTAATCCAGGTGTCAGGGGAAAGAGAGAAAAATGGACAGCAACTTGTACAGGGTCTCTCTCTAGACTCAAAAATAGATAGCATTGGCTTTTCCATACTCAATAGACCGGGTTCAGGGAGAGATACAGGTAGAACAAATGATGTGTGCCAGACTTCTTCCCCAGAGAAAGTTGCAATTAACAAGAATAAAAAATGTCATATGAGTAAGCAAGATAAAGCACAAAAGGAGGCTTCAGGGAAGACCACGACGGGCATTGTAGGACACAAAAGGAAGGTCCCAATAGTCAAGAGGAAGAAGCAAAGAAAGAAAGTAAGTCTTACAAATTTGGACTTTAAGTTTATTTGGAATTTAATTGTTAAGATGTTTTAGAAAAATATCAGTTCACAATATATACTTACATATGGATATGAGTCACTTTGGAATATACTTTCTTTATGATAGGTTAAATAATCATACTGGGTACTGTTTCTTTTTAATATCAAACATCATATTTCTGATGTTACTGAAGTAGAACAAATGTTCTGTAAATAGACTCATTCAGTATGGACTGATAACACCGTATTTATTGCAGCATAAGGACCAATTGGCACCTGCACTGGGGCCAAAGCTGTCAGAGTCCAAGGGGGACAAGAGGTGTCAAGGGGGGAGGTGCAGTGTCACTGCGGAGGAAGCGCTGCTTCACCTTGAAGCAGGTATTCATCGTGTAGCCTTTGCTGGCCTGTATGATGCATTAAAGCATTCGACATGGTCTATATAAGTATCGTATCGCTTTTAGTTTCCTCTTAGCAAGGTCAAAACATTGCCGTTTTCAGAATATGGGTTGGTGTGTCTTCCAAAGGTAACGTGAGCAGCGTCCCTGTGCTTCGCGAGACTGCGGGGGACACCAAGCCAGAGCCCAGCAGTGTGATCCCTGGGGGGGCCCCGCCTCCGAGGCCAAAGAGGGGACGCCGGAGAACAGCGAAGGTGGAGGCAGGTAGCCACAGCCCGACGTCCCGCTCTGCCGCTCCCTTGCCCACCTCGGCCCGCCGGCCACGGGGGAGACCGCGCTCCAGTGACCTGTCCAACCAAGCGAAATGCAAAGCTGAGGCGGCCATGCACAGGAGCCAGCAAGACACGGAACCAAGGAGGAAACGAAAGAGATGCAGGAACAGGAGGTACCGAAATGAGGAGTACGTCATGGAGAAAGACCAAGTAGGACAAGTCACAAGCAAAAAGTCCATGTCTACAAGGCAGGCTGGTCATGGTACAGCAGGTAAAGATGGCTGTGATGCAAATTCCTCAAAGATCAGTTGGATTGCTTTTTAAAGTTCATATTGGACCTCGAGAGTGTTCATGCACTGGCTATAACCTGGTTCTTCGCGAGCAGCCTGAAAGTATGTAGGAGTTTGTACATTATGGAGGGAATAGTGTGATTCTGAATAAGCTGAAGATATAGTTATGTGCTACTGCAGATGATTCTAATACATTTTGCAACAATGATATGTTTTTACATTTGTTTGTATTTTTTGTTGGCTATGAGCTTGAGGTGGAAATTTCAGGTCTTGAAAGTAAAAATACAGACAGTGATTTTGTTTCAGTCAACTAGTTGAGTATAAAGAGTCAGCTTCACACAGATCTCAACAACATCACAGCCAAGATTTTTACTTTCTGGACCTGAAATTTCCACCTTTGGCTTTGCGCAAATATGAGGCCTGACGCTGCTTGTGACCGTTTAGGCCCGATGAGAGCGACACCGCCCCGTCAGCCCGTCGGCCCCAGTGGCTGCTCCAAGAGACCACCGCTCACCCGCTCAGGGTCCTCCAGGTGCCAGGATATCTGCAGCACCCCCAGGCTTGCTGACAAACCCTCAGGGAAAAGGAAGTTCAAAAGCAAGCACTCAGGCAGCAAAGAGGCGGGAAAAAAGGTAGGAGGTTATCGCCATCAGTGCTGGATCAAAGTATTTCAAGTAATGGAGGCTTTCACCTTTCATACATAGTCTGACCGTCGGTGTGGGATGTAGATATACAGATAAGATATACAGATCATGTAGATGTACACATTATCATTGATAAAATATTGGCACCATACACTTTGCAAATAGATCCTATTTTTTCCCAAGTGTAAGTTGAAATTGTATTTCGTCTTCACAGTTCTTTATTTATTGGCTAATATTGCTTTTAAATTATAAAATTATAATAACTACATTGAAAAAATACCTGACACCACAGACTTTATTTTTTGCTTGCAGATTCTATAGCAAGCCATATGAAAGATGGCTGTTTAGTATACACAGCCTCTTCCTCTTCTCTCTTTCTCCCGTCGCATGGAAAGCACCTTAGGCTACACCAGCCCCCTTCATCTTGCCCAGACTGCTCTGGTTCTCTCACATTTGGGCAACTTCTCCTAACTGCACTTTTAGATCTTTCTACCGATTTTTAAAGGAATTTACATCTGGACCCATTGCTGACAACTTCAGAACAATAGTCCGTATTGTCCATAATTCTGCTATCAACCATTCTTCAGTACTTTTTGAAGTATGTTCATGCTGCGAGACTCATGACCTTCAGTACTGCTTTGCTCAGAAATGCCTTGATTTCATGATACATTCAAAGCACATGTTCCTCACATGCTGAATAGCTAAGCCAAAATATTATATAGCCTTTGCTCTGTTTGGAGGGAAAGTCTAATTCTCTTTGAAGGCTTTGGTTTGTTTTACTTTTTGTGCTTTACCAAGTAGCTCTAATTTGGCAAAAATGTGCTTTCTTTTCTCAGCAGTGATGTCTTCCTGGGCTTGTAACTAGGGACACACATAACTGGTAGACAAGTATGCATCCACCTTTAAATGCCATACGTGCAGCAATTGATTGTTGCAACAGCGCATATGCATACATATTTTATGTGCATCGGCACTGCTATGACAAGACATTACTGCACATTTTAACCTAAATACTGCAAATTTAGCACAATTAAGCATATAAAGGTTAAAATGCATGATAATACGGATGCACTGCCTCTGGTTTACAACTTTTGCAAATTGCGTTTGCGGTTTTAAAATGAAATATTTTCAGAACAAATTCTGTTTTCCTGTTGCGCTGACATTGACCGTGACCCCAAAACCGAGGTT
>JAODUD010000038.1:5882765-5892881 GCA_026784285.1 Stomatorhinus walkeri
GGGAGAACACGCAAACCGCACGACGAGACGGAGGGAACACGCAAACTCCACAACGACACGGGGAGAACACGCAAACCGCACGACGAGACGGAGGGAACACGCAAACTCCACAACGACACAGGGAGAACATGCAAACTCCACACTCACGGAGCCACGGCAGAGACTCATACCCTGGTCCCAGAGGTGCGAGCCAATAGTACTGACCACAGCACCACCATGCTACCCCAAATTTCTCTATACACGAACAAAAAAATACAGCACAGTTTGTAAGTTGTACATTTCTGGGGCAAGGTAGTGAGATGCTCTTGGTGCTCTCCTGCATTACAGACGTGTTAGTATTAGAGATGTCACCCCCAGTGCATCACTGCAGAAGATGATATCATACAGGTTTCTTTGTCTGCTGTCTCCAGCTGCTTAAACACATAGCACCAATCAGTGGTCGGTCAAAGCACGGATTTAGCGATTGCTTCACTATGGGTGGGCCTGAGCGGAGATGGCCGCAGATCATTTGGCCAGTGGCCAGGGCACTAGGAAAGCATCTACTCAAGTTTATAGTCATCAGCATCTGCCTGAAAGGAACCTTATTCTCATCTTGTTTTCATTGTTTGTGATCAAAGTTTGTGCAGCTCCACCTCCCTGCCTTTGAAAACAAAGAACATTGTCCTTCACTGAGCCACCAACTCCTGCAGCAGGTCCAGCCACTTTCTCAGAATGTATTCTCATGTACCTGTTCCACATCTTCCATTGCCGAACACCAGTTCCAGTAATAAGAACAGAAGTACAGAAGATGGTAAAAATTACTTATGACAGAGAGTATCATGATTTCTCATCCCTGCCACTTCACATTAAATTGCACTAGTAAAGGGATAGGCAGTCCTGATCCTGGAGTGCCGGTAACCAACGGGTTTTCTATCCTACCTGATGAGTTACTATCTGCCCAAGACCAGGTGTGGATAATCAGAGTTCTGGTAGGAAGGAAAACCGGCTGGATCCCGGCACTCCAGGATCAGGGTTGCCTACCGCTGCTGTAGTAAATCCTGGATATCCTGTTTGAATTCAAAAGCACAATGGAGTTTAAAATAGCAGAGATTTCATTACTATCCCTCATGCTGGACGCCCTTCCAGTCATAGTTGCGCCTTGATATCCTCTCCATGAAAATCACAAACAGCAGTGGCAGCAAGATGCACCCGTCATGAAGGCCAACACCTTCTGGAAACAGCATTGATTCTCTGCTAAGGATTGCATTGATACAGGGACTGTGTATCATATGGTCTCAGTCCTGACAAGGATACTCCTGAATCACCTCCCATGGCATTCGCTGAGGTGTCTGCTCCTACGCTTTCTCCAAGTCCACAAATGCATGTCAGACTGTTCCCATGAACTGTTACACAGCTGCTTGAGGGAAGACAATCAGTCCATTGTTCCAAGACCAGGCTGCAATCTAGACTCTTCTTCCCGATTCCTAGGTTTGAGCCCAAGGGAAGCTGAGCAGTATGATTCCTCAGTAGCTGCTCTGCATCCTCCTCTGCGCCTTTATGGGAGGAAGGTGGTGGTGCAGGAGGGAGTGCTATTGTTTGGCAACTGGAGGGTTGCAGGTTCAAGCCCAGCTTCCTCCTGTCCCCGTCAAAGTGTCCTTGAGCAAGACACTGAACCCCAAATTGTTCCTAGTGTGCAGGCTGGCATCTAGTATGGCAGCCACTGGTGTGTGAATGGGAGAATATGAGCTGTAATTTGTAAAGCACTTTGGTACGTGTAAGAGTAGAAAAGAGTGCTATATAAATGCAGTCCACTTACAAAAGTAAGGGACACCCCCAGCAATGGGTTGGCACCCCCTGCTGGGTTATTTCCTACTTGTACTTTCTGAACCATCTGGAGGGATTTGAGGCCATGATGACAGACAGTTTGCAAGACATTTTTGGGACGCTCAGTAGTCTTTCGCCTCAACTTTACTGCTCCCAAACACTAGCTATTGCCTTAAATATTGCTTTCGCTGTCACCCTTCTAACCAGAGGTTCAGGTAGCTTAAGAGATTCCTGTTCAAGCATCTTTCTTAAGTCCTACTTAATCAGCTTGACAGACTCCTACTATGCAGCCATCCAAAGGAGATCTTACTGGTAACGCCATGAGAGACACCAACTGCCTTCTGACCACAACATGACTGAGGCCATCATCATGGTCCATCTAGACTCAAAGCCCAGAGCCCCACTCGGCACACAGGTGAAATTTTTCCAGAGCTGTGAGTTGACTTTATTTTGCACAGAAGCATCAGGGAGATGTTTCCAGCAATCTCTGTCTGCTCTGGGTTGTTCTGGTCCCTCTGGTCCCTCTGGTCTCCAGGTGGTGATTGGTGGAGAGCTCATCCTTCACTTAACATAAGTGTTCAAATGCAGGACCTCAAGTGACATCACAGCTACAGAGACAATTATTAATTGCTCTGGACAATCAACAGATTGAAATGAGATCCAATAACCATTCGCCAATCCAGGTTAAATCCAGGATAGCTAGGATGTCCCTCCAGGTATCTCCATCATTGTCCAAGTGAGCTGTGACATGGAGATATCCCTCTCATCCAGCACAGCCCTCCGTCCAATTCTCCCCAAACGTGCCTGAGGTCTTTCACCACTGGGAACTCCACAGAAGCAAGACTCTATCCAAGATCTAGAGCCCTTTGGCCTGTACTGTAGATCATTTGCAAATTCAATTGAGATAATTAAGCTTTTAATCAAGATTAAATGCATAGGATGTTTTGTTCAATTAAGATTTTAAAATTTTAGCATGGGTGAAGTGGGCTAAGCCACTGTGCCTCTGATCAGAAGGTTGTCGGTTCGAGCCTGGCCTCGGCAGAATAGTTACATGTCTGTGGGCCCTTGAGCAATACCCCTTACCCCCATGTGCCTTACTACTGTGTCAGTACAAGGACGCACTCATCATTCACTAGCACACACAAAATGCACCCAGAATGCACTGGGACAGACAAGGTGGCATCTGTGACATTACCGGAGGTTTGGGCCATGGTACCCATTACAGTTAGCTGCCAACAGGCATTGGGACCACAGGTGGTGACCACAGCTGTGCCGGCCACCATTCTTATTATTTTTCTTGGCTCACTCCTTCTAAATGTCCAACAGCATCACTTCCAGCCTACTGTGAAGAATGACAGGCCACCCTGTCTATTGCAGATGGTGAGCTCACAGGGCAGGTTCAGTGCCCTGATTCTCACTGTGCCTGCGGATCCTGCGCATCAGCACTCAGTTCATAACACCACCTTGAGACACTTTCCATGTCACAGCCAGGCAAAAAAAAGCAAACAAAATCCTCTTGCCTTACAGAGCATATGCTTTAATCCAAAATAATGTACAACTGAAAAAGCAGGATCAGCCAATACCTGGAGCAGTAATATCATTAACTATGGGATTTAAACCAGCAACCATCCGGACACAGTCCTAACCCACTATGCCCACTGTGTTTCTGACACCTAAAATAGGTCTTACATGATTTATTATACTGGATCCAGATACAGATGCTTATATATAACAGCTGCAACACTGGAACCTGCTTGCTAACATTGCATCCTTATAGCCAGTGCAACAGGTTGTTATTTTACTTTTGTTTATAATTATACAAGATTCTGTTTTCTTTTTTTTTACCTGATGCAGGTTAATATCCTGTATAATTATAAATATATATATTTAATATCCCTTAAATTTTCTCATGATGCTCTTGTCCTGCATCACCCCTCCCTCTGTCTTTCCCCCTTAATAAGGGTCCCGATCTCATTTCCTTTACCCTTTGTTGTACCGCACACGCGGGAAGAGGTGAGGATCTAGTGGCAGGGTCCCTCGGTTTAATAAATCAGTCATTGGGTTTAATCATTTGATTTATTATGCATTTTAGGTAGGGGTTATGTCTATATATCTATACATGATAAGCATATGCATTATTTTACTAATTTTGCTAAGGTTTATCCCCTTTCTAATTGTTAACAATAGGGTTCAATAAACCCCAAGAATGAAAGTGGCGTCTGGTCTATCCCTTTCTCCTACACGCCGCACACCTGACTACACCCACAAACACAACACAGAGTATAGGCAGGAATTCGCCAGCTACATCAGCACCTCACACAGGGCAGACAGTAATAAATCCTCATTTCGGCAGTCATTTGAGGATTTCTGACTGAAATACTGCTGTAAGCCAGGCATAAAACTAGACGGCAGCTTCTAGGGGCTGTTTAAGCTGTAAATCACATGACAGTGAAAAAAGAGCTATATGGTTCAAGATATATGGCATTGAAACATTTGTCTTACTTTAACTATATAGGACAATGCATGATATTTTTATATGTTCAGTACAAGTCAGTGTTATTTCTTATATTCATACAGAAAAGCACACTTGATGTGTAAGACACTCAATGGAAATACCAAAAATATATAAAATATAAATATAAATATAAAACTTTTACAAGAACACTTCATTTTACCTGATTACACATGGCTTTGGTAGGAAATAGATTTTTATTACTTTGTTTCTTAATAAACATTTACATTTCATGCATACAATCATATTAACAATTCAGAGATGCCAATTAGCCTGAATGTCTTTGGACTGTAGCAAGAAACCAAATTCACCAAAATGAGCCCCACAAGACGGAGATGAACATGCCAAGGTCACAAAGCGAAGGTCTGATGCAGCGATGCCAATGGAGCCACTGCATCTAATTACTAAAAAGGTACATACCAAGCATAGAAATACCAAGCATAGAACCAATTCAGTGTGTGAACAAAAAGAAACTACATACAGAAATGTACAGTGAGATGTACAGTGGAGTGAATGGCAATTAACAGCCACTCTGCCTTTTCTGTGAGTTTCACAATTGATGCAATTCTAGCAATTCTTTCATTCATTTTCATAGAAAGGCCTGTCAGTGTAGATCACACAATGCAACGCCTACTTACAGATCAGCCTACATAGCCCAGGATCTGCAGCCCACTTAAATGCTAGAGGTGAAGTGATTATGCAGAAATAACTGTCCTGTCAATGTGGTAACTGTCTTCCATTTTCAATGCAAAGACTAACTGCAAGAATGCATGGAAAAAAAAATTTCACTTTCAAAGTTCATCCATCTGTCTTGGAAAACCTTTTCCTGGTACGGGTTACGGTATGGGATGAACCGGAATTCCCAGGAAAAACCAGTATGGGAAAATGTTAAACTCCACAGTCAAAGCCAAAGTAGGACTGGATTCTAATCCCCAACCCTGGAGGTGTGAGGCCAGAGCTCCCCCCCACTGTACCACCCTCAGCATTTAAAAAAAGGCACCCCCCCCCCCCCCCGGGACCACCCTCAGCATTCAAAAATCAACGTCATAAAAACGATTTTGGTTTGAGCAATATGGTTAAGACATAAGATTTCTGTAAGCAATTTAGTAACATCAAAGCGGATTGTTGGATTTTAACATGATAAGCCCTCATTGTTCATCCACAGTCCATTTCAAAGTAGGCTAACAGCAATGCTACAAACCTGGCACCTTACAGACCCTGAGCATGCACCTTGTGTTAGGTTCATTTGCCATTGATGTGATGCCGTTTGCTACAGCATCGCTGGTGCTCAATCATCCAAAGTAGAAGAAGCACAAGATCACACATAAGATGACTAAGAGAACTTGATTGATAGGATCTTTATGACGCTTTTGCCATTTGGAAAGTGTAAGTTTAAACACTGTGTTTGTTGAGGGGACCAGGATTCCTCACACCTCAGTCTTCCTCAGTTCAGTATATGACCTCTCAAAGACAGTCCTGAGCCTCTTCTGGGTTTGGCATAACTATCATTATTATTATTAACGCGTCATTAGCATTTCAGTTACATTCCCATGAATTTATTCCAGTACTGAGCAGAGTATTGACTACAAAGCACAGTGGTACCATGGAACACGAACTTAATTCGATCCAGAAGGCTGGTCAGGTTGCGAATTGGTTGAGGTCCAAGTCGAATTCCCCCATAAGAAATAATATAAATCAATGTAATCCATTCCAGACCCCAAAACACTGCATATTTAAACCTACGTACCTAGCTAAATAATGATAAAAATGCACTTACAATCAATATAAAACTAATACACACACGAAAAAGGACAAATATAAAAGCAATAAATATGAAATGACAATTTCTGAGCGCTTTACCTGAATTGAGCCGAGCTGATGACATTCTGGTAGTGACAGGGGGAGAAGGGGGAGGGATTGAGGGGCGATGGAGTTGTTGCTTGGTTTCAGTGGGTCTGTTTTGTTTTGTCCCGTTCCGAGGTTTCAGTCGAGTAGCGGATAGATTTTTGTTGACCGACCCATTCGAGGTCTGAACTGGTGGAGTTGAACTTGTCTTGACGCATACAAGTTTTGGCAGGAACGGTCAACTTCCAAGGTTTTGGTCGAGTCTGAAAAAATTTGACAGACCCGTTTGACATCCAAGTTTGTCGAGTTAAGAGGCGCTCGAGTTCCAAGTTTCTACTATAATGTCCATGATCAAACCTCCTATTTACAAGGCCTTGTGCCTCCCCAGAGAATTCAGGATGGCGTACAGTAATTTAAAACTGCAATACACAAACATAATCAATATTGCCAGGACTCTTAAAAGGATTTTGTTTCACGATAATCGGATATAGCTCCATTACACTAGATTCAACATATATGGGCTGCTGGGTATTAACTTTTGTTTGGTGTTCTACTGATTTTACTGGTAACACACACATTTTTCTGTGAAATAGACATTGTAATCTGAGCTTCTTTTCAATGTAAACTAACAAATTTCTGTCTGTCTATCTGCAGTTCTCTGTTATTTACCCTAAATATGTCACTTATTGGCTTTCCTTAGGGGTGGTGGGTGACTGAAGGAGATGTCACCCAAATTGTTTGTGGATCACTGTATAAATGTCAGTGTTTAGAAACATCTCAGCATAATAAACAAAATGGCATATTGTAACTGTGTAGAACAAGACATGTTCACTTAGATTTCAGTTAAGGAACTCCATCTTATACACCAAACAGACGTATTTTCTCCCAGTCAAAGATTTTTTCAAACATACTGTATATACATTCATTGATGTGACAAATCTTTCATGACTAGTGCATCTAGACAGCAACTTGTTTGGCAGGTGCTTTCCATTGGAACCAGCCAATGATTTAAATGTAACAAATAAAAAAACAAAGTATCACAAATGATCTCTGTGAAAATAAGCTATTTTGACCTTTTTGTTAAATGTATTTTAAAACTAATCTTGGAAATGCTTATTCACTGTGGAAAGAAGGTATTTCTTGAGAGTGGCAGTTTCTCATTTTCTCCTCTAATATCCCAAAATACCACAATTCTGGTCAGTATCGTGACAGATAGGGCTAAACATGTAGGGTCATCCTTACCTGTCTTTCGAGAAGTTGTGTAGTTAATGGACTGAGGGTAGGAATGCTTATTCTTTCTAGAATATGCTCAGGGAATATGATTAAAAAGGCTGAGCAAGTTAAGGTTACACACCAATATACACCCGGACAAGGAAGAAGGCACGCGGCATTAAACAGTAAACCAAGCCCAGGTCACCTGACCTGCCAAGATGGTCATCCTCTCAGCCAATTGGGGATTTTATTATGATAAACACATAGAACACCATTAAGGAATGCCTGAAGCATAAAGCAAATGACTAAGGCTAGACCTTCCACAAAGAAAAGCTTTCCCCTTTAATACACTATGGTATCATCATGCACTGGAAACTGCACTGTAACATCACTGAAAACAGTAGCCAATGGCTTCATTAATTTCTGAGGACAAAATGCTGCTTAAATGAACTTTTCAAGGTTAATTTGAGTCAAAATGGGCTTAGTTTGGAAATTTTATATATCACGGTTAATATTTTATAAGACCTTGTCTGGAAAGCAGGGTATCTATGTTTTCACTGTGAGTTTCATAAAAGGATTAAGCTTTCAGACTCCTCAAAATTCCTGCAGCAGACAATAATACAAAATTAATGAGTATAAAGTTATATCGTAAATCCAGTGTTGAAACTCTGGTTGAAACATAGTGCTACATAATCTATTATTATTAATAAAGAATCTCATTAGAATCTATACATCTGGCAAACTTCACAGTGCAATGTTTGAATATCATGAGATCAGATTCTAAAAGCTGCCACCTGTGTGTTTCTGCACGACCTTCTAAATGTCCCACTTATGTTATTCATTTCACAGGGACAGCAGGTAGTCCAGTTATAGAGAAACTGCATTTTAGCCACACCAATAGAGGTACTGCTTGCTTATGTGATATTTCTTTGCCAAACTGCTTGAGAATCTCACTGTGCGCATGATTACATTTGTCATTTTGGATAAATAGCATCGTTCTCACAAGGAAAATGCAGCAGCCAATTTTCCTGGTATCACCAGTTTGATCCATACATCTGTCTTGTGGTTTTCTCTTTGGGTCCAGGTCCTGGGGAGGGGGCTGTGGCCAATACCATACAGCATGGGTCACATGACTGGGGAATCTCTGTAGGGGATGGCAGTCCATCAAAGAACATGAAGGAGCATACGTTCAATTTGTTTCACACTAGATAGTTGTTGCATGTTGAGAATGGCAGGCAACACCAGAAGGCTTTTTAAGGCTCTCTGATAACAGTCATGATGGCGGTAAGAAGATACACAGGACGGCAGGAAGAAGACAGCTTTGCAGCTCAGCCGTGGAAGCTCCTGACAAGCCATAAATAAGGCACTCAACTCAACTCAACTCAAACTTTATTTATACAGCACATTTTCTGACACAAAGGTAACTCCAAAATACTTTACAGGAAGAAAAAAAAGATAAAATGAAAACAAAACAACCGTATTAGACTACTTGGGGAAAAAGTCACAGAGAACAGGCATGTGCTTAGCTTAACCTGGAAGAGGCTAACAGGAAGCAGAGCTAGCATGTAGCAGTAGCATGTTCCTTAGCCACAGAGCAGCTACCGCAAAGTCGCGATTTCCCCTACTCTTAAACCTACACCAGGGAAAAACTAGAAGTCACTGGTCAGATGATCTAAGCGACCATGAAGGAGAAATGAAGAAGGTCCACAAGGTTCCTTTGACTTGGGTTTAAAGCAAAGGGCCTCCTTGTGGTGATGCCTCTCGTCATCCTCAAATGGCCCTGTGCGTTGGCCAATGAAGTCCATGAGCCTTAGCTGACCACAGACAGCTACCTGAACGTTACTGGGGGACCAGCACACGGCAAAATGCTTCATTTACACCACCAGGAGCATGGGGGTAATTTCTAATTACTTTAAGGGGTTACCAAGGACACAATATTAATGAAGAAAATTCAGTCCTTATGAAAAAATACTAAAATGATGATTAGGTCAACAATATTATGATAAATGAGCACTTGGACAAGTTTATTGAAGCACATTTTAGCTGGTAGGTTTGTTGCACCTGTAGATGGAGGAAGTGAGGGAACAAGCAGCTTCATTCACTGGGTGCCAGTTGTGAACAGGCTTTTTCACTCTGGGCCCCTAGACAGACCAGAACACATATCCAGCCCACCCCAATCAAGGTCAAAGTCAGCTTTATTGTCAATTTCTTCACATGTACCAGACATACAAAGGAATCGAAATTACGTTTCTCACTGTCCCATACGCAGACAAGACACGACAAGACATGACCGGACAGGACAAACAGTAAAGTGCAAAGGTACAACAAAAAAACACATCGTAACTAATGAGTAACAGTATATAAAGTGCAGGTACCTTAAGGCATATACTTTTGGTATTAAAACAGAAAGAGTGTAATAATAAGTGTTTCCAGTATTGTAAAAGTGTTTCTGTGCTGGGATATTCAATTATTGTAGCTGTAACAGTCATAATAATAATAGTAACAGTCCCCAGCTGAATCAAAATAGCAGCCCATTCCATGTATTTTCTTCCGCAGGCTTGCAAAATTCGAATCATCTCCTCATTCTATCAGCTCACTTCAGAGTCATGCAGATATGCTCCAATCATCTCCTCATTCCATCAGCTCACTCCAGAGTCATGCGGATACGCTCCAATCATCTCCTCATTCCATCAGCTCACTCCAGAGTCATGCGGATACGCTCCAATCATCTCCTCATTCCATCA
>JAODUD010000038.1:5892981-5905391 GCA_026784285.1 Stomatorhinus walkeri
GCTCACTCCAGAGTCATGCGGATATGCTCCAATCATCTCCTCATTCCATCAGCTCACTCCAGAGTCATGCGGATCTCACAGATACTACACTCTCACAGACACTACACTCTCACAGACACTTGATTTTGAAATAATAAAATCATAATCAAACACGACGAGTATCCTGAAAACCGACTGACCAGCATACTCATTTTTTCTGCAGTCTGACATGGTGATATTGATCATCGAACAGATAAAAAATATTGAAGTTTATTTAACTGTTACAATATTGTAGAAATGTGGTAAGGTTCTAAATGAATGATGACATCTATTATATTAAATCTATTATAAAGTTACTTAATTCTCCGTCCAGAAATTGATCTATAATAGCTTCTCCTAGTTAATTTTTCTTCACCCACCCCAGTGAAAAAGTCGTCGATGACTCGCCCCTGTTTTCACATATCTTTGGCTAGCTGTTACTTCTTAGTTTACTTTCTCCTCAATCACTATTTTAAAAATACGCCAGTGTGCTTTGAGTGGGACAGGCATTGCCCTAAATTCATTTAAAAATAATTTTAATTCCAGCCACGACACCACAGCCTTTGGCCTTCCCTGCCCTGTTCTGTCCTCCTGAAGCCCTTTCATCCACTCTGCACGTTTCCTATTTTGGTTTCCCTGCTTCTGTGGTTATAGCTGTGAAAATGATTTTCACCTGTCCTCTCTTCCTTTTTATAACCCACGAGTTCCCCCAAATGCTTCTGATTCATTAACAGCAGGATTTAACTAGATGTGCAGCCGCGTTATGAATCTGTTATTCTCTCCTTCCCATTTCTATAACCTGGAGTCCCATCCCTGATAGGAACTTAGAATCCATGGAAACATCAAAAGCCAGAATTCCAAGGGTTCTGCTTCAAGTAGAAATAGAACATTCATGAAAATAGCCTTCTGCCATTGCAAGAAGCTGCAGTGTATTACTATGAGCTTTTTATGGATATATACTGTATGTTCACTATGCTCTGAAAGTAATATTACACTGACATTACATAAATTTAAAAAATGGAGATTTTCATCATTTCAGTTTTTCAGTTCTTGTATTGTATTAATAGAGCTCAGCAATACTGCTGTTTTCCAGTGGTAGTGTTGGCTACTGTTGTCTGCTCTGTTTTTTGCTTCGCATAGCTGACGCCAAGCCCTAAATGGTTGCCTATTGAAAACGCAGCAACACTTCCAAGGAAGATTCATGAGTGGCCTTTCCTGCCAAAATCAACCAGAAGGTCAGACTGCAGTAGATGAGTGTAACATTATATGCCACATTTTTATATATTAACATTCAACACGTTTGCTTTGAAATATAATCATCGATTTTTAAAAAACGACGCTAAATGAAATTAATCATGTAGTTTATGTAGCGGAGTTGACCGTCAATGGTTATCATTACAGAGAACAGATCAATTCATTACTTTCTTGTTAATGAGAACCCACGAATCCCAATAATCAGGCAATGGGACTAAAATATCAAGAAATGCTTTATATTTGCGTTGAACAGTTAGTTAAAGATCATTTAGTTAAATGGCATATTTATGTATTTCTTTGATGTTGAAGTTTTACCACCAGGAGACAGATTAGCAATAAAACCATAATCGCTGTTCCATAGCAAGAACAGTAAGAGTCTATATGCAGTAGCTTATGTCAGTGCCAAACAGTGCAAGCCGAGATGCTGCTGCTGGAGAAGGTATTATAATTATGTAGCGTTTAAGAAAGCGCTTTATTATACTATTTTCCACGTTGCTATATATTAATAAATCTTCTTAGTAGAAATACAGGATCCCAGCTGTTTTTTCCAGTTAGTACGAAATCATTATTGCATTTTCCATAGAAAGTATAAAATGGATAAATCAACAAAATTTATGACGACTGTGTTTAATAGGTCATTGCACTTCTTGGTGAAACATAAACAGCAGGTCGATAGACGGCAGTGCTTCTTCTGTCTGCAGAGAGACAATGGCTGGGGCGGGGGGTTGATACATTAGATAGCACATCATGGTTACTATGGAGCCGCCACACACATGACCCTAGGGACCCTGCTTCTGATCGGACGATAATGGAAGCTTGGTTAATGGAATGTATGCAAATGACGATGTCCATGTTTTATGTTTATACAATAAAATAAAATGAAAAATTCTCTTGTGGAAGCGATACATACTTGGGTATTTAGTGGGTGGTTTTGTGAAGTCCCGTAGACTCGATGTGCATCTGAGAAAGTAAGTAATCGAAATGCTCTTGTTAAATTTTAGTATCAAAATCAGATACTCACATAAGTTCTTTTAATTTGGCTTAATTAGTAATGGTAGTATAATGGAACAAAGGACGACATGAGCATGGCATTCATAATTGGAAACATGTAAAAACGTGGAAAATGCTTAAACATATACGTCGATTGTTGATATTTTATAAGAAACGGCTTTTTATAAAAGACATTACATTTACCGAGCTTGTATTGTAAAGGTTTTACGTTGACTGCCATGGGAGCGGCTCCTTTAATTCCGGACGTAGCAGCGCTAGGCGTCGGTCCCTCCTCCTATTGATGAGGAGCGTGCCAAGCGCGCGCCCTGCGGAGGTCCGCGTCGCTGCTGGAAGCTGCCCTTCGCTTCGCAGTCTGTCGCAATTTTCGACTATCCATCTTCTTCCCTAACCTCGGCGGCTCCGGATGAAAACGCTAAAATCATAAATCTGCGCCAAAAAGGAAAATTGCACAATTTAATCGAATGGGAGAAACAGATCAGCTACCGTAAAACGTAATTGCAGTTTATTTGATAACTTGCATGCATGTCAGTTGACATTGAAGCTCTGTTCGACGCACCGATCGAGAAATTAATTTATAGGATAGGATAATCGGTATTATAATTAAATATTTAGCTAAGAACAAGGTGCACGTTTTTCATAGCTCATTTAAATTGTACTTTAAATTAGCTTGTTTATAAAGGAGAGATTGCGTTTACGTGGAATCACAATGAAAGGGGCAAACTTGGCTTTATGCACAATTTCGGCCATGGAGATCGCCATCGTTTTCTGTTACTGATATCCGATATTGGAAACTGAAGAAAGCAAAACTGCTTGGAGTTTTAAAGCGAGAAATTAAAATCAGATATCCATTCTTTAAATTATCGTTTCTGCGAGAAAGCAAATAAACTGTAGGCTAATTGTTTAACAAATGAGCTGTATATATTCTCTGCAGAAGAGCAATTGCAAAATTATTATGCATTCTATCGGCTTTGGAGTTGTTGAGTCAGGCAATGAAAAACCTGAACAAAACAATATAAAATAATTAAAACGCTAGCTAAAGATCGCGGCATCCTGGCGCTATGTATCCACGGATTGTGACAGGGCTGTCATCCATGAATAGCTTAATAACTGGGAGCAAAAAAGACACTATTCCCTGACGTATAAATATATATTTTAAAAATCTTGGGAAAATTAATTTTGCTACCTTACATATACATTTTTAACCTTATTCGTTCGACCCGTACAATCCAACACAATGTCAGCGGTAATGGTGAGCAGGAAGGTAACTCGCAAATGGGAGAAGCTGCCGGGCAAAAACACTTTCTGCTGCGATGGACGCGTGATGATGGCCCGGCAAAAAGGCGTCTTCTATCTCACCCTGTTCCTCATCATTGGGACCTGCGCCCTTTTCTTTGCTTTCGAGTAAGTATTTTTTATATCAATTATAGATGTAACAATCGGATATGATTTTAATTTTCCTAGGAATCTTAAAAGACGAAAACCGTTAAATGATCTGTCTCTTTTTATTTATTTGGGGCGTCTCCCCCACCTTCTGAAATGAAAATAGTTTCCATATGCCATTAGGCTATAGTCAAACCGGTGGGATAAGAAAATACGACTTTCGTCACAATCCCGCATTTAGCACACAGAAGATGCGCCTTCATTTATTCTAGCTATTTTCCAAAAGGGGTGGTTTTTAATTCATTTGGAACTTTATCTCTGTAGTTACCTTCGTGGGGGTTAATTTGTGTGAGTGTGGGGTTGCTACTCCGCCAAAGGCATTCAGTTCCATGATGGGTCGGCCTCAATGCTTATGTCGGATACCCGGTGTTCCGTTTAAAGGACGGCGATGACCATTGTTATGTGCTCCATGCGCGGAAAAAAGAAAGAAAACACCCCACGATTTTACTCTCAGCGTCTCAGTGGGGCGCCTGGTATTATCGCTCAAAACACAGGAGCGCTGGATCTGCCCGTTTCATTCCTGACATTGAAGAAAATGGGCAAAACAAAAGACATTACGGTAAACCGTGAGCACTGGGCTCTTCGCTGCAGTGGCCATGTGCAGCGATCGATGCGGTTTCAGAGGGTTCCACGTTTAATGGACACATTCAAGGTTTGGGCTGCGATATGCAAGTCTTGTATGTCAGGGAAGCCTATTTTATTACCGCAAAATAATATTTGGTTTATTGCTGGTTTGGTTAGAAGGAACCTTTGATTTCTGGTAGCCTCTAGAAAGTTGATCTAATGGGTTATTATTATTGTTATTATTATTATTACAACTTAAGCACCATATCTCCATTACAAAGACAATCTTGTCATTATCTCTGGAAGCATGAATGTAACAAAAATGTCACAGAACCAACAGGAACACAGGCAGAATAAAATGCATTCGGTTTAATCCATGAAAGGGTATTTACATCAGCAGCCAGTGTTTGCAGAGATTGTGGAGCACTGTAAATGCCAAGCGTCCTGCAGGATTCGAGCTTGTCCCGGTTGCTTGGCGCCTGCAGGATTCGAGCGTGTCCCGGTTGCTTGGCTCCTGCTGCCCATTGGCCTTGCTTCTGCAGCATTGCTGGTGTTCTGTGTGCTGCTGGCCGTTCGGCGGTCCCAGTGGCACTAACGCCAGAGGCTCATCTTCTGGGCCAGAGAGATGCTTCATGTGGTTTATGCAGACAGGCCAGCCTGCATTTATCCTTACAGCTGACTGTGGGCTGTGAGCAGATTATCACCGAGGGTGATGTGACGTCCCATAATCGGTAGCCTCTGAACTTCATTTCCAGTTTCCTTGCTAAATCTAAGCAGCAGCGAAAAAGCAGCGGTCAAGACTAATGCTGCTGCAAAGGGATCACAGCTGCTGGGATTTTTCCATCTTTTCCGTCGGATACCCACATACAATGATCTCTTCTTAGGAAATTATATTATAACAAGGTAATTGAATTGATAAGAGAAGGACATAATAAATATTAAACTAAAAATATTTTTATTTATATTTATTAATATTTATTTTATATATAAAATAATAAACCGTGTACAATTGTGGAATTTTTTTTCAGTTTCTGATGTAGGGAAATTATTATTGAAATGGTGCAAAATGCTCCTTATGTGTTGTGTAGATATGAGGTCTTGGATGTGCTGTGCTGGAAATGACCTTATAATATTTAGAAACAAGGCATTTCTTTCATAACAGAGGTAGTGCATTTATATAGCAGTAAAAATGTGCTACGAGATAATTTATAACTTGAAATGTTCATAAGTCGTTATTCAACATCATTTTAAGGGTATACGCAAGTACTAAGTATTAGGATGCTAGGAGTACACACTATGCTGCTGTGCGACAGGAGTAGCGGCCAGAAGTCGTGCTGGGGGAATTGGCACGGAGAAAAAAAAATGATGTTGCGGACAGGAAACAGGAACCCAAGGAACACAATCTGGGCTTACAGTCCTCTTTGTTCGTATGTCTGAAAGTTCGTAAGTAGAGGAGCATCTGTATTGTCTGCTCTACCTTGCCTGCATGGTAGCTTTAACGGCAGAGCCTGCTTTAGGGAGCTTGCTACTAATTGGTACCGTGTTTAATAGTAATGGTGTTTCATTCATAAAATAGGAAAATAGGTAGTTTTCACATTCCATCATGTTCTCAATGAGACACACACACATATGCAGACATGTATAAAGAATATTAATTCACACTTAGATTTGTACGTTTTCTTTAATTGATGTTTTGAGTTAAGTGAAATTTTGTTGGCGAGTGCTTTAGTCAACAGAATGGTGGGATGATATTTTTGTGAGATCAGCTGGTGAATCAGAGGAGCGAGAAACTGGCGAACAGTGAGGCAGCGGTCAGGAATCCCATCTGGATGCGGTTCAATACTTAGGAGGAAAATATCTATCAGTCTTCTCTAGCGGAAGAGAGAGGATAAGCATTGCCCTAGAGGCCTAGCTTTTTCCAAATATGCAAAATACACATTAGAATCAGAGTTTTTGCTGATATTTTCCCCTAAATTTCTCCAATATCCTACTAGATGATTTGTGTACTTATGCACAGAAGCACAGAGGCACTTTGGTTGCTGTACGTCAGGACTGCTTCAGTGTGATCCGGAAGGCCTTCGGAAAGTTCCTGATAGAAATCCATTGTGCTCGATTCCATCTTTTTGAAAGCAATTCTGAGTGTAATCCTATTCTATTCTGTGCTGGACATTTCTAGGTTTAAAAGGTAGTGTCAGTAAACAGAAATGAAGTCTGCCTGGAGTCTAGGGCTGAAAACCTTTCTGCACTTTCCACAGTTACTGGTTGTATCTTTCCCTTCCATGCAGGTGCACCAGGGTCACATCATTGCCCTGTATAATACCAGGCAGTCGCTGGGTATCAGCTGTCATATCATTGGTTTAGATAATTCTTTTTAAATTCCACATCATTTAAATTGTTATTTAAAAGGTTGCGAGAGCAGGAGTGAGGGCGTGTGCACGAGAGCAGGAGTGAGGGTGTACAAAAGTGCAAGTGAGGGTACGAGAGCGAGAGTGACGTGTGTGTTAGAACAGGAGTGGTGTCGCATGTGCAAAAGTGGGAGTGAGGGCACGTGTGCGAGGCTGAGAGTGAGGGCGCGTGTGCGAGGATGAAAGTGAGGGTGCGTGTGCGAGGATGAGAGTGAGGGTGCGTGTGTGAGAGTGGGAGTGAGGGCGTGTGTGTGAGGGTGGGACTGAGGGTGTGTGTGTGGGAGTGAGGGCGTGTGTGTGAGGGTGTGTGTGTGTGAGAGTGGGAGTGAGGGCGTGTGTGTGAGGGTGGGAGTGAGGGTGTGTGTGTGTGAGAGTGGGAGTGAAGGGCATGTGTGTTAAAGTGAGAGTGTGCCAGTGAAGGCATGTGTGTGAGAGTGGAAGTGAAGGCGTGTGTGTGAGAGTGAGGGCGTGTGTGAGAGTGGGAGTGAGGCCGTGTGTGTGAGAGTGAGGGAGTGTGTGAGAGTGGGAGTGAGGCCGTGTGTGCGAGCCTGAGAGGAAGGGGCAATGGCGGCGGCATGTGCATGAGAGTGGGCGTGTGCTCATGCTCCGCTCTGCTAGTTTTGGGACAGCAGGGGGGCTCTGTCCCTCACACCCAGGCTGTACGCCGCGCAGCCCGAGGAGAGTCGCAGTGCTGACCTCGCAGTGTGACCAAGGCTAGCAGGAGGCTTGCTAGCGGGCTTGTGGTGGAGCCCAAGCCAGAGCACAGAGTTAGGCTGGCTTACCTGGGTTTTAGATTCTCTGTTGATGGCACCAGATAGTTTTGTATTGAGGAGTTTTATTTTCCTTGTGTAGTGAGGGAACGATTCCTCATTGAAATTAATGGCTATATTAAAAAGAAAACCATAGGGGGACATTTTGCTTATTTGATGTCTAATATTCTCTCCTCTCTCAGCAAAAATTGTGAGCAGGCCTTCTCCCCCATGACTAATTGGACACCATAAATGACTTTTTTGGGGGTTTATAAGCCGTGTCAGTGCCAGGAAAACAGGAAGTAATTCCCCGCGTCATGGCGGCCACTTCCTTTATAGATGATTACTGCCACGGTTTCGCCTTCACTCTGCTTGAGCATTTGACAATCTCTGGCCTCATGTTTACACAAAAAACGATAAGACCATAAAAGAACCATAGAGCTGTATCATTCAGGACAGACTCAATTCACCATGTTTTTTATGGATGGGATGTAGGGTGCTGTAGAATATTGCTTGTAGAGAAATAACTGATACTATGAAATTGAGCAGAAGGTTGGGTTGTTACTGGCAGGAATTTTAGGGAAACTGACCGTCATGAAGTGAAGCCCTTTATGCTTCCCTGGGACTAAGAGCTTCCTGTAGTAAAAAAAAAAAAGAAACTCTAGATCATTGAGTGGATCAAATTTGAACTGAATTTCTTTACAGACTCATCTGAAGTATATATAGTTATAAATAAATTAAATATGTAGCTTTTGAAAACTTGGGGGGAAGTTTGACTCAGTGTTGGAGTTTCAGGAGAAGCACTTAGGCGTACCTGCTGTGGAGCCTTGATGATTTACTGGCCTGTTAAGATATACAAACTCCAAAATGTAAATATACAGAATCGCAGCATTCAAGGTTTGACTTTGGGTTTTGAAAGTTTCCTTGACATGCTACGCTTTTGGAGAGACCAGTAGGATATTCAGAGAGGGGATCACTGATGGATGAATGTGAATGATTGTACATGTGGCAAAGCCGGCTGAGCCCCTGATCCTGTGATCGTAAGATTGCTGGTCTGAGCCTGGCATCAGCAGTAGAGTCACGTCTGTGGGCCCTAGAGCAAGGCCCTTAACCCCCAGCTCAATGGGTGCCACTGCAGGTGTCAGCCCTTCACTGCCATGCTTGCTGTCACTTACATGTGTGTCATGGAAGCCAAGACAAGGGAGGTGGAAAGGGAATTTTCCCACAGGGATCAATGAAGTGTCACTATTATTATAATATCCAGGCTGTTTAGTGGCAATGATGGCTGCACCACCTCTTGATTCCTTCTTGTATGACTAAACAGTCACACATGGCCGGCGTGTTGTTTACCAAGTGGCTGTCCTGAGAGCATGGGACCCCTGGGGCCGTTTTGGAGGAATCTGTATTTGTGCTGAAAGCAGGCGCGCTGGAGCGTGTGCTGCCCCGCTCTTGGACGGGGTTCACAGAGCACTACAGGGCCTGGAATTGAGCTGGAGCCAGGCATCTTCGTAAGCAAGGGATGGACAGGGGCCCGTGTGTACCGAGATCGAAAGCTATACGGTACTGTGGCCGTGTGAAGGGGGATCACAGGATATATGGTACTGTGACCGTTTGTAGGGGGTCGCAGGATATTTGGTACTGTGGACGTGTGTAGGGGGTCGCAGGATATATGGTACTGTGGCCGTGTGAAGGGGGATCACAGGATATATGGTAATGTGACCGTTTGTAGGGGGTCGCAGGATATATGGTACTGTGACCATGTGAAGGGGGGATCACAGGATATAGGGTACTATGACCGGGTGTAGGGGGTCACAGGACATATGGTACTGTGACCATGTGAAGGGGGGATCACAGGATATAGGGTACTATGACCGGGTGTAGGGGGTCACAGGATATATGGTACTGTGACCATGTGAAGGGGGTCGCAGGATATAAGGCACTGTGACTGTGTGTAGGGGATCACAGGATATACGGCACTGTGGACGTGTGTAGGGGGTCGCAGGATATAAGGTACTGTGGCCATGTGTGGGGGGGTCGCAGTACATACGGTACTGTGACCATGTGTGGGGGGGTCGCAGGACATACGGTACTGTGGCCGAGTGTATGGGGTCGCAGGATGTACAGTACTGTGGCTGTGTGTGGTCAATTGCAAAGGTAGTGTGAGTAGATCGAATGCCATAAAAAATAGAGGATGGATGACGCCTTCAACCGTGCCAGCTGCTGCAAGCTACTGAGTCGCCTAGTTAGCCTCCAATTTATTTCTGCTAAACTTAAGAAAGGGTATAAAAATTAATGGGGGAGCTGGACCAAGTAAGAAGGAATTCGAAGTGCATTTGTCTCATCTGTCAGTCTACCATTGCTATTCCGAAGAAGGGAAATGTGGAGCGGCATTTTCAGACGGTTCATAAAAGCCACAACATTAACTTCCCTCCGAAAAGCGAGCTGAGAAAGAGAAAGGTGAAGGATCTAAAATCCCAGTTCAGTTCAAAAATACTTTATTCATCCCAAAGGGAAATTAATAATAATAATAATAATAATAATAATAGTAATAATAATAAATAATATTAAAGAATACTCAGTATTTTTATACATAAATATGTTTTGCATTTTTATAGTAGGTAGATCATTTTGACTTGGTCATTTATAAGTAACTCGCAAGCTAACGTACCTTCAGTGCATGTGTTTAGTATGGCAGGTGATATAAGATGCTATGCTCAGAGCACACAATCTCCTGAACACGATGACCATTAAATTTTTCTTTAAAAAGAACCTCTCAAAGAAGAATATTGACAGAAATCAGTCATGTTGATGTTCCTCATTCTACATGTCTGTCGATGCAATGTTTTTTATTTACTTTATTGCACTTTCTTTTACTTGTTATTGTTGTATCCCAGCGTAGAATGAGTAATCAGGGTCAGGCAGACAGAACTCCAACAAACGGGGGGGGGGTATTGCAAGCACAGCACACATGGATTTAAATACATAGGACGAGATGAAACAATAAGAAACAGCTGGTAACAATCGGGATCGTACGCCAACTTAATGAGGGGCATAACACACGAGAGGGTCATACGAGTAGGTCATGAGTTATGGACATACTTTTGGTTACACTTTTGTATTTGTCTGGAGAAGACTTGATTAAAAAACATTTGTCACCATGTTATTCTACATCCATCCAAAGTTTTTATTTTTTACCTTATTTCACTTTTATTTTGCTTGATTTATGGGACATACTTGACTACACTAGATTTTGTTTACAGTTCCCAATAAAATATGGTAAAATGCTAATTATATTTGCCTTTTTTTATTCATTGAAATGTAAAAGATTGTGTGAAATTTCATCATTTCGACTACTATCCCCAGTACCGAATCGAATCGTATCGTATCGAGTCGTGTGTAGGGGGGTCACAGAATATACAGTACTGTGAATGGGTGTAGGAAGATAGCAGGCTATACGGTACTGTGGCCGTGTGTAGGGGGTCACAGAATATATAGTACTGTGGACATGTGTAGGGGGTCGCAGGATATGCGGTACTGTGGGGGAGCTCTGTAAACGCCGCATTTCAGTGGCGGCACTTTCTGAAGTACATAGACCAGGGAGTGGCTAGATTTGTGAGTAGGTACATCTGTTATTGGTCTGGTCGCTCTTATGGCTGCCATACTCAGGGAGTAGCTGTTGCTGTGGTGGATCGGCTCCTCCCGATGGTGTCCAATGTCAATTTTTCAATGAGACTCACATAAAGACATTCTGTGGTAGTCTTATCTGCTGTCTTAGTATATGCTCCGACCACAGTCAGTGATGTCTCGATGAAGGAGTCATTTTATTTGCATCTTTAGTCGGTGGTTGATCGGTGCCCAAGAGGTGACACTGCTCTGGTCATGGGTGACATCAGTGTGACCAATGGCGCTGACAGGGCTAGCTATGAGGATTGTGTCGGTTTCCATGGGTCTGTCAACCATGGTGAAAATGGGTCCATGTTCCTTGACATGAAAAGGTCAGGAGCTGCAGATCACTGGATCCTGATTCTCTGTTTCTGCAATACTGGTGGTGCTGCAAAGGAGATCAGTCATGTTTTCGTGGGCAAATGCTGGTGGTTCCAACAGAAGTACAAGGTTTACAGAAGTGCCTAGTTTGACAATTCTGAACACAAACTTGTTTTTGCTACTCTGAAGATTCAGCTTGGGTCCAGTAGGCAACCACCGACAAGGAGGATGAGGCTGGACCTGGCCAGACTCCAAAATCAGGCTGTTTCTAATGAGTTTACATGCAGTTTGTGTGATTGCCAGTTGTCATGCGATGTGGGAGACCTTCCATGATAAGACCCTGAAGGTTAACGATGGTTGTGTTGGTGTTACCGGTGCTCCTAGAAGGAGATGTTTGATCTTGCAGGGCATGGCTGGATGGCAACTCCGGTCTGTACTGGGAACTGAGAAGGACGGCCGCACATCCGAATCTGTACCTCGGACAGTGGCAGTCAGGACGGGTGATAGAACGGTCCTTATGGGTGACATTGCAGTTGTGACCCACTGCGCTGGCTACTTTGATCAGTTGTTTAATGCTGATCCCCTATTTCTGGATATTTCTGGGTCCATAGTTCTTGAGGGTGATTCTCCAATTAGTTGTGAATCATCCAGTTTCAATAAGATTCCACGGGTTGTCAACAATGATTACCTGAGGGTGCACAATGATTACCTGAGGGTGATCAGACCTGAGCGAGTGTCAGCCTGGGGATAGCCAAATGGGCTCCAGAGGTGTTTAGTCAAGTGGTGGGTGCAGCAATGCGTTGTACCAATGCATACTTCCCTGACCTGATCTTGTGCAATATTTTCTGTACTTAATGCACTGCATTCATAACTCAATTAACAAGATATGACAGCATGACATACCTTTAATATACAGTGGGGCAAAAAAGTATTTAGTCAGCCACCGATTGTGCAAGTTCTCCCACTTAAAATGATGACAGAGGTC
>JAODUD010000038.1:5920000-5935419 GCA_026784285.1 Stomatorhinus walkeri
TCTTCATAGAGTCACATTGTATAAGAGATGAAATGGAAACGGGTAATCCAAATTATTTCCTGTGGTCAAAAAGACAGTTTAAGCAGGAGCTTGTTAGACGTTTCCATGATATTACTCTGAGGCTAGGTCACATGGTGAGGGGTGTGGGTGGACAGAATTTATAGCACTAAAGAGAGAGGGAGAGAAACGACATGAACTTGCTCCCCACAGTTTGGTGTTTGGCTTTTATTTATAATGCAGTTAATTAGCTCTGGGCCTGTAGTCTTAATTCAGTCCTGAAGGTTGTGCCTAATGCCTGAGCCTAAGCATTACAAATCATCTTGACATGGCTGGGAGCTTATGGTAAGTTAGGGGAGTGAGTACATTGTGTGTGTGTTTGTGTGTGTGTGTGTATACATTACATTGTGGAGACCAAATGTCCCTACAATGTGATGAAAACTATTTTGATATTTTGACATTGTCAGGACCTTTTATTCCAGTCCCTATAAGGGGAAACTTTATTTTATAATAGTCTATGACTGCCATCCAAAAACTAAAAATGCCAAAAGTCTTGTATTTTGTTAGGTTACTTATGGTTAAGGTTAGGGCTGGGTAGGGGGTAAGGTTGTCATTGTTGGGATTAGGGATTTCCCCATAGAAATGAATGGACAGTCCTCACATGCATATGAATACAAACATGTGTTTGGGTGGCTACGAAATTTGGGTTTAGAAAGCAGACATTGTGGGGCTGTGTGTCTGTGGAGCTTAATTACAGTGTAATCAAAGTGTAATCAAAGGGCTGTGCAACCTAAGGAAGAGCGAGGTGACATGTGAACGCAGACGGGGCCTTTGCTGTGTGTCCCAGCGGCATTTTGTTACGCGACACCTTGTCCAAGGAGCCACCTACATCTGTGAATAATAAACCTATACATATATACATCTGTGTGTGTTTTGCCTGTAAGGAGTGTGTTAAAGGGTGTTAGAGAGTGTAAGAGAGTGTTTTTGGCCCCATATCACTCCTCTGTTGTCTGCACTCCCCCTCAGGCTCGGTGAACTCGGGATTTGTGAGCACCCTGAAGGAAAGCCCAGGAACATATCCTTTTGACGACCTTTTGTGCCGACGCAGTTTCTTACGGCCATGTTTACAGCTCTGATAGAAGAGCAGATGGGTTGCTTTGGTTTCAGCCTTAATACTACCGACGGGCAAACATGAGCTCTATGGAAAACCCGCCAGGAATCTACACATGTATTTAAACAATGACGAAGGGGGCTGGTCCATGGATAAACAACCATAAATGCTAAAATCAACACCTGTGGATTAGTGTGTCTCTGCATGGCCCTACGGATAAGCTGTATAAGCCGTCTTTCCTTAATGAACACTGCATTCGTATTTTTAAAGGTTTATGGTGAATTTGTCATTTGTGCGGGTCTTCATAAGGTTACATATCTTTTGCTACTAAGAGATATTGTTTGTCAAAATGAACTGGAGAAAAAAGCAATGAGCCAATGATCCTGAAAGGCGCTGGGACCTGGCTGCTTCTGGTCCGTGTTTTCCTTAACTTTCCATCACTGTGGTGGAGGTGATCGTCTGCTTCTTTACTCTCTGGTCTGTGGTGGGACTGACCGGTTTTCACACGTACCTGATCTCCCTCAATCAGACCACCAATGAGGATGTGAGTACTTGTCACGTGACCTTCTGGTCTAAATGACTGGTCTTTGCACACTGTGTTTTGATATTCTGTCCACATAAGGAAGGCAGCCCCGTGGCCCACGTTAGATACGCCTTCCAGATTCTGTGAAATGCTCTTTCAGCTGCTTGTGTGATATGGTCCAACGTGTCCAACAAATTTCCAGTAAGAAATAAGAACTGAAATTCATATGACAGTTACAAATGGCTGTATACGCAATTAACTATACACATCTTTTACTAAATAAAAAAATATATTTTCTTCTTTTCAGGTTCATATGTATTCTAAAAATAATTCAGTCTTGAAAAGTCATAACCGATTCATTTTGAAGCAGATGTTAGTACTGGGAGTTTGCTTTTTGAGTTCTGTCTTTGTATTGAAATTTATCCTTCATCCCTGCTGCCTAGGAAATGGTCATTACATCCTTTCTGAGCCCACAGCTGACTGCTTCATGTTTTTTGACTCTAGCCTGAAGCCAGGCTCCTTGAAATCCTCTGCTGTTTTTGCTGCACAGATCAAAGGTTCGTGGTCAGGGAAGAATCGCCTGCAGAACCCATACAGCCACAAGAACATCATGAAGAACTGCTGTGAGGTGCTCTGTGGGCCTGCATACCCCAGGTAAGTCACAGGTCCCTCCCAGGAAAATATTCACCGCCTCTTGCCCCACTCTGCTGCCTAGCGCACAGCTAGCGCCCTGCAGGAATTCCCCGTTCCCGCCTGTGACGTTGCTCCCGTTCGGGGTGAGTAACAGTGTTTGCTTTTGGCAGCGTGCTGGACAGAAGGGGACTGCTGTTGGAGAAGTCAGGTACTCTCGCCATCCAATCGGCAAGCAAGACCAGCGGCCTGGAGCTACAGATTGCGGTGAGCCAACTGAAGTGCTCTCGGGTTAGGTTTAGGGGGCCAGGGACGTGCCTGCACAGAAAGGTACGTTACGTACAGGCAGTCCCCGGGCTAGGAACATACGATTTACAGACAACTCGTACTTAAAAAAGGACTGCCTTAAAGCCTATGATATTTAAAATATGAGTTAAATTCAATGGTTCGTAATAATGAAAGCACGCACTACTTGATAACGCTTCGTAATGAAAACATTACACTGCTTCACTTGTTCGTCGACTAAAGTTACAGTACTGTAACATACATAGTTACTTGTATTATTGCTGTATTATTATTATTAGGATCATAACTTACATACAAAGTTGACTTAAAGACAGGTAGGGAACAGATCTCATTCGTAACCTGGGGACTGCCTGTGCTCTCTGTAAAAATCTGCAAGGGTTTGTTGTTGTAGGCAGTAGAAACTGTACATCAGACCAGGAGTGAATCAGTTTTCCTGGATTACCTGTAAATTAAATTCCAAAATATCCGGAGTGCTTCGTAGTGGAACTTCAACGTTATTTGGGAGGTTGTACGCGTAAGTTTTATAACTGGTCATTTTTGTTTTGGTTCTGTATCAGAAACAGCCAGACTATATCACTCCTGCACTGTCACCATGCATTTATCACTTGAGAAATCATATTTGAAAAGCTCAAACATTGAGTATAAAAAATAGATACTTGCAGAGTCCTAGTAAATCTCACTTTTACAAATATTTCAGGTGTCTCGGGGTATTTTGAAGTTTTACAGTATATTTATGTATGTTATGCTGCAAAATTAAACTTTTCATCTTATTGCTACAGCAAGATGGATTATTTTCTGAATTACAAATTAGACATGTTGTGTTTTTTCAGAATAGATTAAATGTTTTATATCTATGGATTGACAAAACATACCTTTATCCTTGAGTGTATTGTGATGGCCAGCTTTTCAGCGCACTCTCCTTTATTCCGTGGCAGAAAGCCAAAGCAGCAGCCTTCCTGCGAAAGCAGAGCTGCGACGATGCGGAATACAGCGGCCCGTCTTCCACGTGGAGCAGTTCTTCACTGAAGGAGAGAGTCTCCGCCGTTAAGGGGAGGAGCTCCACCGCCAAGGGGAACGGCCCTTCCCCTAAGAGCAAGAGCACTGACTCGACAGAAACCAACTCAAACAGCAAGGAGCAAGACCCCACATCCAAGGAGAAGGCGTCTGCACTGAAAGAGAGAGTCTCCTGTTCTAAGGAGAATAGACAGTCCTCGAAGGAGCAGGGCCCCCCACCCAAGGAAAAGGCCTCTGCCCCCCCCCTCGCATCTCCTGATGACTTAACAGATGCTTTCCTAGAAAAGGAGAGGGTACACTAGCCAAACTGGACTGGGAAAACCTTTTGCAGTATTATTACTAACACAAAACCTATATGTAAAAGAAGGACGTATTCTGCAGTGTTTACTGTTTCCGAGGAAATACATACCTATCAAACTATGAAACTGACCGTACAGGAATTGAAAGCAAAGCATCGTTTGAACATCATTTCACCGTAGCGGGACAGGAGTAGGAACCTCATGGTCCTCTGTGCAAATCGGGCATCTGCTCGGAGAATCCAGGAGGATCAGGACAGAGGTTTTCTTTGCCTGCAGAATGGCTGGAGTGCATTGTTTCTGAGTCCTGTCTCGGAGTCCCATCCTAGTAATGCTAACAGTCCTCTTCATCCTCATTTCAGTAATTGTTAAAAAAAACTGATGGACGAATCAAAACTCTTCTTGGTCTGTCTGTCATAGCCTCTCTGCCAGGCACTTATGAATCTTCCGGAACAAAGAAAAGTCACAATCACTTGCCAGCTTGTTTGGTTTTTTTCTATCAGCCTCTATGCAATTCAGAGAATTAACAGCTCAAAAGCAGGAATGATGGGTAATTCCATGAGAGAGAGAGCACTGGCTGTGATGTGGAATTGCCAATATTATCAGCCAGGATTACTGGCTGTAACCTTAAAGCTGCAAAAAACATCAACAAAATGTAGATATCCATGTCTCATACTTGCCATTGACACTGGTGTTTATAATCCGCCAGTCACAAGGAACTTTTTTATGGTAACAGCATTTGCTGGGAATTGTTGAGCCCTGAGTATTTTTCACTATTTCCAATAGGCGACGGCCCCCTTATCCCTCGCCTCCGCTTCCACACCGCTCACTTCGCTTTATTCAGCCAGGTATCACCTTGCACTCAGACAGAATTATTTCAGTTGCTTCACAGCGCATCTGGGCGCTCCCGTCAGGAGTGGGGGGGGGGGGTCTTCCACAGCCACCGGCACACCCCTGCTCACGTTGTCTCTGGAGGCGGCCGCGGTGCCAAGCTCGTCCCGGCTGCCCGTAGTGAACCGTACGTCTCGTCACCTCAGACAGTGGAAGGTTGAAAATCGTGCCTTATCTCAAAGCTGCACTATCGCATGTGACCACAGACAGGCCCCGCTAATGTTAATTCCCGGCACATGTCCAACATCCCAGACAAGAACGCCTGCCCTTACACGTGTTTGGAGTTCTATGGTGTATGTGACATTTTGTCAATAAGGAAATCGAAAGCAGAGTCGAAACATTGTAAAAGTCATTGTTAGGCTTTTATATACAGTATATGTACACGTGGATGCCCCTACTGGGGAGATGTTCAGAAGACTGTAAAAATGTAAAGAAAAGCTAAATTAAGCTCAGTGGCATGCATCGTCTTGAAGTGTGTGTATCCAAACTCCACTCTCTGTCATGTCGCTTTTATTCTGTTCTCCGTAGAATTAAGGTTAACATTGAAGTTAACATTAAGGTTATGATCCTAATTATCTATTGTACAGTAATAGATGAATGGAGATCTTTATTTCATGTGTAGTTCTGTCCAACATATATATTTTTTTTATGTACAAAATTGGGTTATTGTGGTTTGTAGGACAGTGGTATTAGATGGTTGGGGGAGAGTTGGGAGTGATTTAGGATTTGGAGTTCATACTAATTATGATGGCGTTCATTGCCTGATAAAGCCATTCCCAAAGAAGATAATCACAGTGGAGGAAGCCTTTTCTGCAGGAAACCTGCAGTGTAATAAATTTGGGAGAAAAGCGGTGTTGGGGTCAAGCAAATTTACTTTGCAGCCTTGTGACTACTGTTGATGATGTAATGCGTACTTCCTTATATGGACATTATACATACTTCCTTATATGAAGGGTTCGCACAGAAAGCAAATGACCCTGAGGTATGAGGGACTGAGAGGCTACTGATTCCTTTGTGTATAAAAACTTATTTAATCAAACTTATAGAGCAAAAAAATGCATTAAAATGCTTTACTTTTATTATAAAAAGACCTCAAGGAAATTTCTAGAAAAGAATTCACATGGAGATGGATTAATGAATAGAATATGTAAAATTAAGGGGTTGAAAAAAAACTCCAGTTGGAAGGATTAGATTACTGTAACTGCTCGATCAGAACACTGTACAAAAGGATTTGATAGTCTTGTACCCTGTAGTAAACATATTTCTCTTGGACCAGAATATGGTAGGAATATTTAACCAGTTTGTATTTACATTCAAAGTCATACAGAACACTGCCAGGATGCTGAACTGGAGGAAGGTGATTATTTGTTTGTTTTTGTTTATATTTATTTATTACAATCTCTTGTTAAAAAGTCAGGCGAGTGTCAGTATATACTTATAATTTAATAATTAAAAAGCGCTGAAAGAAAAACTTTAGCACATTTAGGTATTGTGTAAATAATCGTTTGATTCATAGAAAATGTATGAATGTGCAGTTAGCAAGACGCCAGTTAAGAGTGTATCATATGAGATTTGGTTGAGAAAAGTCATGTGTTTATTGAGATCAAAAATGACTTTAATGTCTGATTCTGCATCACAAAAATAAGTTCATAGTTTCAAGTGGACATTGAAAGACTGACTATAATTGAGTCTTTTCAGGTGTTTATGGGCTTGTAAAGGATATTCTGCTCTTTCTGCTGGATAAAATTCAGAAATTTAACATAATCCTTCCCTTTCCCTGACTTTCAGGTGATGGTAACTGTTATTATGATAATCCTAACTATGCCAAATTTACATGATAATCCCAGGGATTCTGAAAGCTGCAGGTACTTCTTCGGTCAGGATTGGGAAATGGGGGGGGGGGGGGCTCTTGTGCCGAGAAGGACAATCTTTTGTCTTTGACGTTTTATTCGTTGGCAGGTGGTTCTGCTCATAGCCGAGCTCATCTTATCATCTCATCATTCAATGCTGGGCGTCCACCCAAGACGTCTCTGACAAAGCTTTTGATGATGCAGTAGATTAATTGTAATGACTGGTGAAACACTGCACCGTTCAGCCACGCAACAAGACCTTTACATTATGATCAGCCATGTGTGAATTCATTAAGAACCAGAGAAACATTGTTCCATGGGCTATAACTGTGGGTTTTAAAGCAGGTGATCATACTTTAAAAAGTGTAATTATATATATATACACACACACACATATATATATATATTATAATTATTATTATTATTATTATTATAGAGATGGAAAACTTAAAGAACTGCTTTGTATCACTGGTGATGGTTATCTTTGGTCGTACAATTAGCTCAGGATATTTTGAACCACAGACAACTGAGATTTGAAAATGTTATCGATTATCAATCCGAAGGCTGGCATGATATCATTGTAGCTCACATTTGCCTCACATCTCCGGAGTTGGGTGGGTTTAAGTCATAACCCTCCCCTCTGCATGGGGGGGTTTGCATGTCCTCCTTGTGTCTTGTGAGTTTCTTCCCACAGATCAAAAGCATTCAGTCCGGCTGATTGCTGTCTCTAAGTTGCCTGTAGTGTATCGATGTGCCTGCAATGAATCTGGCATCCCGTCCAGGGAATACCTCGGCCTTGTGCCCTCAGCTGTCTGGGACAGACTCCAGGCCCAGGGTGAGTGTTTAGAAGATGGATGACTGGGATTTATTTCCAAGCCAAATGTAACAGTGGGCTATTAAAACAGAAAAGGCAACGGGGTAGCTAAAAGCTGACGGATGTGTGGAATGTGTACTCTGATGTTCTGTATACAGGTATCACTGACAGATTATGATCAATACCTTTGCTTTGTAATAACACTGTGACTCTGTAAACAGTATTTCGCTTTTCTTCACTTTTTTTAATGAAGGATCAGTATGATCATTAAACTTGTGTTAACATTTTTAATCATGAGTTAATTGCCCGGGAACCTGTATGTGTGACTTAGATGGGCTATGACTCCTGAAGGATTATGGGTCGGGTAAAAGACATTAAATAAAATCAGAGTGATTTGTGATTTCAGAGTTTGTGCTCATGATTTCTTTACAATGGAAACTGAAATTGGGAAACATTTGAACACAAAAGGAAATTCTCGCATTGTGCTATTTTAATATGATTTACCACCTTATTTACCTTATATTGAGTAAAATATTCAATATAATCATTAAACAGTAGGAAAAATATGTTTAATACTGCTTATGGCAGCTAAACTCAGTCGGTCCCTGATTTCAGAGAAATGTTTGGTTTTGAGAAGAAAAATTGTGGTAATATAAATTCAAATTTATAATGAACATTTTAATGCATTTGTTGCTGTTAATCAAAATTTAATAATATATGAATCCATTAAGCAAAATTAAATGGATTGTCAGATCTAATTTGATTATATTATTATTGTTTATTGAACTTGAAAGTTGGAGTGCGGCACAAAAATATTGGGACAGTAAAATGCTTTTGGGGTGTTTTTGCTGTTTACTCGTATGGATGTTTTTTTTAAATATAGCTTATAATAATAATAACAATAATAATAATATTTTATTTATATAACGCTTTTACAAGATCTCAAAGACGCTGGCATAGAATAAAGAAAACAAAAATAACATATGCAACGGGAAGGCAATGTTTGTTATAACTGTCATGGTGGCAGCTTCAGTAGCATCAGTAACTATTCGTAGAAAGACCCAGAGAATCGGTCCTCTTAACCAGCAAGAAATGACCCCCGTAAGATTTCTGACAATGAACATCTGTGCGAGCCGAGTGACGAGGCACAGTGCTATAGCCGCAGGTCATTCTTATGTGTTTGTGGGCTTTATGCACATTATCTTCTGGCTGAGAATTTCTGATCATGGATCCCAGGCTATGCTGAGTGTAAGTAAAAGGGAAGCCCCCCTTCCTCCCTGAAGTGTCACACAAGTGTGTTTTTCACAGTATTGACAATTATAGCAATTATAAAATAATATTAAAAATAAAATTGTAGCATACCTCCAGTTTAGTTTCTCCATCTTTGCTTTGAAAGTTGTTCGTGGTGAAAGTTGTTCGTAGCTTCAAGCTTTCAGACGTCGGCTGTATTTTTCGCGATGTCTATCGCCCTTAATAAACCCCCAGGGGTGTCGCGGTTTATGACAACGATAATAATGACAGCCGGAAGTTGTGGTGTTAGAGCCCGACTTTTATTTAAATTAGAAATAGATTATTTTATACTATTACAAATAAGTCAGATTAACAAATAGAGTTAATGTGCGTTCTATCAGGATGGTGGCGATCTCGCAATCCAGGGATGTCGCGGTTTATGACATATTACGGCAAATGGTTAATAGCTTGGGAACGACAGTGCTTGGCTCTCTGACGCCACCTTTATGTTAAAACACACGAATTCAGCCCTAAAACTTATTGTCTAGGCCAGAGGTCGGCAACCTTTTTAAAGCAAAGAGCCATTTGCTCTTAAATGGCTGAGCCAAGATTTACAAAGAGCCACAATGGGTAATGAAGGGGCACTTAGATACGATTTTTAATGTGATATGTGTATATATGCATTTAACACAAAAGTTAAAGTTGTCACGTTTTGCGGGAGAAAGAGACAAGGATCCAGGTATGCGGGGTGAATGCAGGTTTAATGAGCCAAGCAGACAGATAATTCGAGTAGGGAAGGAATGTGAGGGGGCAGACCAGGATCTCCCTGGAAGCGGGCGCTGTTCCAGGAGCAGGATAGGTGGAGTAAGCGTTGATAGAGCAGCAGGCGAGAATCATGGTCGAGGTCCAAGGGTCGTTTCCAGGAGAGTCCGTCCGACGAGTACACGAGACAGAGACACAGAGGGAAGGGGAGACGAGAACAGCCGGGCTCGGTGGAACAGGCAGGTCAGGTACGGGATCTGGGCTGGGGAGGTAAGGGTAGCACTCTAGGCAGACAGAAATGGTATGGGCGCGCAGGGACACCTAATACAATGCAATGCTCGGTATGGCTACGAGTCATGAGCGCAATACTTCGCAATGTGGAGAACTGCCGGTTCTCTTTTATCAGGTAATCAATTAGCGGAGAGATGTCTACACCTGTCTGCTCCCGCCCCTGTGGGCGTGACAAAAGTACTTACAAAAAGGTTGTGGGGGAACGGGGAGTGGCTGGTCCTGTTAATGATCGTCGGGGTGGGGGCATGCAGCTGGACATGTCATTCATTGACGATGACGTCATAGACGGGGGGCTTTAAGCTCCGCCCATTGTACCACATAACCTTTTTTCAGTTGCTAAGGGACATCCCAGAATCTGCCGAGCTGCTAAAATGCGCCCTAGGACAGAGGCTTGCGGTTTACGACTCAGGGACAATGAGAAGAGTCTACACAGCCATTGCGTTGAAGCCCTAACTGGTAATGTTGGGTTCGAGTCCCTTCGTGGTAGTGACTGCATGGGTTAGAATTCCTCCACATCAAAAGGTTTAAAGATCTTACATGTGGGTTAGACCCCCATGGGCTGAGTTCTCAGTATGACAGACCACTGTTTGGTGGAGATTAAAACTTTTAACGCATCTTTCAGATTTTTATTATTCTCTTTTGTCACTGTCTTTGTATCCAGGAACAGTGATTCGTCAAATTGAATGTATATCTTTCCAACAGCAGGTGGTGTTCTGGGTGTCTGGCAATCCTGGAAGATACAATGGGTTTAGTGTAAAATTGGCTTGCAGCCTCCAAAAGGAATGTGTGTTTTAAATAGGCCTGTGAACTGAAGTGAAGGGGCAGCGGACAAGAATGGTAAGTGGGTTATGTGAACAGCAGGCGGTATGTGTGCAAAGAAGGACGGTCAGAAGCGGCTTTTCAACCAGAACTGGGAAGGCAATTCAAGGGGGCAGCATAAAGACTGAAAGGGAGGACAGGTAAATGGAAGGGTTACGGTACATGGCAAGAAGAAACTGGGAAGAGAAAGCAGACGTCTACAGAGGCTGGAGATGGGGGAGTTTGTGGAGGATGGTGAAGATGGGATGAAGAGCCAGAAGGTGCTATGCTGGCTGCTATTTGTTTCAGGTTTCGGTCAAAAAGGGGTGAGATCTTGGCACTTCCCATTCCCCACTGGGGGTGCTGTCCCACCCACAAAGCACCAGTCCTGACAGCCAACAGAACAGAATAAAAATGCACCCATAGCATTTAAAAAGGCAAATGTGGTAATCATACCATATGCCAGCCCTTATGCGTAAGGTTCCATTGACCGTTATGGAGGGAGTGTTTTCCACCATGAAGCAGAACGTGTAGAGGCTGAACCTACAAATGCTGCTGAGTTTGAGGCAGCTGGGAAGAAATTAGTGGAGAATATCTCATCTCGCAATTCCAGTACAGTCGATTGGTACGAGGGAAGATCCTGCTTGTGTACTTAGAATGACTTAGATTGTTTGTTTTTTTCTAGACTCTCAGGCAGGACACAGCAAATTACAGAGGGGACCATGCCCTTGTGGGTGGACTGCAGCCTGGGTCTGGCCGCAGGTGAGATGGACTTTGTAGGAGGCAAGCTCAAAGCGTAAGATGCATATCCACAGCTGTCCACTGGCATAATCAGTTGGATGATGAGCTGGACATTGCTGTACAGACTGCTCAGTAGCTGGACATTGCTGTACAGACTGCTCAGTAGCAGGACAGCCAATGTATGGGTAGGTGGAGCTAGGCCAAGATGGAGAAGTGGACAGACTGATGAGGAAGGTTACAAATTAGGTGGTCGGTACCATTGGATTAGACATTGCCCCCTAGGAAGGACCCTGGGGCAGTGCTCCTCAGGGCCAGCAAGTGCTTCTGGCAATTCAGAACCTGTCACCCAACATTTCTCTTCATCTAGTGCAGCTACTTATAAACTAAATCTTCTCTCAGCTTCATGTCAGACTTAGAAGGTATGATCCCGTGGGGCACCCCTGCCCCATTTCACATGTAGGTGCTTGCTGAGCTGCCGCCAAACAATGTAAGCGGGATCTGGGGGTGTCTGCACAATCTGCGTTTGACTGCAGCCTTAACTTGCGCCATTTACACAATGGCGGTTTTGTGGAAACTTCTTCCTTGCCATGTTCAAGTGGTACATGGCATTTCCCACACAGCCTAAGGGGAAATGTACAAAGATTCATGAAGATTCCATATTTGCCAATAAAACAAAGTATCGTAATAATAAGGTTGTGAAGGCTACTTATACAACACAGGCTCTAATTATTAGTTGTATTTGCCTCTAAGAATGGACTTTATTCAGATGCTGACTCTAAATTATTTAAATACATTTTAGTGATAGTGTTTTGTTGATTCTTTTTTTCTCTTTGTTGGGTGTCCCTGTGTCTTTAGGCTGGTGGTAATACTGTTGCTAAGATACTGTTGGAAGGTTTGGTAATGCTTTTCTGTGAATGCCATATCTATAAGATCTATGAGCACATTCATAATGCATTATAATGCATTCGTAAAGCTTTATACATGGCTATGCAAGATATCGTGCTGTGTTTGGGTTCTCCTTAGCCATGTATGTAACACCAAGGTAGATATATGGGCTGTGATGGGCCGGGAGAATGATGTACACAGGGAATGTGAGTGATTAACCTGGGGACTGTTTCCACTCTAATATTACTGTCATGGTTTAGTACGTAGCTGTGATTTTTGCATCCTAGACCCACAAATTTCGCTCTCTATCTTTCTCACACCGCCATCTTTAGTTTGACAGGAAGTAGAGCTTTCTGGTGTTGCACGTCTCCTTCTGCCCCTGTGCTCAGCTTCAGTGACTCCCCCACTCTGCTCCACTGGATGGGAAAATTCCCATTCCTCCCTGAAGCACTTTGTGACTTTCCTGCTGCTGGGCCCATTTGTCTTCCAACACAGCCTGACAGTGATTTATTAAAATTCTTCTTAACAGAAATATTGTTAGAGGGAGGGAGGAAATATCAAAGCTTTTCCATTGAATTAATGGAATTTTTCCTCGGGTAAGTGCAAGAAAAAACGTGCTTAGTACCAAAAAATATTCCCCACTGAATAGCCTAATTGGAGTCTTTCTGTCTCAAAACACTATTCCTATATTCTTCATTATTTATTAACAGTGCCTCTAAAATGGTGCTATTTCTGTTACAGAATTCTCTAGCACTTTGAGACAATGTAATGTTATGAAAACGTGCTATACATATAAAATTGAATTGAACTGAATGATCACTGACATTTTTATTGTTATTGTGTGGAAGGAATCAGAGTCATGGTTAATGTGTTTAAAGCTGTGTGTTTCTAACTGAAATGCACGAATGAGACAGATAATAAATAGTAACCCCCCACCAACCATGTCATTGTCAACCTCACTTCACAAACGCATATCCCTGCTATTCTAAGTGCATACAAATTGTACTCTCTTTATTCCACTGATCCGATTTTTCTTGAAGGTCTGTGGAGTAAATATCTATTTGTGCTTCCTTTGTGTTGGCCCAGTCTTTTGGAGAAGTAAGCGTTTGTTTGGCACAGATGTTCATGCCAGAGTTCGTGTTTGTGTTCACTATCATGGATGCCATTACATTAAGTTGTTTTTACTGGAGTGACTGTGCAGAATATCACAGCTTGGTGAGAGAGACACATTACAGATACACCCAGCCCAGACTCACCGCTCCCTCAAGAAACCCATCTGTTATACAGTAATCTCATTAGAAAGAGGATCTTTTTTCTTTCTTTATGATAATGTCATTTTTTTTGCAGCATACACTGGTATTAAAAGTAACTAGCAGTAACTAAATTGTATGTTTTAAGGGAAGTGTTCTACTGTCCTTGCTTACAAGATGTCTCTGTGAGACTATTTTTAGTCTCTGATTCCTCAGAAAGTCAAATAAAAATCTCAGAATTTATTTTCCCTTTTTTTGCAGTCATCCTCTGGCCACACCCCCCAGCCGCCACACCCACCATACTGCCAACGTGACGCACGGCAGAGCCCTGGGGAAGCAGCATCCCGCGAGATGCTTTTACATTTAATTGGGGATTATCAGCATCGGTGTTATTGTTCTTACAGACATACACTGTCTGCATTTTAGGGGTTTCGATGGAAAATGCAGCCAGAAACACCACGCTTTGCATTTTTAAGAAATATTGGATATGAATGACTTATGTTTTCTGCAAGCCTTGGGGTGGCTCTGGGGGGGGGGTCACGGCACTGTATTGGTAGAATGATGTCACTGTTGGGTCCTTAATTACTCCTGGGGTGCTGCAGACTGGCTGAGCCTGTGTGTGTATGTGTCTCAAAGGAGCCCAGACTAGGACATGTCAGCAGAAGCATAATGATGTGTCTGTACTCATGCTTCAAATTGGCAAGTCAGACTTCTCTTCAATTCAGACTTTTGCTTAGTTTGCAGTTGACTAGCTTTACAAGTGCTCATAATACATGTCCCCTGTTGTATAATTGCTGCATTCCTGGGCACTGTGATGCTTTTATTACATGTCTGATATTTTACAGCACAGGAGAGCAGCTGTGCTTGTCACTGTTCATGTACATTTTCTGGATGACATTCCATGGACGTGTCCCAGTTTATCTGAAAAATACCCTAGCTTGCTTCCCTCTTGTCAGTTCCATTATATGGAGAATTGACATGAACAGAGCCTTGGCAGCAGGCACAAATGGCTAGTATGCCACCAAGTGCCACCGGCCAGCTGGACCTTGGCTGAACCCTCACCAGGACAGGTGCAGATTGGTAGCAGTCCCATTGTGGTTACAGTGGGAGTGTCTATTGCTATTACCTGCCCTGGTCCATGTGTCATTCCCCCATTTGGCCAGTGGGTGCCGCTGGTCATTTTGTCCCCCATTGTTCCCCAGGTTTGTCAGTTCCTAGTGTGTGCTCTTGTTCCCTGGGCTGCTCAGTAGGCTGAGATTGCAGTTGTGAGAAAGGTATCTCTGCAGTCCAGGGTTCCAATGTACTATTCATAATTTTTTTGCTGTTTACCCCTGCTTAGTTTTTTTTGGTGTATTTCTGTTAATTCCTTATTTTGCACCTTATCTCCTTGTAGTTGTGGTCTGTATCCATGTTTCTAGTCTATTCTAGTGATTTTTGATTATGCACACCTGTTTCATGTTAGTCATATCCTTAGTGTTGACCCATATTCATCCTAAGTGGCCCACACCTGTCTCTCATCTTACCTTCATTATCTCTGTATATACCTTTGTCCTTGTTCCTCAGTCATTGTGTGTTTGTAGCTGTTGTTGTCCCTTGTTCACTGTTGTTCCACTATAGTTATTCCTGTGTTGTTCCCTGCCTTCAATATTGTTCTTCACCTGTTCTGTTTTTTAACCCCTCATGGTGTTTTTGATTTCTTGTGTGATTTCTTTGAGCTTAAGTCCCATTTTCTGAGTAGCAGGTATGAAGATCACACATATGTGTAAAGGTTTAGTTAAGTGCATCAGCAGCTAGATGGAGTTGAAAATGAAAGGATTTGTAGTGTGGATCATCTGACATTCAACAGGCCTGTTTCTAACACTGTGCTGCTTTATGGGAGCCCCCAATGGTGCGTAACGGAGTATAGCTGTGTCAAATGTACAGGAGGAGTATAGCTGTGTCAAATGTACAGGAGGAGTATAGCTGTGTCAAATGTACAGGAGGAGTATAGCTGTGTCAAATGTACAGGAGGAGTATAGCTGTGTCAAATG
>JAODUD010000038.1:5964541-5980929 GCA_026784285.1 Stomatorhinus walkeri
TAAGGGCCTTACGGAATAGAATCACTCAGGCATTAATGGGATTTGAACCAGCAACCTTCCAGTTTTTTTTATAGATGTAGACTAACATCATACCCAGGACAAAGCAATTTCAGGTTAAGGGCCTTACGGAATAGAATCACTCAGGTATTCATTGGATTTGAACCAGCAACCTTCCAGTTTTTTATAGATGTAGACTAACATTATACCCATGAAAAAGCAATTGCAGGTTAAGGGCCTTACGGAATAGAATCACTCAGGCATTCATGGGATTTGAACCAGCAACCTTCCAGTTGCTGGCACAGACCCCTATCCTGACAGCCATCACTCATCCATTTTCAAACCTCTGCTAAAATTACCCCAGGATTTGCAGCCACTGGACATACACCCCTGTATTTTTTTTACTTTAACCCCAACACACCTCATAAAGCTAATCAATATCTTTTTAACTATTTAATTATTTAACTGAGACTATGACGATCTTTAACACACACATGGGATGGCTGGGGTGCCCCTGAGGAGAGGTTTGGGAATTGAAGCCGTGTTCGTCTAGCCATCCAGCAAGGTGTCAGTCACTTTATGGGGAACAGAAGAAAGTATTCTTAGTTTTTGTGTTACTATTCATTTGAATATGGTTTAAAGTTAAATTGTGTTTTTTGTTCCAAGCAAATACATACTTACTAAACAGATAAACAGTCCTAAACATTTACTGTGACTCCCTGAGACTTTTGCAGAATACTGCATGTCTCTGAATAAGAAGAAGGAGAAAACCCAGTTTGAAACGTGCTGGTCTCTTAGCGTGAGGAGCACTGTAACTGAATGTGAATGAGGAATCTGGCTGCCATTCGAACCCGGGGTCAGCCTGCGAACCACGCAGGTGCACTACAAATTGGTCATTTGCAGCACAAATCATGACCACTGCGGGTATGTGTCTTTCTTCTGCTCATTAAAAGTATTCAGTCAAACAAGTGTAGACCACAGGGAAAGGCACGCTGTAAATCAGAGAGTCAGTACGTCGCTGAACAAGGTGCCACTTAAAAGACATTTTTGTGACAAACGTTTTGAGCAGCCCAGGTATTTTTTTTCTGAAAGGCCTGCTTTGTCCTGCTCTGCTTCCAGCTGCCTTGGTTTCTGTTTCAGGATTGTCTTCATGGCGTTTCATGTTCTCCTCCTCAGTCTGCCTACCATTTCCAATTCACTGGCCTCCATGGGTAACTGGTTTCCCTGGGCGTGTAAAAAATGGATGCTTCTCCAATCCTCAATGGAGGCTATCCAGCAAGATTCTCTGCAGCATGAAAACTTATCATGCGATGCAACTTCACTACAGCAAAACACAGTAATACTGTCATGGCCCACTCGTCCGAACCTCCCGTGTGCCACGCCCCCTCATCTACCCTGTGTGGATTCCCCGTGTTCACCAGCTGTTTCTTCTTGTGGTCATTAGTCTAGTGTATTTAAGTCTGTGTTTAAGTATGTTTCCCTAGTCCGGTCATTAACGTCATTGTATGGTTCTGCCTGTTCTCTGTTCACAATTAAACCCTGTGTTTCCCGATCGCTTGAGTCCTGTCCCTGCTTTCCTGGTCCCGGCTTGACATATAAGGGTATAATATTGCAGTTTTATCCTGTTGATGGTATTTATTATTGTATTTGTCGTGTGCAAACAACACGTGTGTAAACATTTTTCGAATGGCATGTATGCCTTGCACCTGTCGCATTCAGGATTGCCTCCGGAGCCCTGCAACCCTGCATAGGACAAGCAGATATAAAATATGGATGGATGGATGGATGGATATCAGACATCTTTAGTGATGTGGGCTAATATAACATAATGAATCATTTCCTTGGAGTGGTATTTGACAGCGCTGGAGCGCTGCTAACTTTAAGGAAAGATTCAGCAACAAACATTAACATTAACGCCTGCACCTTCAGCGAGCCTCACCATGCTTTCCACCCTATAAGTTCAGTTAAGGCCAAATTTTTAGGATCAAATGTAGATCAAAATGGGATCAACGGTATTTTTGAAGCACTTGCAGGTATGAAGTGGGAAACTTCACGGAAACCTTAGATGTGGGCACTCAGTGTTTAACCAAATCATTGCTCACAGATGTTTCACAGATTGTGCTCGAGAGCGACGATGCTTTTCAGCCATGCGCCCCCCCCACCCCACACCCCCAAGGGAGTAGGGGTTTTGTCAAAATGAAGGAATTCTCACAGCACTTTCAATCAACACAGGTCATATTTCCCTAATCTGTCTTTGAAGCTTAGATTGTTGGCCCTCTTCGCATCTAATGTGACACGCAGAGTATGTGAGGGATAATCTCTGACTCGCCAAAAGTGATGAAACACATCCACTTTCCGCCCTCTGCGCAAGGCTGATACCCCTCGTGGAAATACACGAGTCTAATTGACTACTCTGGCCTTGGAAAATGTCACTTTGATGAAGCTGACCTGGAGACGAAGAGCCCGATAGCTAATTTAGGTCAGTCATTAAGACGCACTACTGCAGCCAGGCTTCTTCCCTGCTAATAAGCCACCACATGAACAATACACCTCGTGAGACAGCCCCAAAAAGACCTTCGAAGAACTCCTCATAGTCACCTAGTGATCGCTTCCTCATTAACAGCCATGAGCACGTCCTTCCCTTGGTTATCACGGCCAGATAAGCCTTCCATTCGTCACCCTGTGGTGACTCAGCTCCCCGAGTCTTCCTGCAGATAGCGGAGAAAACAACACCGCTTCCATTCTCGGACTCGCGGGACCTCCAGCCGTTGTCCCGGTAACAGCAGACCTCACTCCGGCTGGGATGCAGCTGATTAGCGGCGACCGGGGAAAACAATGACGATGCAAGTTCCGAACCCAGAAGTCTCGCTAACAACACCAGGGACCTATCATTGATAGCGTGTTAGTTTGGTTTTGTCTTTTGTGTGTGTGGCCTAAGCATTCATAATTTGTAGGCTGTTTGAGGGTTACCCTTGGCTTGCATAATCTATAATGAGCAGAGGCCACACTTAGACCTATGGTGGCCAGGTTGAACCTAGAAGCTTGACATTAATCCAGAGGGTAATGTGGACCTTCCTGAGTCTAATGAAATCTGAAGCCCTTAAATGGCAGTACCTAATGACAATCCTTGACAGCTCTTGCATTAAGCAGCCATAACTGTTGGGAGCAATCTAAATAGCACACAGATGGCCGTCATGGCCCCCCCGCAAAGACTTCCATACGGTTTCTATTTGTGATACGAGGGAACTTATTTCAGATAAACTACAGGAGTCTTGGCGGACAGTAGATGACTGAGTTTACATACTTTTTTTCCTGAAGGGTAGTTTGAGGTCAACGATTTTTTTAGTGGTCTGGCATGAAATATAAATTATTTAAAATATACACAAAGGGGTAAAACGTACACTTTGAACATTGACATAAAATTTGAGTAAGTTCACTACAAGAATCCATAGTATAGCTTGCTGAAGTCACTCTGGTGAGCAAACGTCTGAACACCAAAGGCAGACTGAATGCTAATTTTTATCATTGTTGCCTCACTTTTTTTCCTCAAAGAACCCGACCAATTTCTCTCTCTAAAGCTGAAAGTGAGTGACCTCGGAAGGCCAAACGTGAATCTGACGTCACCTTATTTCATGATGATAATATTGTTTTTGCTCATAGCCAAAGTCTGACTTGACCTCAGGTCGCATCACTCAGTGCTTCGATTATTACAGTACAGCGTTCAGAATGAAAGGTATAGTGCCATCTGGAGGAGAAAGCCTTTGAATTGTTTGCTGCATGTTGTAGCTGAAATTCCATGTTGCATTGCAGTTGGCAGATATAAGACCAAGGTTGTGCAAAAGACCGGCCATCATGTTACATAAGGGTGACATGGGGACTCAGGGGCACCGAAGTGACCTCATATCTCTAAGGTTTGGGTTTGATTCTCATCCCTGGTTTGTGAGTCTGCAGTTTCTGTGTACCAGTGTGTAGTCCCCACAATGTGGTAAAACCCAGCTATTTTGGTGTTGTGGGGACCATTCTTAGGTGCCTGGGTTGTGCCCTGCAGTATGTGCTGTGATTATATGGACAGGCTCCACGCTCACTGCAATCCTCCACCAGATAAGCCGCAATAGAAGATGCATGGCTGGGTTTCAATATGTTCTGTCCTATAATATAATAATGTGATTCATGTTAATGTTGCGCAATGGCCTTTAAGCAGAAGGGAAAAGCAAAATAGTTATACCTTCAACTTCATAAAAAATGAAATTACGTTTGCTTGAAACTGAGTAACCATGGTGACTGCTGATGTCAAAGAAATTGCCATTTACCAGTAAAATTTTTCCTTCGCATAAAAATGATTTTGCCCTTTAAATTTAAATTATGTGACATTTTGGGTATATGGTGGTCAAATGAAGACTGTCGCTGTCGGAAGCACATTTTTCAGCTGAGAACAGACCCTTGTGAGGCTTCAGTCATAGTGATTCAATCTGTCAAATGGTTTGAGGAGCACAAACACACCTTCTGTATCTATTAGTCCCATTTAAAAGGTAAATATCTTTTATGCGAGTCAGCTCCTGCTGTCCCGCCTTTGCTGTGATCCATATTCCATATCGTGTCAATAACCATGTAGGTAATAACTGTAAGCTTATTCTCAAAATGTTGATAAAAGCCTGAATTTCCTATAAAATCAATTCAGCCTTAGAAAGGCTGTAAATATAAACAAAGTACCTTCATCTCTAAATACTGATTAATGCAGCCTGCCTGGTCTGGAGTGGACTGGTCTGGACTGGTCTGGACTGGACGTTATTGCTGTTTGCTCTCTATAAACCTGGTTTATAGACATTTTGTGAACTATTTACTGTACTGCATTTAAGTCAAACCACGACTGAGAATTCATTACAAAAAAGAAAAATAATCTTGTCTGACTCCCCCAAAAACTGCAGATCTATTCCATGGGTTGAAATTAATGCAAATAGCTAGTTTGGAAATCTGTATTTGTATGTTTTGGAACTTCCACTCTTCACAGAATGTGCAATTCTGTGCAAATCACTTTTATCTCCAATGATGAAGGTGTGGGAAGAGCAGTCTGTGTGTAGCCATAGTGGGGGGAGCCAAAGGCCAGTGCAGTGTCAGCGTGGATGGGCCTGCAGTGAGATGAAAGCTTAGTTATTCTGGCAGTGCTGGTACTCCGGAGTTTGTTCCTGGGCTGGATCCTTCCAAACACGGACTTTATCTAGGGCCTGCAGCAGGGGGAGGTAAGGCTGTGTCCTTCACTCGGGATGGTCCTGGACAGCCTCAGATGTCAGCAGTGTTCAGTAGCATGGCAGGGATTGGCTGGAGACTCCAGGGAACATGTGACCCAGACCTCCATGTTTACTGGACATCGGCACCCTGAGCATGTTGGCCGCTGCATGAATGACGGACAGTTACCTGGCATGTGTTGCCGTGGCAGCTTGCTGATTCATTACGTGGCTGTGCTCCTTCATGTGCTACACATTCAGATCCAGGTCAAATCTGCAGCATCAAAGCTCCACCGTCTCATTGACTTGTTCTGTGAAGTGATAGATCTCCACCTGGGACAACCTTGGAGCATGTTGACATTTTGCCAATAGCCTCTGGAGGCTTCCTCACAGGTCTGTGACCGAGCCACATCCCAGACCGCCCCAGCAGCTCTGTGGAAGGGGGATGTGTGAGCAAGAGGAGAGGAGCAGACTGGTGTGTATGCAGTGCAGCGCGATCTCTGCAGTGTGAAACCTGACGTGCACTGCAGAGCCGTGTCACTGCTTAGAAAGCAGCACCCTCACTCATCTCACTTTCATTCTGTGGGTGATACTGTCTGTAACAGGAAACGTGCAATACTGCAGCTGCAGGATTTTATTATTAGGGTTATTTATTATTCATTATTTATTGTTCTGTATGCTAAACAGTGATACATTGATTTAGTACTTTAATAATTTAGTTCATATCTACATATTGAAATGAGTTATATTGTCCCTGTTACAATATTTGTACAAATATTATTCTTCATGTATTATTCCATTTGTTTGTGGGATTTTTGGGGTGTTGTGGTTTTGAAGGAGATTTTCTTATAAACAAAAACAGCATTAGCATTCTCCATTAGCTACTCTTGATTTCCCCATGCAGACATGTTTATTTGCACGTCTGGCCCAGCCGCCCGTGACTTCTGTCCCTGTCTTGCCGCCTGTCAGCCTGACACGCGCTCCTGTGAACTGCACCCCAGTGTCACCTCTCTCTTCTCGAATCGCAAATAATCTGGCGCTGCTCAGCTCAGCTGCGCTAATTGGAGGAGCTACGAGCAGCTGTGAGACTAAAGGGACGGCTTACCTCAGACAGTCATACTTCCTTGCTGGGTTTTATTTGCTTCTTCACTGGCAGAGAACTGAGGTTTGCACTCAGGTTTTCGCTGCAATATTAAACTATAAGGACAATATTATGTAGTGCTGACTTTAATCTCAAATCTTTGCCTCCCTTAAACCATGAAGAAATTAATTTTACTATGCTTTCTTAAAGAAATATTTTCCTGATTTGTTATACCGTTAACTTTTGATTTGCTGTTTATTCAGTAGCTTTTTGTCCAACAAGATATACAAACAAGGCAGAAAGTTCATTATAAGCCTCCCTGATTCAGAATCAGGGCCGTACTGGGAGGTACCCAGAAACTGTCAGGGTATCCATGCCCATCCAACGCCCTTTTTCAGTACACTGAAAGTAGTGATTCAGTGATTCTGTACTAACAATGAAGTAGTGATTCAGTGGTTCAGTAATAACAGTGAAGTAGTGATTCAGTGATTCTGTACTAACAGTGAAGTAGTGATTCAGTGCTTCTATACTGACAGTGAAGTAGTGATTCAGTGCTTCTATACTGACAGTGAAGTAGTGATCAGGATTGGCTTCATTTACATCTTACCCTATAGAGTTTTCATTGCTTTGTGGGGATATTTGGTCCCCATAATGCAATACACACACACACACACACACACACACACACGAGTAACATGCCCTAGTCTCCCTGTTTCTGGTCAAGCTGGTTGCCATGTAACCCATCCCTGTGTTGGCTCCGTTTCATTCTCTTTGACTCCCTCACTTTTTTCACTCTGCTCGAAAGCCTCTGCCCAGTTTAATCACCAGAAAACTATTAAAGAGAGAAAAATCTATTGTGTTTAATTTCGTGGGAAACCGAGGAGGAATAAAGGCATCGACCGCCCCAGACAAATGTACCTGTCCGCACTTTGGCATTTATTGGCTGTATTGTACCAGTAATGTTAGCACAAATCCGGCACTCCCCCTTCCTGTCAGCCCTGGCAGGGTACAGCTCTGGGTCTGTTGGCGTTTCAGCTCTGCGACGGGACAAACCTGAAGCTGAAATGCTGTGAGAGGTCCTCATGTTCACATGTCACACCAAGTAAAGCTGCTCCACTATATTACAAGACCAGCTATCCTGCTTCTTTAGGCAGGTGGGAACAATGGAGGCAAATAACAGAGAACTGATTTATGGTTTTAATATTTGTGACTCTGGGTCAGTCACTGAACACCACAGGTCATTTTCCAAATCTTTTTTTTAGCAATTGTTCACAGCTGGGACAAAAATATACATGTTGTACAACAATTGGATTTAACTTTATATGTGACACGAGATAAATCACCATTAGACGAGTGAAGGGAAAACGCTGCACAATGAATCTTTCGCTGTTTTACTGCAACAAAAGGAGTAACAAAAACGTAAAAGTTCATAAAGAGGCGAGAGCACATCAAAGGCAATGTCTGCTGAAAAGATATGACTTTTAACAAAGAACTAGTATTGTGTCCTTATAAAGACATTTCCGGGTTACTAGAAGATTGATCACTAAAATCGTTTAAGGATGTCTTTGCACATCCTTATGGGGCTGGTTTGTTTGTTTGCTTGTTTGTTTGTTTGTTTTGGTTTATTACTTTAGGAGTCATGGTAAACCTTTTTGATTACTAATTTGTTTAAGGACAAAAAACTATCAGAATTGATCATTGCTACAAGAACTTTTTTCCCCTATACATTTTTTAATGCCAAGATTTGGTGGCAAACATATAATTACTTTGCTCTTGCTCCAGTTTAGCCTATTTTCCAAATTAATAAAAAAACACACACAACCCACAAAACAGAAAGAAACCTTTCGTACCGTTTTTTGGATAGCACTCAAATCTTCTAACGATCGTTTAAAATCGCAGACCATGCACTTTTTTGTTTTATTTTATTGCTGTTTGAAAAATCCCTTTGTTTAAAACAATTTATAATGCTCACGCTCAGTAGAAGAAGAATAGAACACGAAGGAGAAGCCCACAAAAAGAGCGAGTGAACTTGGAAGAGAGGAAGTCACCTGATCTTTGAGAGACGCTTTGTGCTCCTTCACAAATCTCTCTGATGAGACTATAAGCGCTGAACCCCTCAGTGCCCCCAGGAAGGGAAAAGCTCACCTCATATCCATCATGTTTCATCGCAGCGGCCCCTCATGTGGCAGGGTAACGTCAGAGGACACCCCACCCTCTGCTCTAGGGTCACTGTTTATTTCCACTGGAAGCCATAAGGAAACAGCAGGTCACAACCAAAGTGTGTCTAGCGGTGTGAAGCGATGAAAGTTGTGATAATCGTAGCGGCATTCAAATAAAGACGTAAAACACTGGTTCCCTCCACTACAGCTGGATGGCCGACTGTGTTTTGGCTGCTTTTGAACTCAAGGAATAAAGGGACTCTAGATGAGTCTCAGATCTGTGCTGAAAACAACTCTTGGAAAACATTAGGAAAATAAAACAAAACACGGAGTCACACTGAACTGTGAGCAGGATGCTTGGACCCAGGCGTTTAGAACTTCATGGAAGCATATGAGAAGATGGCTTGAGTCCAAAGTTGTGCCGCCACACAATGACAGCAGGCAAACTAAAGAGAGAGTTCTGTCTATCGCTGCTGTCAGTTCGTCTGTTCTGCGCAACCATTGAGAGACACAGGTGACATCACCCAGATATATATCAACTGCCACCTGGCGTAACAATCACCTATCAGATAATAACGCTGAAAGAGTTCAAAGTGCCCTTGTATTTAGTGTTTTAATATATCTAAAGAGATCTGATTAACTGAATTCAACTGTCTGATAAGGGCAGTTTGCACGGTACAAGAACATACCCAAGATGCGTTGATGTCAGGACATGCTTTTTTTGGCAAAGGTTTGCTTTAATAATTTTTTATGCATTATCTCACTATTAAATGTTTATATTACTTCTCATAAGATATTTTTGTCTGTTTGGAATCATGCTTTGATAGCTGTTTGAGTTTGCACATATAATGTAACAGGAAAACAGTCATTTATAATGATATAAAGAGGAGAGTATGTGCTGCTAAGAACACGAAGCCGGTCATGTTTGGCAGTGATGACGGTGCAGTGATCATCCTGCACATGAAGTCTGAAGCCATATGCACACATTGAGTTTAACTGCTCTTGGCAGCTTCCAGTGATCTGTCATTGAAAGAGTAAACAGGAAAAACAAAGGTTTGTTTGTAACATAACATCCATCCGTTTTCACTAACCACTTAATCCAAAAGAGAGATCTGTAGGAAATCATAGCAAGCATGCGAGGCAGCCTAACATGTCACTCGCATACATGCACACAAAGAGCAGTTTAGAACACTGAGTCCTGGAGCGCTCGTCTTGGGATTGTAGGAGGACACTGGAAGAAACTGCGTAGGTCGAGCTGGAGAGAAACGTACAAAACCACGCTCAGAGCCATCAGCCCCGTTGTTACGTCCTGATCAGTCTACAGGATAGGAAAAGTACGGTAAGGTAATTCTCTAGTTCCTGTCAAAGCTGTTCAATACATTATTCATGAGTATTGCACTATTTTGGAGCCCAACTCTTTGGCCACAGAATGAACCTAAGACTTTGAATGCTGACTTACCTTGGAACAGATGGGCATTGTCTCCGTAAGCTATATATTTTATGCATGTGCTTAATCCACCTGTAGTATTAAGGACTATCGGTGAAGGTTCCGAATTTCATGTGTTAGGAGAGCCTTTTACACTACAGGCACACTGCTCTCTCGTGGCGCATGTTTCATCGCATTTAACTGCCCAGCGTAGAAGCGAATGTGACATGATCTAGTGATTCTGAATAAGCCATCCTGAGACAGTGACATCTTACATTTACTCACACTCGTATTGTCCATGCCAGAAAGCCACAAATGGAGGTGTTTATTCTACAGAGAGCAAATAACAATGATTAAATCATGTTTGTGCTATAGAAACAGAGGCATGATTGTGCGAGATCATAAATGCAGCTTGTGACTGTGCATGTGTGTCATTGGTGATGCCTCTCATGCTGCAGTACAGACAGTTCAGAAGGCTGCTTAACAGCAGTAGCCAGTCGCAATGCTCAAAGTTTGGCTTTGCTCAATAGCTACTTTAGAAGTGCCGCAGTTTAGACCTCTTCAGGGCAGCTCCCGTGATGAGTGAACCCTCCACATCTTTTCGCGTCCACCTCTCCATCAGATAAAGCATAAGAGAATCCATCTGCCCAATTCCATTTTATTTTTTATAATCATTTACCAAAGGGACCAGTCAGTATATTACAGAATGTATTGAGGCTGACCTTCTCAACAAAAAGTGATAGTAAGGAACCCCTGATCTGCTCCTGCCGCGACCTAAAGGATGACGAATGAAAACCTGTAGTGCTGCTCTACCTCACGGGTGACAGTCCCTTCCTATCGCAGCCGAAATGCTCAGTCGAGGATAACTCTGTGATTAAAGAAAGATAAGCAAGTGTGTTGGCCTTCTGATCCCAGACATCTGTGAGACAAAGCCTGGATCGTATTAAGTCAAGGTGCAGCAGGGCACTGAGCTTCCTAAATGTGGCTCCTCGGATCTTCTACTGTTAGACGACTGAACCATCTGGAGGAACAAACTAGGAAAATGAAGATACCTGCAACTGCTGGCCACGCCGACGGCCTTGGAGGAACCTTATCTGACAGCTACGCCCCAGGAACCTTTCATGTCAGTACGAAATAGTCCGGCTGAAGGTCACACATCAGTCCATTGTCAAAATGCACCAAGACGCGTCTGTTCACAGGTTTTGTCATTAGAACAAAACAGGAAGCAAAAACTAGGAAATACTTCAGCCAAAGTTATAGACAAAGCAGATATTTTTTTTTTTTTTTGCTATTACTCGAAGTAGGTATAATTTTAAACATATTTTGAGGAAGTTTTGAATTATAGATAAGTAAAGGAAATTTTCTGAAATGATGACATATGAGATGCAGATTAAAGAAAGGAACCACAAAGTAAACAAAAACAGTAATCTTTGGGTGTTATTTTGCATTCCGGAATCATTGGCTAATTCTCCTAAGATAGGGCTGGCGTGGTGATCTCCAGACTATTAATAAAAACGCCAGGATTACTCACTTATAAACAATGACGACTACTTTGGTTGTCATTCATAGCAAGGCGCGTGAGCATCAGCACGGCCAATGAAACGGAAGCAATGATGAAAGACTTTTTTCTGCCCATTTCCCATAAACATCCAAGGGTTTCCTGTGGCAGGATAGATGTTGAGGAAATGCCGTTTGTGCCCTCTGCTCACGTCCTGTGTGATCAGGACAGGCACTTCGCTGGCCTGCACCCCCAGCACCTTCTCAGGGGTTGGGAATTTCGAATAGCGGTACACCTGCGTTTAGAAACAAAGAATCACAGAAAAACAAAGAAAGAAGAAACAACAACAGTAACATGCCCCGATATGTAAATGACTGACATGCCATGGCAAATACATCATCATTCAACAATAGATACTTTAATTAATCTGCATTGCGTTTGTGTAAACAAGACAAGCAATCAGAAGTTATCATTGTAGAGAGAAAAGTTGTAATTATACATGATTAGATGTTGCATTATTATTATTATTATTATTACCTTTATCATTCATCTTCTTCATCAGTTTTTTTCTAGGTTGCGAATGGTTTATTATTCTAAAATTGAAATTTGTTTTATAATTCATAATGCAGTAAGGTGTTCTCGACTGTAAATGGGAACGATCACATTGTTTGTGCACATTGAGTATGGAGCTGAACTTACAGAGATAGCTGCTTCAGGCTGATTAGTCGAAGGCCACACGTCTGAAACAGACTGTGAAAGACTTTCATTATTACAATTTCCAGAATTGCAAATTACAAAACTATATAATGTGCTTCCTTCAGCATGACTAAGGTTGTATGAAAAAGGCTCTTTACCGACAAACAGAAAGCCATTGTAACAGAGTAATAGTGATTTACACTATGATTTACAGAATACACCATAAACACTAGCAGACAGAGGCCCTGAAGGCTGAACCTTCACATGGACAAAATGGTTTCGAATTTGAGTGTAGGATATGGGGCAGACTGAGGTGTCATTTTTTATTTGTGTGTGTGTGTTGGGGGGGTCATGTATATATTATACAGTGGGAACTAAATATCACCACAATGTGATAAAAACCTGTTATTTTGAAGTTGTGGAGACTTAACTCAATTTTATTTTTAAAAAGTGACTAATCAAAAACAAAAGATGCCAAAAGTCATGTTCTTTGTTTGGTTAGCTAAGGTTAGGGTTGGAAATGGGTTAAGGTTGTCATAGTTGGGATTAGGGTTATGCCCATAGAAATGAATGGAGAGACCCCACAAAGATATAGATACTTAATGTGTGTGTGTGTGTGTGTGTGTTTGTGTGTGTGTTAGGTCTGGATTGATGAGTGCTGGCCGCTAACTTGCAGGTTCTTTGAAACTTCAGAACGCCTTCTCATTGCACGGCCTCGCAGAGGTCAGTTGCAGGACTTGTTGCTGAGTTTTGGATCGGCACATGCCAGCGTAGCAGTTTGTGTGCATGTGAACACATGTACATCTGCGCAGATGGTGAAAACTGCTCTATAATGACCAATATGTGTCTGCTTCTTTGCAAGTGCCTATTGATAAAAGTACCCATCTGTTTGTCATCTTCAGTTAAAAATATACGGGTTGCTGCAACGGACACGCAGATTTGTACAAGGCATGTGAGCCATTTTCTACTGGACAGCTTGGCTGACTTAATCCAAGCCGAGCCAAGTGTTACTTCTGTACGGGGAATATCACACAGACTGTGACCTCCCAAAAGGGCGGTATTACTATGTCAGTCGTGCCATTTCTTTCATAGTTTGCTCACTGGAGTGAAACAGTTTGTACGCCGCTGAGTGGAAGTTACTGTTCAGCGCGTTGGTTTCATGTGGATATTTATTCTGGCAAACAGATGAAAACATTTTTACTGCTTTAAAAAGCTGGGTGGGTTGAGAATGTCATGGGCAACATTTGATTACAAAAATATCTTTGAAGATTTCTTTATATATATATATATATATATATGTTCACAATATGAAACACATTTAAAACATTACTGAAGTGATTATGAATTTTAAACCCTAATCTCTATTCATGTCCATTACAGATAAGCTGTTACATAAAGCTTTTTTCCTCATAATTCATTGTACAAAATTCCTGTTTACCGTATGACAAATACTTAAAAGTGAAAAACCATAATGGGCTGAACCAATCCACAGTTTGAGCCACAAAAAAATTTTGTTCCAGAAAATCATGTGAAGCCCAAAAGACTAAATCAGGAATTGGAAATAACAGGGTCGGTCGAATCAGCTGCAGCACACTCAGTCAGGAACAGAAGCTCAAATGCTTTTCTTCATGCCTGCATGTCATTTTTCAGGAAGGCCAGGCAGAAGCTCTGTAGGGAAGCTGTAACTGAAAAGAAGCAAAAATAGGAAAACTGTTCTTCCCCTCTGACCTCCAGTCTATTCGTATGAGCAGAGTCACCTTTATTCCTGACAAAGTGTCCTTCCAAGCACCAAGAGTGCTGCTTTTTTGGTTACTATTCTAAACCCGCTCACCCCTCAGTGACCACCCCCCCACCTCCCCTTGTGCTGTCAGTGGGAGGGTCAATGGGTGTGTGTAAGCTTAAGGAGGAGGGCTGCCCCCCTTCTCTGACCTGGAGTCTGTGATACATAAACCCCATGAGAGAGCGCGAGCACCACGCACACAGGGATCCTGCTTCGCTGCACATTCGCACCTCCGCTTGAACTTGGCTCCGCTGAACACACCTCCTTCAGAGCGCTTGGAGAGATCCTCCAACTCGGAGAGACACTGTCACCCTCGCGCGTCGCTATATAAATCCATCCTTATAGACGCAGACTGTCACACACACGCCTCAGAGCTCGGGGAGGTACACACACACGCACACACACACATACACGCGCACGCGGTCTTGCAAAAAGCGAACGCTCCCTCACTCTCTCCCTCTCCTCTGTCAGTCTCTCTCTCTCTCTCTCTCCAAGGCACACACACACACAGACACACGCACACACACACACACATACCCCTGTCTCGGCAAAGCAAGTCCCAGGGAAGCCAGAGGAGAGTGCAGAGATGAATGTGAGGATCTTGACGCTGGCTGTCGTCTTGCTGGTGTCTCTGCTGGTGATCGCCGCTGCCGGTGAGTCTCACTGAGGGGAATCGCCACGGGTTTTAGCTGCCACCCCAGTGTATGTTTTCAGCTTTTACTCGGGGGGGGGGGCTGTGTGTTGGGTACAGGGGGTGCAGGTCAGGGAAGCAATTCCAGCTGCTGACTTAGCAGCCGTTTGGCGTTTCCAGTGTTAAAACAGCACCTGCCTATTGCCGCCACTGCAGAGCTCTCCTCCTAATTGTACTGCACTTATTTTTTCTCTCCTAACTTTGAGAGGGTATTGATTTGCCCTGTCAGAACTTGATATGGCGCGTTGGCATTAGCCCGTTAAGGGCTCCGGTTTCAACCAAGTCGAGCGCTTGGTCTGTTCTTTTGATTCATTTGCCAACCATCTACCAAACAGACGCCTGTAAGCAACCATGTTAGAACCGCATGCGGGGGTATCATAGCATTAATATGGATGATGATGATGATGATGATGATACAACTGGCATTCAAGTGCAATCATTGGTGAATGTTTAATGCAAATAGTGTCATACAAATGTTGAGAACATGTCTGATCAACACTGGATATGTTGTTTGCTGTGATTTAGCACACTAAACACGTACCTCTGCTAAATTCAGATAGCAAAAATATAGCTACGTGCCCTAAAGTAGCATTCAGTGATTATTAACCTTCTGGCAGGAGTTTCCCAAAGGACAACTTATGGGAACAAAGTACTAATGGATTGATTGATAGCTAAAGTGATGCATGTGACAGTTGAGTGCGAAAGCAGAAGGGTCATGGTAAATTCCCGTGAAAGTATCTCAAGATGAACACCAAGGCAGTCAAACAGTGAAGCGTGGCTTGAGAGTGGGGGGTTCAGGTGTTGAGGTCTGCGCTTGTTTCCGCTGAACATGAAAGCGCTTACGCATCGGCGCTCCCTGCTGCTCTGCTTGACGTCTTCCATGGTCGAGAAACCTCAGCTCCCTGCCCGAGGCGAGTGTGATTTGTCGCCTATCGCTCACATTGCATTCTGGGTAACAGTGGGGCCAGCGTGCTGCCCCTGATACAGCAGGGACCTTCCCGCGACCGCCGTGCCCTGCGGGGCTGCAGATGGGTCCTGAGGGGTTGCATGTCTCGGAAAACCTCAGTTTTCCCAGTTTGCTGTGAGACGGTGGGAACCTGCTGTTTGACTTGCATGCATCTTGCTTTTGTGTCTCATCTCCACCAGTAGTGCCGGGTGGGCTGGGCAGGGGGGGTTGGGTAGGACAGACCTGAATTATGGCATAATAGCTGGCAGTCATGCTTGTTCATTCTCCAAAACAAGATTTAAACCATTAGAAAAAGAAATAAGAGGAACTCATACATTGCACATAAAGAAGTTTGCAAAGTAACAGCTAAGAAACAGGTTATATTACAGTTTGAAATCCTCTTTTTCTCTTTACAAGGTAAAATTTGGATGCATCCCTCTGTCTGAGATTATGCAGTCCTAATAGGATGAAACAACGCCCTTAGGAGATTCAGCAAAAAAATAATGAACATGCCTTTAAAATGCAAGTGAGGTCTCTGAAAAACCCAGGTAACTGAGCAAGACCAAAAAATGAAAGTTTGTTGCTTGCTGGATGAGGGACCTGACAGCAGCCTTGCAGACATGTGCCCTGCCTGAGTCAGAGTCACCACGCGCGGGCACCGAAATAACGGAGCGAGGCCGCTGAAATAACGGAGCTAGGCCACCGAAATAATGGAGCTAGGCCACCGAAATAACGGAGCTAGGCAACCGAAATAACGGAGCTAGGCCATCGAAATAACGGAGCGAGGCCGCTGAAATAACGGAGCTAGGCCACCGAAATAATGGAGCTAGGCCACCGAAATAACGGAGCTAGGCAACCGAAATAACGGAGCTAGGCCATCGAAATAACGGAG
>JAODUD010000038.1:6032508-6044306 GCA_026784285.1 Stomatorhinus walkeri
AGGGAACAGGCGAGAGGATGCGGTAGTGAGGACTGTCAGAAGCAGGGGGAAAGGGAACAGGCGAGAGGATGCGGTAGTGAGGACTGTCAGAAGCAGGGGGAAAGGGAACAGGCGAGAGGATGCGGTAGTGAGGAATGTCAGAAGCAGGGGGAAAGGGAACAGGCGAGAGGATGCGGTAGTGAGGACTGTCAGCCGGTTACATTGCTCCAGTAATCTGCACCATCTGGCTTTTCCATGAGTTGTCCCCAGCCAGTGACCCCTGCCATCTCCCGCACAGCCTCGTAACAAAACGTAGCACATCACGGCTGGTCCTAAATGGGGTGGCAGCTAGGGTCACTGCACCTCAAGTCCTGTGATACATCCTGGCTCTTCCGCTTACTGTTAGGACAAGCAGGCCTTCATTTAAGCTAAGCGGACTGGAGACAAAGGCCTAACCCCCCGAAGATTCTCACCACCTCATGTGCTTCATGCATGGCGGCAAGCTGCTGCTCGAAGATGCTCAGCTGGTCCCTGAGGGCCAGGCACTCCGCGGTCACCGCGTCCACATCCTGCAGGGGGCAGAATGGGATCCATCAAAAGCAGGCAGAGAACACAGCCAACGGCACCCCGGCCATTCTTCGGTAGCCACGGCAATGAAGAAGAAAGGTTAACAGGGTCACTGCTAATATCGCAAACCGCAATCCTTTTAACAGCAGGGTACGGTTAGCTCACCCAGACTTGTAAGTAATTTGACAAATTAATGATGACTCTAATAACCCAAGACTTGAATTTGCATTCAGTTGTATTAGAGAGTCTACAAAGCTTACGGGTGCCGCTTAGTAGCCAAACATATGGGCCCCTCATGCATGTAACAGGCACGCAGTCTATGTTATCTGCAAAGAAAAACACCAACCAATAAATGGAGGAGGTGGGTTTGCTGAGTATTGTGGGGAAGCTTTAGAATCACGCTTCAGGCAGTGCTGTTTTCAGGGGGGCTCCTGGACTGGAGCACTAGCCTGCAGCACCTGCTTCCCACATCTCTGAGCTGCTGTGGGCTGATCGTGAAGCAGTCATAATACCAAGCACGGAACACCACCCTGAACACCACCCTAAACACCAATGTCCTTAGCAGCTTCAGCCACTCCAGCACTAATAGATCATTTTCCATATGATTTGGATATGAGGTCTGCAATAAAATGTAACGAACTGATGACAGCCACTGGGCCGGCAATGAGTGAAGCAACTGTGGTAAAACACCCTGTAGTTCAAATTTAAATTGCATATAATTAAACGCATCAGAAATTAATCCATAAATGATGGCCAGTATTTCCATATGTGCAAAATGTCCTCCGCTTCTAGCACCTTCACAATTTCCCAAATTTACTCTGCTGCGAAGTCTACTATGTGAGGAAACAGGCTTCTGTTAGCTAGCAGCAATGGCCCAGTGCTTGACTAACAGTGACATCTGGTGGATAGAGTAAGTCCCTGCAACCTAAGGCATGCCTGCATGTATTTAGTTTAGTAATTCTTTTGGTTTGGATATTTGTTAGCAAGACTATTTCAGACACTTCAATGGAAATAGCGGGTTTTGTGTTAAACTTAAAAGCACATTGTGGAAAGTAGAAAAAATGAGGTTTTATGTGAACCATAAATAGGAAGCTATCTGAAGGGAACCAACTAAAGGAAAATATGAGGTGGAATCACATTACCAAAGCGACATCCTCCCTGGCTTTATGGAAGAGGGACCTTTGAGCTGCCACTTCTGCATGCTGCACTTGCAAATGCTCTAACTGTCGTTTCAGCTCAGCAACATCACACAGAGTTTCCCCCTGCAGGGGAGATCAGGCAGGGGTTAGCAGGGGCCTTCTCACACTCCATCCTCGCATCACACCTTGATCAATATCACAATCCATCAGTCCTATGAGAAGGCAGTAAACATATGGTGCTAATCTTGTCCCCTTCAAATCTCCCTCAGGTCAAACAGGGCTGGAAACTGGCAAGTGGTCGAAGTTCTGTCAGCAACAGTGGTGAAAAGTGGATCAACTGTCAGTTAACGAACTGCAGTAACATGGGTCTTCAAATTCCTTCTCACCCAAGCTAACTGTAGCAATGGGATATTTCAACAAGACTTACAAGCCTGATGGTTATCAAAGGATGTTTGCATACTTGGAGCAATGTAGCATTTTTTTTCATCCACTACCTTCTCTCTTCTCAGCTTCTCCACCACGGCCTCCAAGCTGTAGTCAGGAAGTCCTCTGCGGTCAACTGTCCCCTCTCCGCTCTGCTTCCCCTCTAGTTCTAGAATTTCACACTCTAGGTACTTGTTCTCCTCCTCCAGACACCACACCTAGAAATGCAGTGACCACAGTCGCACTTTCCTCGCAGCTAGCGACGTAATGCTACATTGCAAGCGTAATTAGGAGCTTCACCAGCTCCAACACTGTGAGGGAAATATTGTGTGATATTCTGCAAGGCTTGGCCAACAGCGATATAAGTAATGAGCGGTCACCTCACCATTTCAACTAGAACAGCCAGCCGGTCATTAAGTGCAGCGATAACACCACGTTCCTGCGCAAATCGAGACACGGCCTCTTTGTTCTGTGTGCGTGCCTCTTCAAAGTCCGGCTCCCCCCAGGGGCCATCTAAGGACCTGGCAGACCAAAGAGAGAGCCAGTGAGCTGATAGGAGGAACTAAGAGTATGAAAATGTGGCTTACAAAAAAAAAACAGAAAAACATTTTGCCTCGTCAGCTCAGCGGATTTCTTAAGTTTGCTCAAAAACACAGAACAGGATGCATGAAAGCAAAGTTATGTGCTCAGTCTCTCAGCAATCATGCAGGCCGTCCCTTCTCAGTTACTTACGTGTCATCCATGGTAACAAGTCATGCACTGCTCAAATTCTGGGATAAACTCCTTAGACAAATACTTCCTTCATGCATAGTATATACCAAGTCTATATCAATGTATTGACTTTGTTTTTCCTTTGCAAACTAACTTTCCTGGAACATCTGAAAAATTTAAGTTCCTCAATGTTCATGTAAGAAGACGTAAAACCACTTAAAGGCATTTTTTACATTGCTCATTTGGTTAATATAGTCCAGTGTATGATTTTATTGCCTGATTCTTTTTGCCAAAAGAAGGCTCACGTCCTTAATCACAAGACGTGCAAAGATGAGAGGGACACAGAGAAAGCGGGACACCGACCTGGCAGATGGGCGGTATCGTTCTGCACAGCGCCGGCTGATCCCACCAGCCCCGGTCCACTGCTCTTCTTCAAAGAGCCGGCGGTAGGAAGACACCCTCAGCATGGCCGCAGGTGGAGGACAAGCTGGCCGCACGGAAGACTGAGGGGTTCGGGGTGGGATGGGTGTTTATGTAGCAGGGAAGCGGCAATCTCGCATGTGGCTGAGGGATGTCTCACCGACTGCTGACAGAGCCAACTATGGGAGAGGCATCAGCCCGCAGGGATTTCACACGAAGCAGAGACAAAGTGCATCATGGAGAGATGATGCTAAAGCTAGCTGCTAAATGTCCAGAGACAGAGAAGCACGACCTCATTTAGCTCTAAGCGATGAGGCTGCCCGACAGGCCATTTGACGGCTTACTTAGTCTACACCTGAGATGCACACTAATCTTTGCCCATCATGGGCCATTTGTGTAAGCATTCTCCATGCAGGTGAGGCTGTCTTTGGGCGCCTTTTAACATAAAGATATCAAGACAGCAAAATATTTACATATTAATTCATGTCCGACTCCTGAACATGGGTACTTCTTAAATTTTGGGAAGCTTTCAAACCTCAGTGTAAATGCCAGAGTAAAGAACAGAGAACTGAAAGAAAAAATTGTTACTTAGTCTCCCATTTTGCCTTTCTGTTAGAAAATGGGGAAAAAAGAAATTCACTATCAGTTTGGAAAATATATTGTGTACTTTGTAGAACTCTCACTGTAGAAAAGTATGGACACCACTGCTCTATACCAAGGAATTGGGTGACTCAGTGTGTCAATACCCATAGTATATGTATGTGCCCTCTGTGTTTCCATTCCTCTTGCAGGAGAATCTCCTTCTGCATTTTCCAGAAGAAACTTCACTTGTGAGTTAGGTAATAAAGAGAAAATAACTGGGCAAAAGCAACAAATCTTTATTTCTATTTAATAAATTAAAGTTACCAAAACTGGGACAAATTTAGAACATCCACAGACGTACCATAAGAGTGAATCCTAGGCTAGAATAGAGCCCTAAAAAAAAGTTAGTGGCAGATTCAAAGACAATCTTACCGTAGTAACTGATTTAACAATTATTCTTAGCCTGCTTAAGGATGTTTGTGACAATCCAAAAGATTCATAAACATAGGCCGTTCTCAACACTGGTCTTGTCAGCCAGCAGGACATCACCATGGATGCTTAAGTATGGAAGGGATTAACACTGAACAGCCAGGATTACCAAAACAACATACTGAACGTCTCTGGGAATGTGCACAAAATCGATCTCATTTACGGAGTAGTGTTGCGAAGAAGACTGAATAGAAGTAGGTCTCAAGGCCCACATCTGCAACCATAACAGACAGGCAGTGGCTGTAGCAAACCATTATTTTCACTGCAAGTCACCGTTTGGCAATCTGTTTTGGCAGACAGCAAGCGCTGGAGGTTATGAATTACAAGCAGTGGGTGACGGCAGCATGGTTCACAACTTGCCAGGATACAAATCGGCCCATCGTCTTAGACTCACATAGCATTCAGAATGGGGGACAGTCCCACCTCAGATTCAAATACTGTGCTGAGGTGCATGCTGCCATGACAACAGAGTAAGGTATTGTATAAGCGCTTCTGAGGAGTGGACAGGAGTCGCTGATAGTGTTTTGTGGGGACATTCCAACTCCGACTGCTTTACATGGACAAGAACAGCTTTTGCAAGGTTGTAGCCCTCTCTGCATTGGAAAGCTGGAGGCGAACCGTATAGCAACAGCCATGCAGCTGTCAATGTTTGCAGCAGGACATACTTCAGGGCCAACAGCCAGTCTGCACAATAATCATATTCATCCGTTCTATGAAAGGGGAAGCTTTTTTTTGCTGCTCTTTGACTTCTGGGAATTTATCTTGCATACTGTGACGTCATACTGTGACGTCATACTTGAAAAGGAAATACTTGAGAATGCATTTTGAACAAAGACCTTAGTGTGCATAATACATAATCCTACATACGAATATACAGAGAAGGGAGAACGTCATTCGTGCACCATTAGCTAGGAGATAACAGTAGACATTCCTGCTGAAGGGTATGATCAGCTCCATGCGGTGCCAAGACTGTAGTGCACATGATCGGTTTTTGAAATGTAGAAGGCAGACGTGAAGTGAGGTTTACGATCAATGTCACGCCTACAAATCATTGATAAGTAATTCAATCGTGGCAGATAAATGGCAGCTTCCTGTTCTTCGCATCTCATGAGCTGTGACGAGCAGTGGGGTGAAAGCCAGGGCCGCACGGACACACTCGCCGGCCATTGTGATGAAGGGTTGCCGTGGTGATTTTAGGATTCACACAGAGATGCAACACACAGAGCTAAACATTTGACTGTGAACACACGACTGCAATAGCTACACTTCTTGAAAATATAAAACATGAAGGGCTACGTGTTACACTAACACGTATAAAGTAAATCAAAATAAATATACTCTTAAAACTGGCTTGTTAAAAACTCCTAAGTCGAAATGGCGAACTGCTGCTAAAAGGAGCAACAACGATGCTACAGATAGTAATGAAATGTGACGTCCCCTGGAGCAGAAGGGAGAAGGAACGGCAGGTAGAATCCCAGCATCCGCTGATGATCTTCACTCATTACATGACTGATGATCCAAAAAAAAGAGCATTGTCTGATTCACCTCTAATGGACCTGAGCGAGTAGTTCCATATGTGATTCAACATTGATCTCCATACATGAGGAATTCTGAGTTTATGCCTTAGATGAGTATAAAAATGTCTGACAAGGTTTCAATGCTTACCAGTGCCCTATACACAGTTGTTAGTGTCATTCATCACTAGTGCTTCAACAAATCGCTATCATAATAATCATCATCATCAGTGATGCAGGGCACATTCACACATCCAGGCCAAATGATATAGTTTTTCTTTTGGCACAGAAAATCCATATGATGCGAATGTTTCCTAGAGTGTTGTTGTAAGTACCAGGGGGGCCAGACAGCAGGACATCTGACCCTCGGTGGAGTGAAGAGAGTCCTGACCGCTGGAGAAATGGGGGGGGGGCCTCAAAGCCCCACCCAGGAAGCCCTCACTCCTCATCGCCACCCATGAGGAAGGTCAGGATGAAGTTGATGGTTTTCTGGCGGTCCGATGATGTCTGCCTGCCCGCAAAGTTGGGCGGAGGCCGTATAAGAAGGCTGGCGAACAGCGTCGCTGAAGAGGGACAGGAAGAGTCAGAGTCAATGACACTTCTGAATATACGCACAAGGACCTTCAGGAGGACCGGGGGTGTGAGCACTGACCTACAAGGCTGGCTGTGAGGTTGTTGCTATGGGAGCAGCGGAGCAGCTCCCGCAGGAAGGCCATGAGGTACCGGAACATGTTGCGGTGGGCACGAGGCAGCTGTGAGACCAGCTGTCAGGGCACACGACCATCACATCTGTTAGCAGTGCTGAGCACTGAACGCTTCCAAAGTAAAACTATAATCACTGAGAGCTTTAATGACACAGAGAGTGGCTGCTGTGTTTGAAAAATGCCACTGAACTTCACAAAATAGGATGAATGGCCAACCTGTTGTACACATCACAAAAGACATGAGATCTTACCATAAGAGAAGCATGGAGGGAGGAGGACCAGGGATACACGCACCTGTTTGCAGAGACGGATGTCGTGAGAGCATTCCAAGCAGCGCTGGTAAAGCTCGTAGCAGACCACGGGCTCCGGCAGGGCCTCCAAGAAGATCAGCAGGGCCTCCGCCACAGAGTGGTTACTGCCGGCTGAGGCCAGCTAGTCAGGGAGCAAACACAGCAGCACAGAGGAGCCATGGCGGGGACCGGCAGAGCAAGAGACAGGAGGCAGGAGTAAATGCCGCCTTCAAGGGGCTAGCAGGCAGCTGCCATCGAGGCCCAGAGACTCAGTCAAAAAGCCCCAACATGCTTGCAAAAAAACCAACATCCAAATACATTGCAGTTTGCTTCAGAGCTTAACTATAATGTCAAAAAGAGGTGCCGGGGCCTTTTTCTGTTTGCTTTTTTGTCAATGTCGTAATGATGGAGTTCAGCTATCTCTGTATCTGAGCAGCAAATGTCTGCAAAAAGTATGCTGGTGGTGCTCTTTCTGCAAAAGACCACAGCACTTTATGAATTCACAGAACAAGGGCACCGTATTGTCAGCGTACTGTCATGATGGGCCATAATGAAGCCCTAAAGTGCTACAAACACCCGGTTTAAAAAGGAACATGCATTTGGATTAAAGAAAACATTTTCTGCATACAGCCCCCTGCTCTCTGCCAGATATAATGGACTAAGGAAGGGTTAAACTATTGGAGACAGGGATTCTTGTGTACAGACAGAGGAATATTTAAATAGTGCTGTATTATCTCAAATAAAATAAGGTTAAGAAATAAAGCGATAAGGACATTTCCTTTGTTAGTCCCCACAGTCATCTGTAGAAGCGTCTACACTAGCAAAGAAACAGAAAGTAGGTTCAGACTGGAAAGGATACGGATGGTTTCAGGAATGCTGGTGTCCAGGCAGTCGATGATATTCTGAAGCTCTCCCTGCATACCAGGTGTCTGGAAGAGGTCCTCCTGCAACCAGGTGGGACAATGAGCAGAGGTAAGAAGTTAAAACTACTTCTCTGTGCTGGAAAGTCGGCCTCATCCGTGCAGCTCACCTGGTTGCAGGATTTGGTGAACAGGTGGTCCACCAGCAGCCAGACCTCCTTGGGGATCTTCAGGGGCCTATCCTCAGTCCCACCAGGGTCTACCAGGAGGGAGTTCATCCTGATCCTCTCCTATTTTCAAAGAGTCCCAAATCCGATCATAAATATGTAAAGCGGACCCAAACTAGCCATCTACAGTTACGAAGCAATTATAAAGCATGCTATATTATTTCAGCAGCATGCTTGCACTGATATATATAAAAATAAAAAGATTTTACGTTTTTTACTGCCAGAACAAAGAGGCAGTGTTAAAAACAAGGACCCCCCCACCCCGCCCACTGGAGAAGAACCACATCACAGTATCACATTCTGCCAGATTTTGTAAGTCGAGTGCTAACACAGCATGGGCTAAAAATAAACTGCGGGAGGAATACCGCTCAGACACAGGAGAAACCCGATAGAAGGAAACTGTAATAGCTAGCCAGGGCTAATGTAACGGGCTGGCTCACTCATTTCCTGACCTCATTTCCTAAGCCGGTCAATGCACCTGCTAATCAGATCTTTTAAGAAACAGTGTTTCCATTCTTGTATTTAAAAGTCTAATATAAAATACAATATTTTCCATTCAAAACTTGAGGAATAGCTTATTCTCTTTAAAAAATACTTTTTTTTTTTAACTACAAAAACTAGAGCGAATTGCAGAAATAAAGTGTAACTTACAACAGGCCTGCTTACACCAAAGCAGAAATATATAGACCTAAAATCAATATTTGTGGGTTAAGAATGAGGACAGAGGCCAATGAACTAAACAGAAGTGCGGTGGTGATTTCCTTTTACAGCAATAATCCATTTCCAAAGATCATCACCCTGTCTATAGAATTCTGATGTGCGAACACATTTTATTCCAGCTCTGCAGAAAAGCTTTATGTTCATAGAAAATTCAGAGCTACTGGATTGCACCAAACTGATTACCTTCTCTGAGAAGCTGTCTTCTCCCTGAGCACCACGCAGACCAAACAGGGAGAGAGTGATCATGACAAGAAAAGGAAAGGAAAAGAAATGGAGGAAAAAGAAAAAAGAAAGTCACTGAATCAGGTAGCACAGAGAAAGTCAGCTGCAGAACTTCAGTCCCCAACACAAAATTACAGCAAAAGAACCACAAGGAAAAAGATGAGGGTGGGGGGGAAAGCAGAACTCTGATGCCGTCTTTGAAAATGCCTTTACAGGCTATCATTGTGGAGCTGCTCTGGACATGCGAGGATAATCTGGACAAATAAAATAAACCAGTTTCGCAGTATGTTCTCCACTGTGCTTCAAGGCGTGACAGACGACGATCAGCCAAGACTCAGCACGGCCTGACTTCCTGCTTAACTCAGGAAAAAGCTCCTCAGATCAATAAGTGTGATGGAAGTCAGAGAGGAAAGATGCGTCAGCCAAAACTTAGCCACAGCTTCCTAAAAACAGACCCACTTCCTTTCAGCAGGTCAAAAGCATAAAGCGTGACAGTAGAATATTTCAGAGTTCTAGCCTACAGAAACAATGGTAAAGTGCACATTGGTCAAGCCTCCTAGGCATTGTTTGCTTAAGGGCAGCAGATATGGAGCATTGTCTTCTAATTGTGGGTTGCATATATTGCTATGGTTCAAGAAGAAATAAGCCAATCTGTGCCTGAAGACCTCCCCCAAATGTCTACTTTGGCTTCCTCACTCTAACCTTAACACTCACCAGGTCGATGAGCTTGCTGACAGGGATCTCACGGATGGGCTTCTTCATGCGGCACAGTGCCTCCAGAGAGGTCCCGAAGCAGCTGGGCAGGTAGTTCCCGGAAATGGTGATGAAGTAGTCTTTGCCCCGATCCAAGTGCAGCACCAGAATGTCCTCAATGGTGTCCTCTCCAGAATTGAGGAGGGTGACTGAGTCCTTGCTGACGTACACCTCCAGGTTGATCTCTAGCTTCTCGTCTACAAAGAGGTCGAAATTGGATCACTCAGGTTATGACGGCGAACCAGTAAAAAAAACATTAAGCACCAGCACCACCATCCACCCGAACGCAGACGGCAATCTGCTCATCGGTTAAGCGATCCTGGACTCACAGGGCTCCAGGAAGCCATCGCAGGGCTCAGCCCGCAGCCAGGCTTTGCAGTACTGGGAGTCGTTGAGCTTGGGAATGAAGGCAAAGTGGCAGGGGACCTGCCCGTCGTTGGTGACCACGAAGCGCTGGCGCTGAAGCTGCCTGAACTTCACATTCTCGAAGGCGAACTACAGAAAGCAAAGAACATCAAAGAGCATGTCACACCTCAAACTGACACTGAGTGGCCGATTTGTTAGACACCTGCAACTTCTGCCTAGTAAGAGCTTAACCAGCAAATGAGGTTCAGGTTAATGGTATTTTAGAGGTATCCTACAAGATAAACCAACGTAGAAGGGCACAGACTAGCTAAGCCCTATTTTTGTGACCCAGCAGATTATGAATCACAGAAGCATGATTCAAGGTCCTTCAGCAAGCACCCAACATATGGCCAGAGAGCACATGCTACTCACCTCCCTCCGAGACAGCGATAATGACGGCAGGAAGTCATTCTCCATCTTGTCCATAGTGCGGACAATTTCCTCAAAGACCTTCTTGTAGCGCTGCTCGTTCACCACCTTCACCTGGGAGACAGGACCATGCAGGTCACACTCAGGACTAGGTCAAGCGAACAGATGAGGTGCTATTAACCTTCCCTGAGCTGAGCTGCTGTGCCGGCCAAATTAATGCAACTGGGCTAAGATGAGACTTCATGAATGCAGAGCACCAACATCGGACCTCACTCACAAAGAGAGGCAAAAGCAACAGCATGTCACTTGCCTCCATATCAATGTGACCTTGTTGCATAGTAGGGCTGGGAAACTCCTTATAAAAGGCATTCAAATGTTTATAATACAACATGTATCACTGGAAGAAATTTGAATATTAATTATAGCACAGACTAAGCACCTATCATGACGCAGTAGCCTAAGCCAACTAAGTATTTGGAAAGGAGACACTGTAGATCTGAATAATCACTGGAATTGGAGTTTAAGGGGGTGAATGTACTGTTTCATCATCATACTAAAGCCTGAGGCCAGACAGCACAGTGCAAACAGGATCTCTAGACACCATCTTTAAATACTGTAACAACCTTCTGCAAAAATTCAACATAAAGATGACCAAATGTGACGAGACACCCCCCACGAAGTTCCAGGGAAAGAAGCTGGGTGGGACTGAGATGACAGAACGCAAATGGCATCTTGCAATTTTGCAAAAGTTATACAGTCATATGGTCAATGACGTCATAGGGTATGTGTCATCCCCTGCCAAGAGAATGAAACGGGCAGGGGTCACGGCGTGAAGGACGAGGGGCACCCATTTCCACCGATCATAGAAAAGCATTTCCGAGGCTGAGAAGGAGACCCGAGACTGAGGCCTAACCGCCTCCCACCATGTGCAAAGGCAAGTGGGCAAAACCTGGCAGCATGTGAAGAGCTATTTCCATCGAAAAAATGACACTCTAGGGTGAGAAATTTAGGGTGTGGTGTGCAGACGTAATGCTACTTTCATAAGTTTTAAATTGTTTTAAATATGTTGATATTTAAGTTCGTAATAAGGATGCAGCTAGAACAAGATAAGGTCACGGGCCAAGATTTGCTAATCCCCCATCAAATAGTATTAAAAATCAGTAATACAATTAGCTGCTGTACCCCATAGGTTCTTATTTTAGTTATACCAACTGGAAAGAGGACTTGAACAAAGGACGCCCAAAACTAACTTTAAAACACCCAGGGTCCAATTAAATTTGTTCTTGCCCAAAAAAATTATCAAATCGTACAAGGCAAACAACATTAAGCCTTTAGCAGTTAGCAGCTAGCCTTTAGCAGTTAGCAGCTAGCCTTTAGCAGTTAGCAGCTAGCCTTTAGCAGTTAGCAGCTAGCCTTTAGCAGTT
>JAODUD010000038.1:6065609-6077596 GCA_026784285.1 Stomatorhinus walkeri
CACACACACACACACACACGCACACACACTCACTGAAGGACCACTAAACACGCTGCCATGCCGACAGATACAAACACGCACCACTGCCCTGCCCATCAGGCCCTACATCCTCCACGCCATAGCAACACACCCTTTTTGAAACATACTGTGTACTACCCCGCCTCTCCGTCTCAGCAATGATTAACTTTGCAGGCGCAGCATCACAGTTTTATCAATGTTATCTGTCCAGAGGTGGAAATAGGGCAGTGTGAGGCTTCTGTGTGTTATAATCAGGGAGGGGCACAGATACCCTGGCAGACTCAGGGGTCCTTGGGGGGTAGTGGTGGTATTTTGTCAGGGGGCCCAGAATATCTACTTACATCCCTGCTTATCTTCCCCAGTTTTTATTTGTTCCCTTTATGGGTCCATAAAATATTTCAGCAACTATGCATCTAACGGGGGACTATTAGGGGTTATTCAGACCTTAAATGATGGTGTACTGAATTCAAAACGTAAGAAACATTGATGGCTTACATGATCTTTTTTAATATGGGGGAACTTGAACTACCGGGAAAGCTGACAATAGTCTTCAGGAGGTAAAAGCATTTGCGTTCCTTCCCAGGCTGGACATGACGGCCAGAAGGTGGGGAACTGCCCGTTTTGCCAAAGGCTTTTCATGGTGCTTTGGCTGAAGGGAGTCAAGTTCACAGTGACTACCGTCGACATGAAAAAGTAAGCGTGCGAGCTGCCCAGAGACCATGCGGAGACTGTCACTCTTCCCTCTGCCGTCTCAAAGACAATCCCACAGCGACTATTCCTAAGTACAAGCGACGAGGCTAACGATTCCACACAATCCAAACGGCTTCAGATAATTGCTTGCTGGAAAAGAACAGAGACTTCATAGAGGTTTTGAATAAATACTCATCTAATCTAATCCTGCTAGTATTTGTTCCCCCTTATTGTAAGCGGTTCTGTCACTGAACAAATAAGCAGAAACCATTTAAAAGTGATGCATTATATACACACCCTTGACTGTGATGGTCACACCCATGGCCTTTGTACTAACATAGTGATTCAATAGGAATCATTAATCATCATGGCATACTGCCAGTAAGGCACCCCCCTGCCTCTGTCCCACTCCTTTGCCCTGTAGGAAGCCCACAGAACTGAAGGACTTGGCCCCCGGGACAAACCCTCCCTTTCTGCTGTACAACGGGGAGCTGAAGACAGACTTCATCAAGATCGAGGACTTCCTGGAGACAATGCTAGCCCCCCCAAGGTAGAACAGGTGCATTACAGCTATGTATCCATGTTCTCGGTCTGGCCTCTACTGTCCCCAGCTCATTTTCCCATCATACCCTTCTGCCTGTTAGGTACCCGCACCTCAGCCCCCAGAACAAGGAATCCTTTGATGTAGGCGCAGACATCTTTGCCAAGTTTTCCGCATATATCAAGAACAGTCCCAACAACCAATGTGAGTGACAATGAGTGACAGAATTCTGTAGAGCGGTGTTTCCCAGCCCAGTCCTCCTGGGACCTGCAGATAGTCCTCATATTAGCTCAACTGGGAGAGAGCAAAAACCTGGACCGTCTGTGAGTGCCCAAGGACTGGGTTGGGAAACACTGTTGTAGAGAACAGGGAAGCACAGTATCCCACACTGTCCAATGCGTACATAGTCACGCAATACATATTAGATATAGAATCTGGGATGTAAAAGTACATTCAGGAAAAACTTGTAGGAGCAGTGAAATTGCAAAAGGAACAGATTGGGAGAGGAGTAAACTGAGTAAAATGAAACCACAGTAATTATACCTCTGTCTTGTTTGTAACGGCAGAGTCTGACAGTTTGCGTGACTGTCCAAGTACATGAATGCCCTGCACGGGCATTATGAGAAAGGTGTACTCTGCTTTATCCCTAACCCTAACCCCAATACAATAAATAGCTATTAAAAAGTGATGACTGGAAAATAGACAGGAGCAGATTCCCTATTTGTTATTGTGAGGTTCACATCAAATATTGTGTGATGGTTTCATTGTATTTGCTGGGTTGTTTGTGTAAATGTGATGAACTGAAAAATAAGCGTGTTTATCTTAATAGTCTACACACATTAAACATCATTTGGGAGGATCATTGAAAGCATCCCAATATCAGAATTTTCTGTCATAATGCATTCATGTTGTGTTCACAGACCATTCAGTGTATCGTAATAAGAATTTATAACTGTCATGTCTTGTTGATTTACTTGAGGGCCCATTATTTGTGACAAAGCCTCGCCCCCCCCAAGTAAAATAATACTGTGTGTTATGAATGCAATTCTTTGAGACATTCAGGTGTACTTACATTGTACTTATGGGTGTTCTATGAATACATTATGAAGGTGAACTTAATGTTCTATGAATGCATTATAAACTATACTTACATCTTGCTTATGAATGTTCTATGAATGTATTATGAGGGTACACTGAATGATCTATGAATGCATTATGAGGGTACACTGAATGATCTATGAATGCATTATGAGGGTACACTGAATGATTTATGAATGCCATATGAAGGTGCACTGAATGTCCTACAGAGGCATTATAAAGGCATCATGAAGGTGCAGTTAACGAGAAGCATTATCGAATTCTCTGATATCATTCTTAATCTTTTCTTCGTTTCCCACCAGATCAAGAGACGGCCCTTTTACGTGAGTTCAAGAGACTGGACGACTATCTGAACACGCCCCTGCCAGAAGAGATTCACCAAAATGCCACCAAGAACATCATAGTCTCCGACAGAAAGTTCCTGGATGGCAACCGCCTGACCCTGGCTGACTGCAACCTACTGCCCAAACTCCATGTCATTAAGGTGGGTGAATGTGGAATGTGAAGCATTCTTCATATGCCCATTAGAAGAACAACTACGAGTAGGAACAACATAAATACAGAAATGGTTAATATCCCACCGCCTTCTTCTTACAGATTGCTTCCAAGAAATTCTGTGGCTTTGAAATACCTGTACAGTTCACAGGGGTGTGGCGATACCTGAGGAATGCGTACGAGAGGGACGAGTTTACGCAAACCTGCCCAGCAGATGTCGAGATTGAGATGACCTATCTGAATGTGGCTGGCAAGCAAAAATGATAGTTATCATATCATTAGCAACCCATCAAACCATTACAGATGCCAGCAGAAATACAACTTACCAAATCCTGCAAAAAGGAAATTCACACCTGGGGTGTAAATGCTGTAAATATACACTTGTTACCTATATTTCTTAATACTTACTTGCATGCATAGACATTGTGATTTGCGATTAATATCAATGAATTGCAATAGAAGCAGCTTTTCGAAAGCCTAGTATTTAGTCTGGTCTTAGACAGATGATGAAATACTTTAAAACCATTTCTGTCCATGTCTGGACAACGATGCCAGTGACCATGATGGTTGTCCACTGTCAAGGTGCAAAAGTAGTTGACCTTTTATACATATTTTCTTAAACATGTTTTATATATTTTAAATGCTTTGTGAATTTCTCAAGTTATATTGCAATAATATTTCAGGAAATATAAATTACAATCTGTTTGATTTAATGTTAAAGATCCTGAATTTAATTCCAAATAAAATCACAGGCAATGCAGTTATTGCCTCAGTATCATCCATCCATCCATCCATCCATCCAACCATCTATCCATCCTTCTTCCACAGACTTATCCAGTACAGGGTTGGGGGTGTATTTTTTACACATGGGTATTTGTTCATTTCTCTGGGTTTAAAATAGTCTTTCAATTTAATTTCCCTCTTCCTTGTGCCCACGTTTTGCTAATGTATCAACCTTTAAAATCAGTACTTTACTTTTCTAAATCTACTTTGTCTCAAGGCAGTTGCTTTTTGGTCTAAAATTACACAAACATCAATTTTCCAACTACCTACCCAGCAGAGGGTGACAGCGGCCTGAATCACATCCCAGACAGCATCAGGCAAATGGCAGCCGAATACCCTGGATGAGATGTCAGCCTTTTCATAAGTTTTTATTTCTAATGGCATTCATATCCCACAATGATGCTGCACAACAGATCCCCAGATCCCAAACCTGTTGGACATGAATATGCCATTGTATTTCAGATTTTGGAAGGATGGATAGATGGGTGAATTAACCAGATTTTTTTCCACAATAAATATGGCCCCCCAACGTGTTTTAGGTTGTTGCTGTACATGCTGCAAATATTCACCTGTCAAGCTGTGAATAGGTAAGTGGCAGAAATGTCGCATCATACATAATGTTTAGATGTTATAGAACATGTACACTGAGGTTTTGGATGTTTTGAAACTTTTCTGGCAACTGTGGAGATCATGTTCCATGTGCTCAACATCAGCCTCAGACAAAAACAGGGCGAATACAGGTGGTGAACCAGACCTTACAACCCACCACAAGTAAAGTTTCTGTGTGTAGTACAGCTTTTTGCAGGTCTGTTCACTTCTTGATGGGTTGGCATGTTTGAAGCATGTGTTTTATTGCCAGCACATGGTGAATGATAAAAAGGAAAATTCAATAAATGTATTTTGAAAATGAGAATGTTGCAAAGATTTGGTTTTTCCTTCTTTTCTGTCCTTATTTCATAGGCGAAATTAACAAGTTAACAGTCCAGTGGGTCGTATTTGGCACATTTCATAACATGGACTGGAAAACAGTTATTTTTACAAAACACCTGTTTTTGAGTTCACTGGGTCTGTATGATCATTTTAGCCAATGGACACATTTTTCCCATAATGATAAGGTGGTCTGGGTTCCCCAAGGATAATTAAGCACGAACTAAGCAGTTAGTATAATCTGTAAACTTTCGTGAAATACTGAAGAAACCACTAAAAGAACTATTAAGGAACTACTGAAAGAAATACTGAAATACTGACTGTCATGTTTGTTCATCATTAATGAATTGTGACCTTTTTTGTCTAGCTAAGATATTTGTTCATGAGTTATACTTCAGTAGTAACCGAGTTAAAACTAAGTATTTGTGTCCCGTCAAGTAAGCTTTTATCAGAAATCTAGTCCACTCAGTTGCTGCTGAACACGAAACACCATGATGGAGGAAATATTAGCTGGATTGGCAAAGACGAACGTTCACAACAATGATGAAATTTCACAGATGAAATGATCTTACTGTACCATTGAAAAGAAAACACCCTCTTCACAGCACAAGCAGTTCATTCCAGAGCACATGCTGCCCCCTGCAGACTCACCAACACCATTTCTGCAGCCCCTTAGGTTTTTTTACATCCAAATTTGGTTTGGTCAATGTCCTTACTTTACCACCCTGGACAAAGCAAATTAACCTGTTAGCAAACAGTATTCCTGCAGAAACAACTGAAGCAATTAAGTTTTCCTTAATCCAAACAGGACAATAAACTGAAGTCTTTTCTGACATTTCCTGTCAGACTTTGTCAAACAAGTTTTCCACCCTTTTCAATAATGTTTTTTCCTTCAGCATTCACGGCTTGCAGATAATGTGTAGAAAATATCTGAATAATTGAACAGTGATTGCGAAAGACTGTTTCAGGGCTGTGTATATGTTGAAGTTCGGGATAGTCAGTCATAAGGCAGCATTATACTATAAGCATTGCAAAGATCGACAGACGCATGTTATGACGCAAAACCTCCGGAAGTTTGACGTATTTACGGGCGAGTCAGCTGAAGGCGTCTCGCGCACTTAAAGGCACAGTTAGGGGGTTTGCTCGCGCGCCGGGGTAAGTAGCGAGAACTTTGTATTACATCTCTCCTAAAACCAGAGACCTCAGTTTTAAGTCATATATTTCATTAAGTGCAGCAGAACAACATTTTCAGATGTGTCTTTAACAAGGGAAAAGCTTCAAATACCTATTTTAGCCTTACATAAAATAGCTTGTATATAACAAGCGCAGAAATAGGGGAAGTGCTGCATGTATCTCATGACCGCCAGGATATTAGGTACGTAACACTGTTAAATAGTTTTTCTGCATATAGTTCGGATTTTATGCGCCCTAAGGAGTTTATCCGCTCAGATTTCTGTCTTGTTCATTTAGCTGACTCTATAAAGTTTCCATACATCATTCTTGCTAACTGGAGAGTCAGAAAGTAATTTTCTGTTTCCTGTAAGACGTGAAAAGAGATTGGGGGGGTTGTTACCTTGTAAATACAAATGTTATTAAAAGAGTACATCCACGACTCCGAGGAAGGAGAAGTAGTTTCGCTTATGAAAAATTAAACATTTTAGTTAAGTTAAAGCTGTTTAATTACAGATCCTCAACTATATAATAGCTTATACGGCCAACAGCGCTTACGTGGGGAGGGAGAATATTACTTCATAAGACATTATGGACATCGGTGTGCGAGGCTTGATACAGTATAAGGTTTAATGTCATACGTGGCATCGTTGCAATACATGTCAATCAAGAATCGCTCAGCTTTAAAAACGTGTTAATTCTGTCTGTACATGGGCAAAGGTTTGATATTTTAATTTCTTACATAGTGGTACCATGGAACACGAACTTAATTCGATCCAGAAGGCTGGTCGGGTTACGATTTGGTCGAGGTTCAGGTCGAATTCCCCCATAAGAAATAATGTAAATCAATGTAATCCGTTCCAGACTCCCAAAACACTGCCTATTCAAACCTATCTACCTAACTAATGATAAAACACATAATAAACTGATACACACATGAAAAAGGACAAATATAAAAGCAATAAACATGAAATGACAATTTCTTAGCGCTTTACCTGAATTGATCTGAACTGATAACATACTGGAAGTCGCAGGTGGAGAGGGGGAGGGGTTGAGGGGTGAGGGGGTTGTCGTTTGAAGGGGAGACGCGTCTCGATTCGTAAAGGTTTTAGCGGGTGTGTTTTGTTTTGTGGTGTTGCAGTTTAGATTTTTCTCGACAGACCCATTCGATATCCGAATCTGTGGAGTTAAAACGCGTTCGAGTTCCAAGGTTCCGGGTAAATATGGTTGTCCCACAAAATTCATTGGTGTTAACCCAAACGTACATAGGTAGGGTTTTATAAATATTGGTTTCCAAAAATTGTAGTTTATTCAAAACTATCAATCATTCCTAGATCCCAAACAACGTTAACACCTACGCGAAACTATCAAGGTTTGTCGAAAACTGTTGGAGTGACATTTTATTGCGCAACCTGACCGACATTTTCACGTGTCAGGGGGAAACACCTGTAACACAACAAACCTAAAGAACGGCACTGGCGGCTAAACAAATACATCCATCCATCCACTCACCCAACGGGGACCATGCTTGGACCCCCCTTCGAGGTCACTGCCTAGTTGGCCGATACCTGCATCCTGCCTTACGCTTTGCTACAACTGCCTTAAAGTCGGAGATTTGTATTCCTGTTTTTCCGGGTCAGTTGGCCTTTTTAACGATCTTTTAAAATGTATGCAATCGCTGTCCTTTCAACCATCCATCCATTTTCAGTAACCGCTTAACATATTAAGGATCGCGGGGGTCCGGACCCTGTCCTTGAGGCTATAGGCGCAAGGCAGGGAATGACCCAGGATGAAGCGCCAGTCCATCGCAGCTGTCGTTTCAGTCCTTTAGTTCACCTCAGAGCGTAATCAGTTAATTAATTACTGATTCAAATCATATTAATAAAATACACATTAAGGGATTGCATCTGTTTTAATGTTTTAAATGAATGATAATTTATTTCAGTACAAATTAATTGTTTTATCTGGGATTGCAAGCTGTAATTTCCATACTAGAACAAAGGGTCCTTCTCATTGAACTTGTTATTCTTTTGGTAGGTGTTTGAAATGCTGTCAGAGTTTAGTTCCTTCCTTAAAGGAGTGCTGTTTGGCAGCCTCTTCTGCTTGATGTTCTCCTACTTCACTGACCTCAGGCAGACGGCGCAGCCATCTGCGATAAGGCACCATTTTCACCATCACATCAAGGCCTCCGGCAAGGAGGCGCTGATCCAGATGTCAGACTCTGTGAAGCTGGAGATGAGCCACAGTGTGCGGGTGTATTGCATCATCATGGTGCGGCCCAAGATCCTCACTAGCTGGGCTGCAACGAAAGACACGTGGAGCAAGCACTGTGACAGAGCAGTCTTCTACACCTCGGAGTCGTCCAAGGCCATGGAGGCGGTAGATCTGCAGGAACAAGACGAGTGGGTGAGGATGCGCAAGGCCCTGACGCACGCCTACAATAATGCTGGCGACCTGCACTGGTTCTTTGTGGCTCGAGCCACCACTTTCGCCATCATTGAGAACCTGAAGTACCTCGTGCTGGACAAGGACCCCGGGCAGCCATTCTACATCGGCAACGTGCTGAAGTCGGGGGACCTGGAGTACGTGGAGTACAGCAGCGGCATCGTGCTGAGCTTCGAGGCTCTGAGGCGCCTGATGCTCGCCTTCCAGGATGAGCTTAAGTGCCCCCTGAACAGCCACTCGCTGTGGAAGCGCACTGAGGAGAAGGAGCTGGCCGTGTGCCTGAAGTACACGGGAGTGTTTGCTGAGAACGGGGAGGACGCACTGGGCAAGGGGCTTTTCAACAGCAAGAGCGTGTGGGAGCTCATCACGGACACCTTATCGAAGAATCCCGCAGAGGTGGTGGACAGCTGCTGTCCCGATCTGGCCGTCACCTTCAACGGCATGACCCCTGAACAGATGCAGGTCATGATGTTCGGCGTGTACAGGCTGCGGCCCTATGGGCACGACTTCCATGACTCTCTTCTAATCTTGCCTCCTGAGGGGTCAAATAATGATTGATTGCGACTAACTGCAGTCTCTAGTCGCTTTAACTTGTTGGACTTTTTTATACACAAAGGATTGGCCGTGCCTTATGAAAGTATTTTAGTTTCGTTTTTGACATTGCTTTGTTTTTGAAGGTATGCAAATCAAGCTACGCAAAATTTATTGTCCAAACCAGCATTTCTTTTTTATTTTTTTATAGCCTTTTGCTGTTTGGAGGTCAAAGTCTGCCTTGCCCTGCAGTGAGCATATGGCCCTAGTTGTTTTTTAACCAGATTTTATATTGAAATTACAATTAATTATGTTTGGCTTTCAAACGAAGCCCCTATGCAAATATAAAGCAAGATCTTCAGCACGCTGTTCAAACAGAAGGTATTGTTTAATGTTTTTGCAGATCAAATCCAAAGTCAGTTTTTCATGTATATCCAGCACCTTGTCTGTTGTCCAAAACAACAGATAGTTATCAAAGAATGTAGAAATGGAAAATAACCAGCTCAGGACAATAGAACATGAAAGGCTGTTAGGAATGATAGAACAATGACCTTGGGTCTGATGTACAGCAGCGAGCAAATGGTGATATGTGTAATGTTATTTAGTGGGGGAAAAAAATAAAATCAGGCTTCTTGTTCTGCTACATACTGTGAACGTTAAACATAATTTAAATTTGTGTGGAGAGAAAAGAGCAGCTCAGTAAGAATGAAAGACCCTTTCATTTGACTTTGCCATTCTTTGTGTTGCATTGCACTGCCACCCAGTCTACTTCAGTTATTTGCCCTCTTGAATGAACTCCAGTACTCACTTATGTTAATAGTGTTTCCAGGAACACTCTCGCTCCTGTTCCTGTTCCTGTTCCCAATCATTTGAATGTCAGGATCGTCCTTTCCTGATTTAAATGTTGTCACTTTTATTGGTATATAAATATGTTGTGTGATTTGCCTGAAATTTTTTCCCGAATCCTCTATCAATGTGACTTTAGTTGACCACTTTGCTATCCAAGTTATTGTGCTATCTCTCTTATAGCTCAAACACATTTCACTATTTACAATCCAGTAATGCATTAAATAATGCATATTGTGTATGTTTAATAGTTACCTGGTGCAGGGTAATAGTAAAGTAAGTTGTTATAGGGGTTGGCTGAATAATTTTATTTTTTTGATACTGGAGTAATTTGCAAGGAATACAGGGTTTGTAGTAATAACAGTTTTTTATGTGGATTTTTACAATGATGATTTGAGCTATGCTGGGATTGATACTGGTGTATTTTGAACAAAAATATTTTACAATTTTTGTAAATTATAATTGCTGTTGTATATTATATTTGTCTGTACAAATATAATTATGTATACAGTGTGTAATTTAAATTATGAAATCAAATAAATTAAAATATATAACTTTTATTGTATGTACTGGGGAGTGGATATTTGATATGAGATTGATAGAGCCAGCTATTTTTTTCCTGATGTACTTTATTAAGAACATTTTATGTAAAACAAGTTCATAGTGAGGAAAAAAATGTGTACAAAAATATGGGTTGTGAGAATTTCTTTGCAGGTAATAGAAATCCAGACATGTTTCTGTTTTCATAAGCACAATGTTCCCCACTGCTTTTTAATCTCAGAAACAGGAATGTAGGGCACAGAGTATAGAGTTTGATTTTGGTGTTTAGTGTTTGAAGTGTAGAGAATTATGGAAATATATTGGTGTTTCCAGACTAATGCAACAAATTAACCTGCTGTGTATTCTTTAAAAGAAAATCTGAATTTACTCATTCATCTATTTCATTAACATGAGCTGGTTGTCAACACCAAAATGTGCACAGGGTGCACGATGAAGCGCTTCGTCCCAAACCAAGGACCGGAGCTGTGTCTGTGGGGTCTGCACTTGATAAATCTGCAACAGGAAATATTCATGTGGGCTACCTTACAATTTACAAAGTACACAATGTGGAAATGGAAGTTTTCATGTTTGCCTTGGCAATCCCAAATGCAAGATATGCATGAAGTAAGTCGTCAGCCACAGAGCAGGCAGAAGCAATGCCGGTTAGGCTGCAGCCAGTGGCGGATCCTGGCACGGAAGTGCTCCAAAATCGAGATTCCACTTTACTTGGTACAAGGCCCAAATACTTAGTAATAATTTAGTAGTAATAAAATTATTACTAAAGTACAAATCATGAACAAATATAGTTGCTACTTGAGGTAAAATATACTTCACAATTAATGATGAATAAATATGAGGTCAGTATTTCACTTGTGTTATTCATTAATTCTTCATTCAGTAGTTCACAAAGGTTTACAGAATTAACAGATATAGTAACTGCTTGAGATAAAACACGCATCACAATTTAGTAATGATGGATTTACATGAGATCAGTATGTAACTAAGACTTGATTAGTGGGTTATTAATGCCATATTATTTGTGCCCCTGAAGTACTTTGTCACGAAAAATTGTTTATCCACATTCGTGTGTGTGTGCATGTATGTGTGTCTGTGTGTGCGTGTGTGTGTGTGTGTACAGCCATTGAAAAAATTAAGATGGGTGTCAATCTGTGAATAATACCTTTTCTCTGTGCAAACTCCAGCCTGGCCCTTCTGTTTGTCATTAATGAAGGGCTTCTTCCTTGCTTTATGGGACTTCAGTCCTGCTTCTAGGAGCCTGATACAAACTGTCCTACCAGTGAACTTCACACCTGCACTTAATGTTTCCCATTCCTTTTTAAGCTGAATTGATGTCATCCTACAATTTATGAGAAACTGTTGGATAAGTTAACGGTCATCTCTGGCATTAGAACGTAGCTTCTACCCTCTTCCTTAGCTTGTTTCTGGTCGTTCCCAGTGTCTCCTGCTTCACCTTATTCTTGTGTACTGCTGCCTGGAGGCATCCTGCTGCTCAGCATAGCCTTCTGGCAGCAGAACCACGATTAAATCAGGATTTAAAAATGCAGATATTTGAGAATGTAAAGTGGTGTCATAATTTTTTCTACAGCTGTATAAAAACACACACATACACAAGTTGGTCTTCCTATCTAAATGGGGACCGTCCATTCATTTCTATGGGAAAAACCCTAATCCCAATCAGGACACCCTTAACCCCTACCCATTCTTAACCTTACCCATAAGTAACCAACCACCAACCCAAATGTCATTTTTACTTCTTTGATTGCATTCACAGATTTTTATAAAACTGAGGTTATCTAAATCTGGACCTCAAAAGATGTCCCCAAAAGTAGGGAAACTTCAGGTCAGAGACTCTCTCTCTCTCTCTCTCTCATTCATATATATA
>JAODUD010000038.1:6090823-6102001 GCA_026784285.1 Stomatorhinus walkeri
CACACAACTGAGCAGCAAGGCTTGGCTGGCAGAATCTTCCGGCGGATTGCATGCCCAATAAAGAATATCGCCCATACACAGAACTCAAGGCTATCCTCGACCACAGCATTAAACCGACCAGGCCCTTTTAAGAAAACGGAAAAAGTATTTATTTTGGAATCGACTTACTTTGCTTGTTTATGGCTTTTTTTTCTTTTGTTTTTTTAAGGTGCTTTTTCTCTTTAATTCACTTTGTGAAAAGGAAACGATTCTCATCACTTGTGAAAGAAGAGGGGAAACTGAATAAATTGACATTAATCTGTTCGATTATTGATGTCACAGTCCCCTTTCAATGAAACTCCATCTGGGATGAATCCCCCCCCCCCCCAAGAAAAAAAGGTGATTGAGGTTTTGGGAATTGTGAGTTTGTTTTTCCTTCAAGATATCTGGGTTTATAGAACAAAATTATTTCTTGGTACAGTTTTTTAAAGTGTCAGCATTTAATTTTTCACGCTGCTAAGGATTCTTGCAATCTTTGTCTTCTATCACAGAATATTTAAAATAGAGTAACATTGGCAGTTGCAGTTTGCAACAAGAAAGTAGTTCTAGCCTTAAACCATGTTTTTTTTTGTAATCTGGATTACTGTTGTTGATCATTTCAGTACTTATAGATGGGCAACCCTCAAGCATTTTGACATTTTTTTTGTTCTCCAGACCTATAAGGCTGAACAGTCCTAGCAGGCTGGCTGACCTGTAAACGGCAGTATTGATGGCTTTGCAAACCATGCGAAGTATGGCTTCTGTGTCTGTGAGAACTGAAACCTTCCCCATTGCCTCCAATTAAAATGCCCCCTCCTTTCCTCTCATATGTATCAGTTTTGCCCTTCCTCCCTTCAATGTTAATCTGTTCACTTCTGTTGCCTGAGTGCTATACGTGAGAGTTCAGTTTTTGTGCTTTTATAATATATAGTGTATCAGACTTGTTTTGCAGCTGTTTTGTGTGGGGAGGGGGAGCAGTGACATTATTTTGTAAAGAGACGCCATGACTAAAACAGCTGAGCCAGTAGAATCCAGAATGTTAACAATCAAAAGAGGGTTAAGTGTGATTAACCAAACAAAGAAAGCCAGCTTGTCCTTGACAGTATCTACTGGGATTGAGATGTTCACCAGCATGCCATGTTTAATGAGAGCGAAATGTTACTTCTGATGTCTGGACATTGGTGGATTCTAGTTTTCTACTGATATTAAGTGGAAGCTGTGCCAAATTTTATTGGGTTTTAAGTTGGTTTGTGTTTACAGCCTTGTCCTAACATTGTTCTCTGGGTGGTTGGTCTGGAAAAAAAATATCAACCCAACAGAATCATGTGTGATAATTAATACAACACATGACCAATGAAGCGATGCATTGGCATCAAAAAGATAAATATCCTGTGTAAAAAGGGTTTTGAAGGTGATTTTGTTTGGATTTAATATTTAGCTATGAATTGTATTGGTCACCAGTCAAAGTATGGAAAATGTTTTAATGAAAGAAGTTTGCGAGCCACTAGTTCATCCCTTCCACCAATTCTCTTACCATTGCACGTTAAGCACAAAGCGCTGTAAACTTGTTTTAAGAAATTCTTGGGTTTTAGGCCAAATTAATCCTTTTTAATGTTAGAGGATCCACTTTTCAAAATGAGGCTTTGAACGGGCATGTTAAGGTCTCCAAGTTAAGTATCATAGCTGATAATCTTTCATACTTTGCAAAAAGGTTGATAAGGGTATGTTACATAATGTAAATAGTAAACCCTTTGAGAGAGAATGGGTGTGTACTAGTTTGTGTGTGCCAATAAATATTCAAAAAAGTTTGTACTTGTTCATTGCTAGATTTCAAGCATTACAGCTTTACAGACAAGTCTAGATAACACCAATATGTTATAAACCGTAGTTGTAAGTTAATGAATTTACCATTATTGCTAGTCTATGGTCATTGCAAGCAGGTCAATCAGGGTGGTCGTATGCTTTTCTTACCTCTCCAGAATTCGTTTCTGGTTTTCGGCCATGCTGGGTCGGACCCCTGCGTTCACAACGGCGGGGTCCGGGGTGCCGCTTTATCTGGGGGGGTCACCTTTTGTCCCGTTGCCTATCATTGTTGCATGGATACTCTCTAGGCGTGCTTTCTGGCTATATATATACTTTGTCCGTCATGTGGAATCTGCAGAAATATCAGGACACAGGTCACAAACACTTGGTATTTATCTGTTCAGATTCACGCTAATTGCTAAAATAACAGCTCATATGGTAAAATCTTGTACCTCTGTGGGTAACATCCTTCCCATGCTTCTCTTTGCCGCTTTGGCCTGCAGTGGTTAAATTACTCTGTGGATAAATTCCTAACCGGAAAAGCTCAAAGTTTTGCAAATGCTGCTGGAGTTCAAAACGTCATACTTGCCTGGTTAGCTTGCGCAGACCAAAATAGCATTTAAAATATTTGTCAACACCAACCTCAAGCCTAGATGTAATACCGGTTTGTGGACTTCGATTCGAACTTTAACTTACAAATATGATGGCTAATAGCACACTTTCTAAATGTAAAGTGTGTTTTTATGGTGCGTTACCTTGTGGATATTTTTGTACCCTACCGAGTTCAGTATATGTTAGGAAAAATTATATATCATGCCAATGATGTAAGCAAGCCAGGTCCTGGGGTCCCAAGACGCTGCGGTGTCTGTGCAAGTCACCCGGGGGTCCTGAAGGTGTGCTGCTGTTTTTACTTTCTCTTTTCAGAGATGCAGCACTCAAATGGCGCATCGTGAACGTAGTCCATTCACAGAATAAATTATGCATCTGTATCAACTTCATGGCCACTTTTAATGTCTACTATGAAGTGGCTGTGAATACTTTAACTCCATTGCAGGTTCTTAGTTCTTAATTATTTGATGCTTTTAACATTCATAACAAAAGATGTCCGTGTTCCAAATGTTTACTTGCAGTTAAAGTATAATACTACATATGATTTTTCCTGAAACTTAATTATCTAAGGCCATCTGTATAACTATGGTAACATTCTTTCACATACTCCTCAAGCAAATATATGTATTTCTGAAAGTAACTTTTAGATTATTGCAAATGCGGACTTGGTTACAGAGAGTAAATCCTATATTTATGCATTTTCATGAATGCTGTTGCGTATCAGTGGATGTTGTTAAAAATTATTTAACTTTGGTTGATGTCTAAGGCAGGGGTAGTGAACCTGATCCAAAGATGACCGGTGTGGGTGCGGGCTTTTGGGATGACCTCTCAGGCAGCCAGTAATAAAACCGAGGTTCTCAGTTCCAGTCATGGGGACCCACTGTTATTGGCTGATTGAGAGGTCATCCCAAAATCCCGGACTGACCGCGGCTCCCAGTGGATCATGTTCCCCAGCCCTGGTGTACGGCATGCATCTGAAAAAAAATCCCTTTGATTTCTGTGATTTGTGATTTAGCTTTATCCGTTACGATTTATGGCAAATTCATCCAAAAGTTATAGGGGGTGGGAATGCCTGGGTTGGTGCAGTGGTTAGCATTGTTGCCTCACGCCTCTAGGACCATGGCTCCACATGTCATTGTGGGGTTTCCTCCAGGTACTTCAGTATGGATGTTGAATATTCATCTAAGGAACCAAATCATTTAGTTCCCTTTTTCTGATGACACATTATTCTAGCTGCAGCAGTGTTCCTATTTATTCTTTACCACTTGTTTATAAAGTGTGAGATATCATATGAGGATGCAGACTAGTGACACAGGTCCTGATATAGCTGCAGCAGAGGCCTCTGCCAGAGCAATAGAGACACCAGATATTAAATCATGTGGGAGGTTTTCAGTGCCTTTTTAGTCTTTGAATTAGATGGCATATGCACCATATTTGTTTAGTACTTTACCATGGGGCGTTTTGGCCTTTGGATGCAGTAACGCTGTTTTTCAGCCCAGAGATTAACACTCTCTTGTTTATTAACGGAGGTATTTGTTTCCCTCTGTGCGAATTGGAAACAACGGCTTGAATGTTGCACTTGGATGATTAGCCGTTCCTGAGAATGATGTTCAGTGTCTGTAGTATAAATATTTTATTTGACTGTTGTTGACTTATTGATCTTCTATAAATGACTTATCCTCCATCTTGGACTCTGAGTTACAGCTGATCTTAAAATATCCTGCGTTAGCCCAGCTTAGCAGTGAGTGCTTTTTTTAACGTCGCACTATATGGACAAAAGTATGTGGACACCAGCCTGTCTAACATCTCTCTCTGAATCAAAGGGTAGTAATATGAAGCCGGCTAACCCTCAGTTGCTATAATAGCCTGTACTCTTCTGGGAAGGTTTTCCATTAGATGCTGGAACATTGCTGGTGGGATCTGCTGCCATTCAGGTTGGGTATTGATGTTGGGTGATCAGGTCCCTCTCTGTGAGCTTGTGTGGTCCCCACCTCACAGCTGAACTTGCTCCCAGATGTTTCCACTTCATAATCATTTCAGTCGCCGTTGACTAGGGCAGCTCTAGTAGGACAGAAACGTGGAGACTTACTGGAAAGGTGTCCAGTGGTGTCCAATGACGGTCCTCGGCTGACTAACCTCTTCTGTATGACCCCCAATTGCTGCCACTGTTTGATTGCATGGCTGTGTGCTTAATTATACACCTGTATGTCAGCAATAGCTGTGGTATATGCGCCCAGTTCCTGTAATTACTATGGGTGTTTCAATACTTTTATTCAAATAGTGTATTTCTTCTCTGCTTAGATTTATTTGGGTCCTTTAACCGGTGTAGCCAATGACACTAAAGCTATAGGTGACTGTGGGTTTGACCAGAATGAAGCTTAGCTGTATCTGTAATTCAACGAAGGAGCCATGACTAAGAATAATTCCACTGCTTCGCTATCTGAAATTTCCCAGGAAGGACTGAAGAATCACTTGCACGCGGCGCATGTTGGTTCATGGCTCATGCTAACGGTGAGTGCTGAGTACCTGCTAAACAGGCCTGCTGTTAGTTTTGGAATCTTGCACAGCTGCAGGGAAACCTACTAGGCTGAGCTGATTAGAGTCAGAATTAAAGGTGGCCAGCATGAGCCAGTCCTTCTGGAAGGCCTTGCTGGGCAGCTCTTTCATGTGCCGAAATGATGTGACCCTCAGCTCTTTCATGTGCCGAAATGATGTGACCCTCAGCTCCTTCCTGTGCTGAAATGATGTGACCCTCAGCTCCTTCCTGTGCTGAAATGATGTGACCCTCAGCTCCTTTATGTGCTGAAATGATGTGACCCTCAGAACCTTTCTGTGCCGAAATGATGTGACCCTCAGCTCTTTCATGTGCCGAAATGATGTGACCCTCAGCTCCTTCCTGTGCTGAAATGATGTGACCCTCAGCTCCTTCCTGTGCCGAAATGATGTGACCCTCAGCTCTTTCATGTGCCGAAATGATGTGACCCTCAGCTCCTTCCTGTGCTGAAGTGATGTGACCCTCAGCTCCTTTATGTGCTGAAATGATGTGACCCTCAGCTCCTTTGTGCTGAAATGATGTGACCCTCAGCTCCTTTATGTGCTGAAATGATGTGACCCTCAGCTCCTTTATGTGCTGAAATGATGTGACCCTCAGCTCCTTTATGTGCTTAAATGATGTGACCCTCAGCTCCTTTATGTGCTTAAATGATGTGACCCTCAGCTCCTTTATGTGCTGAAATGATGTGACCCTCAGCTCCTTTATGTGCTGAAATGTGACCCTCAGCTCCTTTGTGCTGAAATGATGTGACCTCAGCTCCTTCATGTGTGAAGTGATGTGACCCTCAGCTCCTTCATGTGTGAAGTGATGTGACCCTCAGCTCCTTTACGTGCTGAAATGATGTGACCTCAGCTCCTTTGTGCTGAAATGATGTGACCTCAGCTCCTTCATGTGTGAAGTGATGTGACCCTCAGCTCCTTCATGTGTGAAGTGATGTGACCATCAGCTCCTTCGTGTGTGAAGTGATGTGACCCGCAGCTCCTTCATGTGCCAAAATGATGTGACCCTCAGCTACTTCGTATGCCAAAGTGATATGACACTCAGCTACTTCGTATGCCAAAGTGATGTGACCTACCACGTCATTGATAATCCTTACTATTCGCACCTTTGTATTCTGTGTGCCCTTCACTGTTCACAATGATACTTTCACCACCGGTAGGTTTGTCTCTCTGCTCAAGACATTACATTGCCTTGTTTATCTGATGGTTTTATGCAAAATGACTTGCAATACAGAGAAGGGTTAAAATGAATGTGATTCCTGGGATTCAAACCCACAACCTTAGAGTTGGTAGAATGATGCTCTACTTGAGCAATGGGACCTCTGTGTTTTGAAGTGGCTGAACCCAAATTCAAAGGTGGAATTCCTTTTTTTCTCCAGTATATGAGGGAACCATCCTTCCTGATTAGCCTGAATGCACATTTATTTCACGCTGTTTAACACTAAAAATGTTTCAGATACATTCAGCAGAAAATGCCATTTGAGCCCTGATCTGCTGATGATGGATTTTCTTAATGAATGCACAGTTTTACTGACCGTTAAGAGGGTGCCTGATGACTGCGTTCGACGTTCAGAAGATAACAGCTGCACCTCAGTTTCCATACTTATTGGTGCTGATTATGCTTGCCTTAGTTAGTAATCATTTGTGTGTGTGTGTGTGTGTGTGTGTGTGTTTGGTGTTTGATCATGAATACGTTCTAATTTCACCAGTACACTTGACTAGATATTCTTTGGCAATGGCTGCCTACATCTTTACCCCCCGCCTTTCAGAAGCCAGACTCACACGGTTGCCCTTTTATCCATGAATAATCCACCCATGCCCCCCCCCCCCCCAATCTGGTCCATAAGGACTCACTCTCATCTCATCCATCCTCAATCCTTAATGTGTTCCTTGGCCAGGCCCAAGGCGTGAGGCTACAGCTTGCGTCTCCGGTTTAATGAAGCTGCCTTTTGCTGCCCCAAGCTTTTCAACGCCTTGAAGCACTTTACTGCTTGTGCTTTGGCCGGTTCCCGGTTGGTTGCTGCTCTGGAAATGCTAAAGGCTTCATGGAAGCATCATTCTTAAATTAATTTGCAGTTTTTCTCCTCAACGCATATTTTTCAACTGTATTGACTATTACAGACAAAGCATTTGATCATGCGGGGATCACACCTCGACATTTATGAGAAAGCATCCTTCTGAAAGATATCTTATGATTAGTTTTTTTCAGTTGCTTGATTTTTTTCACCTGTTGTAAACAGCTGGCTTATAATTAATTATACACACAAGAATAATGCATGTCACACTCAGCTACGCCCAACCTAAAAGCCTATTTCACTTGACAATGGTTTTACTCGGTTAATATTGAGACTGATATGGTTTGAAATTGGAAAAAATTTATGTAAATAAGATACAATTAGAATATGGATTTGCCTAATAGTAATTATTAATTATATATACATACATGAATAATTATTTGACGGTGGAGTGTGATGGCAGGATTGGCACACTCCAGCCACCGGAAAAAACCTCACACTAGTGCATTTGGACTGGTGCGGTGCTGAGGTGTCGCCCGCCACATGGCTGCACTCAAGCTCTCATCCCTGAGGTGGTTTGTCGTGCACCGAGTGCGGCAATGTGCTGTAATCGGCATGTGCCGCCTTCCTGCTCTGTCCTTGCCTAATAATTACGAACCCATTAACTTTAATGTGATATATTTGCATAGTTGGAGTATTCATTAGAACACAACACACAGGATCGAAAACACAAGAGATGACTTCCTAATCTGCACTAGTCATGCCCTTGTTCATTTCGTTCTGCTTAAAATTCAATCTTTGCCCTTATGAAGCATCAGGCTCATTCGTAGAACGCACGGTATTTGCAGCTAGCTGTCGGGTACATTCGAACTGTAGTAGAATGCATAAATAACGACTTAATGATCCACATGGCTGGTGACCTCTGCAGTCACTTCGCATTCCCTGGACTCACCGTGGGCATCAGAAAAGCACAAACATGCAGAGACTTTTTCCATTTTTGTTTTCGTCTTTGCCTGGTCCCTGAAACCAGACGATTGCGTGTTCGACTTTTCAAGGACAGGACATGGAGATGCACTCTGCTCCTTGAGAGCTGCTTAGTGGCACATAAGAGGTTATAGCTTTTGGAAGCCTGAATTTATTTCAGCAGTTTAGTTTAGGAAAAACAATACCTTGATAACGTTTGTTTTATTTTGCATTCAAGTGTCCCAAAAGTTTAGATTATTTTCAGGCCTGAATATACTGAAGACCAGTGCTGTTGGTTTATTCTGTGTAAACCTGACTTAACAAAAAGTGGGAGTGTCGTTATAAACTCCTGCACTGCACAGTCAATTCTTATTGGACTCTACATGGTTATTATTCCGCATAAAACTAAAATACGATAACAATTATAAAGTATAGTAAAGTATCTCAGGGGACTTTCTTTTGCATGCAGTTGCAAGTACATAGTGCATGAATACCGACATAGAGTGTATAGACAGTAGACATGCAAACATTTACACATACTGCAAACAGAATGTTGCAGAAAATTAATAAATAGAATAATGGGTAACGTATGTGCAGCTGACATAGGAAGGTGTGGGGGAGTCTCTTCTAAGGATATAATGCAGTCCTGGCGTGAGCAGTGGCTGCTCCCCTTCAGGGGGACTTCAGGCCTTGGTGAGATGATGGGATGCTGTAGATCAGGGTTCCCCAATTCTGCTCCCCGAGGGCCAGAATCCAACACCTTGCTGAAACACGCCTTTGGTAGCTACCAGGTTTAGTAGGTGTGTTTGAGCAGGGAAAACTGCGAACTGTGTTGGACTGTGGCCTTCGGGGACCCGAACTGGGGAGCAATCCATAATGGGGGGGTCACTTCTTACTTTGTGTTTTGCTCTGGTTCCCTTATAAATCCATCCAGGTGGGTAGTGATCCATGACTATATTTGTTACCAGCTGTTATAAGTAAAACCATGACTTTTGTTAATCAATGATTTCTTGTTATTTATTCCCAAAGACTTTGTAAAAAACCTAAAATTTTACATAATTGCAAAAAACCAAAATAAATATGTAAGTAAAATGCATCTTATCGCTTATATTACTTAATTTAAATGTGTATGACTCTAGTGTTGATTTCTTAATCTGTAGCATAACCATAATAATTTATTAATTCCTGTTCAGACGTGCAGCGACATTCATTTAAACTGATTCTCTTTTAGTGTCTGTTAGTGTCTAAATGTCTTTTATCCTGCAATTTCTTTAAAAGCACTTTTCCTGAATTAACTTCCAAGGTTTCTTACAACTTATCCCCTGCACATTTTACTTTTAGATCCCTTTGCTTCTTTTCATGCGGACTTTATTTCCATCTAGCCAAGGACAGCCAGTCCGATAAGGATGAGAACCTCTTTGTCCCAGTAACTGTGGGAGTCGCCCTGATCTGTCTGGGTCTTCTGTTCATCGTTTATTGTGCAGAGAAGAGAAAGTAAAAGCATGGAAACCAACCCCTCTAGAACATTACATTTCCTTGCTTTGCAAGTACTCCATGTTTTTGAGTGTTATGGAATTCACTTGTTATTGACGGCAGAATTCTTATTCATATCTAACATGGGCACTTTTTGTTCCTTTGCAGCTATTTTTCTTTATTGGCCTGCTGTTGTTTCTGTTCTTTTCTTTTTTTCTCCCAAGCAAGTGTCATTTCTTCTTTATCTTGCTGGTTATGTCCATTAAAGCTCATTGTGAATGAGAGCTTCATTTAGTTCTTGGTATTCTGGAAGCAGGTAGACATTTAATCATGCTTTTCAAAGCTAGCCCCTTTTTCTCCTGTCCATTTACCATGAGACTGCTTCTGTCTAAGCTGGCTGAATGCTGATTGGTCTGTTGTCGCTCCCCCTCCCACCCCCTGTCCTGCCCTTTCCTCATATTTCTTCCACATGTTCCCCCTCTCTCTTCTGCACCCAGAACCCACTGTGTCTCCTGCCTACTAAATAACAATCCCCCTTCTCTGTGTCTCTTCCCACACTAGCCAGGAGCACTTCCTGAACTCTGATTGGTGCTTTCTGCGGTGGGTGTGGCTTTGTCTTACCTGACTGGAAGGAGGAGGTATCACATTAGTAACCAGCATATATAATCAGGGACTGACGTAACTGCTACTCCAGTACGTATTTGTGATATAAAGGTGTGTGAATTTGTTCATTTAGACAGAGCTCATATTTCATGGCAAGAAAATTTTGAATTTTTATGGCAGGAAACTACCGCATATTTTAACTTCCACACTGCAAATACGTACTTGCATACCAGTTACCTCAGGCCCTGTATATAATACCATCTTTAACATATGCTATAAAATCTCCTATTATTTAATAAGAGAGACCACTTGATGATTTTACACTGTCCTCCATCTGTAGAGATGTGTTATACAGTGACATTTTTTTACCAAAAGAAGAAAGGAAAAACAAACATATTATTAAAATTAACATTCAATCAAAAATATACCCACATTTAAACAGAAAATTCCTTGGGGAAACACAAACACTTCCTTGCCAAAATTATAACTTTCATGAGTTTCATGAATTTCAGGAGATGGGGTGATTTTTTTACTTCACGTATCCCATTCTGACACACCTACCCATAGAAAGATTCATTTCTACTGTTCTCTACATTTTATAATTGTTATAAACATATCAACAACATTGGGCCCTCGAGCAAGGTCCTTTAAGGCCCATAACCCCAGTTGCCCCAGGGACTGGCTGACCCTACGCCAGTTTCATGAGGTGGCCTCCTGGGATGCTTTTCCAGCTGAAGGAGGTCCCACATATAAGCTGAGCTCTCATTGGATGCTTTTCCAGCTGAAGGAGGTCCCACATATAAGCTGAGCTCTCATTGGATTCTTGTCCAGCTGTCCTGAAGGAGGTCCCACATATATGCTGAGCTCTCGTTGGATGCTTTACCAGCTGTCCTGAAGGAGGTCCCACATATAAGCTGAGCTCTGATTGGATGCTTTCCCAGCTGTCCTGAAGGAAGTCCCACATATAAGCTGAGCTCTCATTGGATGCTTTTCCAGCTGTCCTGAAGGAGGTCCCACATACAGTATATGCTGAGCTCTCATTGGATGCTTTTCCAGCTGTCCTCAAGGAGGTCCCACATATAAGCTGAGCTCTCATTGGATGCTTTCCCAGCTGTCCTGAAGGAGGTCCCACATATAAGCT
>JAODUD010000038.1:6106803-6122074 GCA_026784285.1 Stomatorhinus walkeri
AGGTAACTTTGTTAACTCATTTAGGTAACTTTGTTAACTCATTTAGGTAACTTTGTTAACTCATTTAGGTAACTTTTTTGCCCTCCTTCTGGTCTGTTGCAGTCTGGAGGAGTGGCAGTGCACCTCACTGCTGGTGTATTACTAACAAACAGAAATCCTCAATCTCGAAAACATTTATTCCTGAGTGGATGTTACCCTGGATATTTATAATCATTGATCTGAATACTTACGGGATTGTAAGCTATAGATTTTGTGTGGAGCTCATCATTAAGCAGACATGGTCTATCACATGTCTGTGCTCATGGATTTTGCATGGCTGTTCTTCTTGTAGCCATTAGATGTCTCTATATGCTCAGAATGCATTCTTTCCTGTTTTTTTTCCTAACGTTATGTTACAATTATGATGCATTTTTCTGATTCATCACTCTGCATTCTGGACTTAGCTCACTTTGGTTATTGTGAAATATAATATTTAAATCAGAATAATATAGAGTTATTATTGTATTATTATTGTATGACAGGGTTCCCCAGAGAAGGGAAATCTACAAACTGTGCTGCAGACTGGCCCTCCCGGCCTGGAACTGGGAAACCCTGCTTTATGACTATTATAGTACTAATGAAGAGGGTCCATGTTTGGACACTGACCTTCAACTTTTCATTAAAAATTTCCATTTTGCCCAGCCCTGGCACACTTGAACGAATTACAGGGAACAGTCCCTAAGAGACAGTGAGACGTCTGCTTCAGAGATGTATCCGTCTCCCCCACCTCCTGCCTCTCTTACCCGATTCATCTTGAGAAGGATGCAGGGTTTCCCCTCGGAGTAGCCGAAAGTGCGGTCTTGGAGCCCCGAGCACTCCTTCAGCCAGGACCTCCTGAACTGGCAGGCCTTCCGCTCCGCACTCTCCTTCTCGTCCTCCTGGAAGTAGTACTCTTCTTTCAAACAATGAATGTTCCGCTCCATCTGAATGGAGTCCTCATACGCTGCCGGAATGGGGGAGCGGGGGAGGGTGGGGAATGGAGGAGATGGAAGGAAAGACCCCATAAATAAGCCAAGCTGCCTCTGCTGGTGGCTGGCCCCAGCCAGAGCAGAGAGATCCAGCACAAAAGAAGGCCTCAGGCTGACTGGAATGAGAATGCCTCGTGCACAAAGACCTTCCGCACAAGTTTTCTTCTCCACTGGCAGAGGACCAGAAGGAAAAGGTAAAAAAGGACCCTCCTCGTCCTTGTGCAAGGTCATTCTCCGGCCCGGCACCCCCGTCGCTGCGCAGACCCAGTGAACGCCGAGCCGCCAGACGCATCGCCTTCGACAGCCACTCACGTTTCAGGTAGTCCTCCAGTGCATTCACGTAATCGATCCAGGAACTGCGGTCGGAGGCATTGAAGGAAATGTCAAATCCGTTTGGGCCCCGTGGTGACATCATCATGCCTGCGGATTGAGCACAAACCATTCTCTGTCCTCTCAGCACACCCGAGTTCAGTCCTGGTCACCAGTACAATGCTACCTGTGAGCTAACCAAGCAAAAGAGTAAGGCGCGGAATTGGGTTTACCTGGCGGGATCACGCTGTCGTTGTACGTTGGGACGTAGGGGTTAATAGACCACATCAGAGCCCACATGCAGGCGCCAAACATGGCAGCCAAAAAGAAGTACAACACTGCGTAGAAGAGGAGGATGAGACCTGGGAGGTGACAGCGAGGGAGATAGGAGGAGTGTTTACAACAGGGAACTGCCATCTTCCATGTGTTCACAGAGACCCTGAAATAAGCTCACTGACCCACTTAAGGCCTGTCTAGCTTCCTAGCACACATCCTAGTAACATCGCCCCTCCGCAAAGCTCTTGTGTCTCACAACTGTCAACATATATAATGGGAAACAAAAAAACAGCATCACAATGGCAGTAGAAAGACTAAGGAGCTTCACAGGACAGGGAACGGTCACTAAGGAGCTTCAAAGGGGACAGGGGATGGTCACTAAGGAGCTTCACAGGGGACAAGAGAATGGTCACGAAGGAGCTTCACAGTGGAGAGGATAATCACTAAGGAACTTCACATGGGACAGAGGATGGTCACTAAGGAGGTTCACAGGGGACGGAGGATGGTCACTAAGGAGCTTCACAGGGGACAGGGGATGGTCACTAAGGAGCTTCACAGGGGACAGAGGATGGTCACGAAGGAGCTTCACAGTGGAGAGGATAATCACTAAAGAGTCACAGGGGACAGTCACTAATGAGCTTCACAGGGAACAGGATGGTCACCAAGGAGGTTCACATGTGATGTTCACTAAAGGGCTTACAGAGGATGGTCACTAGGGAGCTGACGGGATGGTCACTAATAAGCTTCCCGGAGGACATTGGACAGTCCCTATGGACCTTAACAGGGGACAGATACTAAGGAACTTTACAGGGAACAGTCCCTAAGGAGCTTTACAGGGGATGGTCCCTAAGGAGCTTTACAGGGGACGGTCCCTAAGGAGCTTTACATGGAACAGTTCCTAAGGAGCTTTACAGGGGACAGTCCCTAAGGAGCTTTACTGGGGATGGTCCCCAAGGAGCTTTACAGGGGACAGTCCCTAAGGAGCTTTACAGGAGACTGTCCCTAAGGAGTTTTACATGAAATGGTTCCTAAGGAGCTTTACAGGGGACAGTCCCTATGGAGCTTTACAGGAGACTGTCCCTACAGAGCTTTACTTGACACGGTTCCTAAGGAGCTTTACAGGGGACAGTCCCTAAGGAGCTTTACATGAAACAGTTCCTAAGGAGCTTTACAGGGGAGAGTCCCTAAGCAGCTTTAGAGGGGACAATCCCTAAGGAGCTTTACATGGAACGGTTCCTAAGGAGCTTTACAGGGGACAGTCACTAAGTAGCTTTACAGGGGACGGTCCCTAAGGAGCTTTACATGGAACGGTTCCTAAGGAGCTTTACAGGGGACGGTCCCTAAGGATCTTTACAGGAGACGGTCACTAAGGAGCTTTACAGGGGACGGTCCCTAAGGAGATTTACAGAGGACAGTCCCTAAGGAGCTTCACATGGGATGGTCACTAAGGAGCTTACAGTGGACAGGAAATGGTCAGTAAGAAGCTTCATGAGACAGGGGGTGGTCTCACAAGAGGAGCTTCACAGAGAACAGGCCCAACATAAAGGATAGGCTCCCTGTCCCTGTGATGAGACCTGCTCTGTCCACGTGGTTTGAACAGCCCCTCTGGATTTGTTTGCATTTCATGATGCTTAACTCACTTTAAATGGAAAATTTCCAAGGGGCCTGTCAAAAAAATCCCTCACCTTCTTAGTCAAACTGACTGCCCTATAACAGTTTTTTTGTAGATTATTATGGGCATAATATGCGTGACAGGCAACCAACACAACAAAGAAACCGGAATTAGAAATATATACGTCAACAAATGGCGCCCTTGATCAATTAGCCCTCCATTAGCTACTAATCAAATTGAGTGTTTCCCGCTTTTGATGGCTTTCTCCTGCGTGTGCATTTTCGCAGGCGTCTGGTGGCAGCCAGGACCGTGTCCCTTGGCCACAAAGGCCTTTTTGTTAAAGCCTCAGTGAGAATTCACCCTGCTGTCCTTTTACCAGGAACACAGCGAACCTCCGGTTTGCCATCAGAGTGGTGGCCTTTCGTGGCCACACAGAGTCCCCCCCCCTTCCCGGATCACCCTGTGCTGGCACAGAGTCTCCTCAGCACACTCCAATCACATGGGGGGGGGGGGGGTACAGTATAGACGCAGGGACCTTGTACACTCTGCTGCTTGCAGCAGACGATGAGGTCCCCTTCTCCTCTTACACAGCCATAGTTGATCCATCCCCAGGGGTTCTGCTACAGAGTTTGGACCCCGTGAAAGCATGTTTGAGGGTTCTTCATCCGCCCATGGTTATGTCTAATTGCACGAGCAGCTCTGAAGCCATCCATTCCCCAGCAGAGGTCTCCACAGAGCTTCATTTTAGACCCATTATGGATCGTCTGCTTCTGTCTTTTAGGTTCCCAGTACTGAGAAGGAACAGGGGTGTGTCTCAATACCAAGAACTCAAAGATCGTTCTTGCTAAATTGCCTTCCAAGAATGAACTTGAGGAGCAGCGAATCATGGGATTGTTCTGATTAGCGAGGATACAACCTTTGTATCCTCGATATTTGGGGTGGGACAGGAACGACATCTGAGGACTTTTCCCATCCTGTGTACTTCTGTTCTTGAGTATTGGAACTGGTCTTTGGCAATTGGAGATTATGTAAAATGAGTATACAAGAACCCAAGTACGTTCAAGTACGCATATTGAGAAACATCCCAGAACACCATCTTGTAGATCAACAAGTCAAAGAACAGCTGCTCCACCACTGCCGACCTGTACCGAGACACGCTGGCGCCCTCTGGATACCCCTCCCGTCTACTCTCTGCTTGGGATCTCGCATGCGCATCCCCCCCACGCCATGGGTCAGGGGGAGGAGTGGGGGTTGGAGGTCGTGGAGGGTGAAGGGGAGACTTTGGGAAACAAGCGTTAGGGGGCTAGGGAGGAATGCGTGTCCCAGACCCGGCACCCAGCCAGTTCCCCACAGACCCCCACCGGGAGGGACTGTTCCCAGGGCTGAGCGTGTTTGTCAGGACCACTGTGAGTTATGTGTGCACCTACGTAAACACTGAACCAGGACATGCTCATGTGGGGGGGGCAGGAGGAAGCCATTGGCATCCGAAGAGTCCAGTGTTCCCAGCATCGCTCAGAGAGAACCATGAGCATTTCCAGCCCAGTTCTCCAGGCCTTAAACTGGCACTGCGATAAAAATCACTGAAGCACTATACTGTGATCTGTGGGAAAATGTAAAAGCCACGAAAAGACATCAAGCTGAAGCACTTAACGATGTTCCTTTCTGAAGTCCCTGGAGTAACTAATCTTTGTTGCTTCACAAAACTAATAATGCCAAAGGAATACATTGTGCTATTTATATAACCATTCATCAATTTTATTTTCCAATGAGTCAGTTGCGGGTCAGAATAATACTGTATTAGTAACTGACGTGATATTATCTTGGTGGTGCTTCATCGTTCGTTTAGGCCCCAAACATTCTACAAGAGCTTTTCTTTGAGGGCTTTGAGGCCACCCTGGACCCACTGGGCCCCTTACTTACTCCAGCTCTTCCCAGAACGCCCCATGAACTCCCGTGTCTCCGGGTTCCACAGATACTTGTTCAGCTCCTGCATCTTTTGCTTGAAGGTCTTTTTTGGCTTGGGTTTCGGCTTCCATTTCTCAAAGTTCAGGTCTTCCTGCTCCAATGGCTGATGCTGCAGCTCTTCCTCTCCTATCTCTAAATTCTCCACTAGCTCCAGTTCACGTTTAGCCTCACCCTCACTGTCCTGCAAAATGCAGAAAAAGAGAAAGCGTAGCCTTTTACACGCCAGCCTAACGTTCTACTTACCAGCAGTGCATTCCAATAACACTGAACACAACCTTTAAAGGGAGTGAAAAGCAGCCAGACAGGAAACAGAGAGGACCCTTACCCAGAATGCATCAGTGTGCTACTAAATACACATTTGTCATATAAACATATAACCCTTTACCTCTATAAACTATTTACCTTGAAACAAGATTGGAAATAATAAATACAATGAAGATAGGTATAGGGCATTTATACTATGATTATATATGCATTGTATTCCTAAAAATCCATAATACTCATACTATATAGGCTTGACTATAAACCAGTATATATGTGTGTGTTTATAGATAGATAGTGAGATATAATTTTATACTCATTGTACACCAACTGATAGATATGAACACAAGTGGACTAATTCATGACCCAATCACTTTTGCTCCTGTTAGAATTGCGCCTTTCATTGCTAACCTCTGGCCGTGCAGTTCAGCTGCAAGAGGATCAAGGGTTCGGGGCGTCCGCCAGCTCCATGCTGTTTCCTCAACATCTGGGCTGCCCGCGACCCCGTGGAGAGTTCACGCCGTTGTCGTGGCAATGTAAAGGATGTAGTGGCTGCATTTACCAAATGCTGAGCGTGTTCGCGTTTTTCTTTTTTCTTTTGTGAATAGGCACAGCGATAAAAGTGGCTGAGCAGTGAGCTGCAGCCGCCTGGCCTGCTCATATGCTTTTCTTTATAGATTCTAAGAAATCCTTTAATGCGAACGAACTGAAGCACAAAAATGCACATGTGGGCCATAAGCCAGGAGCAGCTCACTTACAACCTTCTAAACATATAGACCAATGAAAGGAGGGCGTTTCATGTTCCATGCAAAACAAGAGCCTGCCATCAATGCAGAAGACGGGGATATTTTTTTTCCCCACATTTCAAGGTGCCTTTTCAGGCAGGGGTGTTCCCTCGTGCCGTAATATCAGGGCAAATTTTTCTGCCACGTGATGGGAGTTTTCACACAAATATAAATGCAGCGTTGGAGTCTTGGATACGATTAGTTAATTGGGTTTCTGATGTGTTAAACTGGTGGAGATGTGTGGTATATGATCACAGCGGTGCAAGAGTCCACAGCTGAGGTCCCTCACGGCCAGAATTCATTAAACATTTTAATGAGTGGCAGATTTATGCTTAAGACAGAACTTGAGCTGACCTAGTGTGTAAACAATTATTTCAGTAAAGGGGTGACAGATGATTTAGCAGCTTTTTGATTTAGCAGCTATATATATATATAGTTTTTCAAGTTTACATTTTACAATTTTAAAAATATTCATATCGATTACTGAAACATTGGAAATGTATGGATCTGTTGAGTGTGACATTTTCAGTAATGAGCCATTAAAACAATCTGTTCTTGTACAAAACTTGCTTTTGCATGCATGTTAAGGTAACATGCAAGTTTGTCAACTGGAACACGACATATTCACCAGGTTACTGCACATTTTTTACTGCCACATCCAAATTCCTGAGAGTAACTCAATTTATTGTCTTGCTGCTTATAATCATCGTCCATATTTTAGAAAATATTTATTGTAATTATGATTTTTTTTACTGATACCATTACAGCTTATCTGAATATGACTGCAATTTGTATGTGAAGGCATTTAACAATCATTAAGCATTAAAAAAATAATAAAATCATAAATATGCCTCAGTAATGACATTCATCCATCTGCCAATTATTTATCCTGGTCAGAGCTACAGAGGCCTAAACTTGATTCTAGGCAACACAGGACAGAAGGCTGGTGTAAAACCTGGATGGGTCACCAGTCCAACAATGAAACGTACAGTCACAAGCTGCACTGTAAAAACACTAAGTCACCTAGCTGTACGTCTGGATAAGCGTACGACACAAGTAAGACGTGCGAACTCCAAACCGACAAAGCGGACATGCACTTCGAACCCAAAGATTGGGGGAGTGAGGTGAACTGTTAGGTAACGCTACCATACACCCTCCCAATAATGACCAATAAACCAACGTGATATTAATTATAAAATAATGGGCCTTAAACCTGTGATTAACATCTTACCTGAAAGTCTTAGAATCAATTTCAGCTATGGATTTCATTTAAAACAAAATCGCTTTCAAGATCTATCAGTTGGTGCATTCAAAGGATGGAACTCAGATTTGCCCAGATCGCTCCGATTGCGATATAAACGTCTGAAGAACCCCTTGATATTTGTATAAGATTCACATATAAACGTATTATATCTTCATATACTATACAAAAGCACAGTCTGAATGATCCTCGTGCATCTAAGTCGAGCTCACCGCGTTAGGAAGGTAGTTTCCATGGTGCAGCTCCTCAGTCTCGTCGGCAGTGCCGTTCGGCTCCATGATTCTACGGAGAAATAATGTGTTTATTAAACTATCACGTATCCAGCCATTACCAGTGAATAAAAGAACTCATCATGTTCAAGTTATATTTGCCTATTATGGCTAGAATGCATTTTTAATGGAAATGGCCGAGTACCCGTTTTAACACAAATAAAACACATGTGCATCATTAAATGTCGGTATTACATACCTAAATCTTAGTTCCCAGGAAAAAAATCTAGACAGGAGGCTGAAGCCCACTTTACTTTGTTAACACAAGTTCTAAGTTTGTCAGAAACTAATTTCTACTTGCATCAGCGAGTCAGATGCGACGCTGCAGGCGCTGGATGGAGATCGAGGACCTCCTCTCATCTAAGCGGACATTATAGTGACCGAACTCTGGCTTTAGCAAGAAACTAGGAGTGGGGGAGGGAAGCGAAGCGTGAGAGATTTTTTTTTTAATCCAAGCCTGTTGAGCGTCTGGCAACTGCACAGCCCCTCCGTACTATAATATTCCAAACACGCACGACGAAAGCCTTTCTCCCTGGAGATGTGACTAGGGTAAAGCCTCGTTGCTTTAATGTACAGGATATACTTTTGAAATCCAAACTCAATCATCCATTTGTTAATCAGCGCCATCTCCACTCATTTAATTTAAAATGTGTTCCCGATCCACTGAGGGACTGGCTTTACTGGGATCGTTATGGCCGCGCACATGCTGGCTCTTCCTCCTGGACAGACGTGGGCTTGAAAGGGCGCATGAAACGATACTGCGATGGGGAGATGCGCAGTTCAGCGGACTTTTCTTGCGGCCGTAAGGCACCGCAAGCGGCCCCATGCGCGCCCCTCGTATCGCTCCATCTATTTGCATCCTGGTCACGTCGCTCTCGATTTTCCAGGAGACCTGCTGTACTTTTTTTTCTCCGAGAAAAAGGGAATGTCGTCATGGAAAAAAGTGGTTCTAAGGGGTCTCTCTCTCCACTTTCCTCGTTCTTTTTAAAGTTTTATCCAACTGTGCTTTGAACCGTTGTCTTTTGTTTTAACACCGTAACATTTAAAATAAATAATAATACATAACATTCATTTACGTAAAATATATTAAATATTAACACTTAAGTAAATTGGGGGAACCCGTTGTAATATTCATGGTGATATTTTATGTGTAATGACGCGAATCTTTTAATGCCTTGTATTTCCCCTTCGTGTGCCTGTGTGCTTTGTCAACACAATAAAATATCTGAGAATATTTAATATACATTATTTTTGTAGGCAATTTGGAAATTTTGCACTTAAAGTGAATTTTAAAGACCGTTCTTTGTGCCTCAGTTGCCACTATATTCCTTCTTAGTGTCACCTTCGTGCCACAGCGTGGCGCTTGTTCGTCAGTGCCGTCAGACATTCAACCATATTTTTGAAAAGTACCCGCGGTATATTACCCGAAATGGATCGACTTGAAAATAAACTAAAAACTCCTAAATTGAATCAGTTTTATTTATCGGTGTAAAGTCAGTAAGGATGATTATTATAATGCATTTATCGGACTATGAAATATACCGACATTGCTAGTTTACGTTCGTATGCATGAATACACTCGGTGGCCAATTTATTAGACACAGCTGCTTTTTAACGCGAACACCACGCTTCTCAGAATCATGTGGCTGCAACTGAATACATAGAAAGCACACACAGGTCAAGAGGTTCGGTTACCGTTTGGCCAAGCATTGGAGCAGCTAAGATGCATGATATAAGCGTTTTCAGCCGGGTGCTGGCGTGGTGCTCAGAAATAGACACTTCTTGGATTTTTTTTTGCCATGCACTATATTCTTTAGAATTTACAGGGGGTGCTGCAGAAAACAGAAATCAGTTAGCGGTAGTCATGTGGGTTTGGTATCACAGCAATGTGCAGAAAGGCGTCTCTGTCTGGCCCTGAAGCGCTTCTGGAGACACAAGTCCCATCCTCCATTGGAAATATGAAAATAATTATTAGGCTTATACGATTATCTTATTGACATATAACACCTTGAATGCAATGTAATAGGCATATGCAATATCATATATGGTGATTCGCATTTCTGTATCAGCCTTTCAATGAGACAGGGCTTATCCAGTCATTCATTGTCTAATCGTCCTACCTGGTCATGGTCCATTATCTTAAATATATCCATAGTGGTCATATTAAACAAATCTAACAAATTCTTTTTTTTTGGGAAAATGTAATGAAAGGTGATTATTTTCCCCCATATAACGTTAGAATATCATTTGGCAAAGCTCCTTTGCAATTAGGATTACATATTTAAGAATCATGTAACTAATTTATCGTGATGATATGTTATGTGTTCGCCATAATTACTCGGATTTACGTGTTCTGTTAATTATCTGTCGTCTTGCTTTGGAATAGATAGATTTTTCAACGTGAAGGTGCAAAAATAACGCAGTATAGTGACGAAAAGGCACGATTAGGGTGCTGACGGCAGGACAGGTATGGAATGGCAGCGCTGCGGCCGGTGCGCGTCTGGCTGATTTTTCCAAGGTGTTACATGAGCGCCGCCCTGGATGTACATGCGCAGATCTCTGCTCAGCGTTTGGCCGGAGCGCCGTAGCATGAGGTTCAAGGAAGAGGATGAAGACCGCGGGGATGACAAGAGGCGCAGACGAAAATGAGACAGCCGCGGCAGGAGAAGGGAGACAGGGCACGGTATCCTCAGCTCCCTACGCCACCCCGAACAAAGAATGATCGCGCGTTAACGCCCACAGCTCAGCGTTTTTATTAGTGCCGCTCCATTGGAGCCTGGGGCTTTAAAGCTTGTCAGAGATTCTGTCGTGATAAAACTGATAACATGCCTAGCGGACTCAGCCAGCAAGCCAATGGAATAAGTCTCTCCGACACTGTGGGTATGTGCAAGGTCAATGCAGTGGATGAGCGTGTGCATGTGTGGGGTCTTTATTATATTCGATCATTGTTAACATTTATGAATATATTTGCATTTGAATATATATGTAATCTATTAATTATTTTGAAACTGCAGGTTCGTTTATACTGCTTGCATAAAATGGGCACACGCCTTTTAATTTGGATTATGATTACTATACTGGTATTATATCCTTCCTCGCCAATGATAAGCAAAATGTTTATCAAATTAATTGTTAATATCAAACCTTAGGATGAATTAGCGCCATAGAAATGAAGTAAAGGGTTTTGTGCAGGAAAAAAAACAAATGCAGAATTAGGGATAACATTATCAGTATGTTTTGTGTCTGTGTGTGTTAGGACCTTCGTGCTTAGCACATTCTCGTCGTGTTGTCGGCGCAGCTTCCAAACATTAACCATCTATGAAGTTTACAATTCGTTGCAATGCTCTTTTCTGATATTCGCACTTTCACCTGAACGCGGCGGATAAACGTTTTCATATTCAGGCCGGTCATTTGCGGGATTTCAGATATACATCTAAAAATATCACTCTTATACTTTATCTTTTAAAAATCGTTTCAAATGGCATTCAATCAAACGTTTCTGTATCACCTAAATGCAGATTAGAAATAGATTTACTACAAGACTATAAATAGTCCAGAGCGAATAACATGTCAGTACACATGTAAGATACCAACCTATTTTTTGCAGCATGTTTCCAAGTAACATGATGAAGCATTTGCCAGAGCAGGTGTGCCGAGTTAGGAACAGATACAGCATAATAACACCGTAACATCCTGGTGGGAAAAAGGCGCTTGACTCGACAATTAAAATGCCCGCGAAAACAAGAAGCCAGCAAGAAATACTGCTTTTATATTGTTTCATCTGAAACACCACCCAGATCTGCTGTATTTTCCCCCCACAAAGGATCCTTCAGAAGGAGGAAGAGAAACTCTATTATAGTGACTGTATCACTGCTTATAGTGTCTTTGCTCATCCTCACCACTGGTCTGGCAGCCACCACCAGGACACAGAACGTCACCGTGGGAGGTTACTACCCCGGAGTCATCGTGAGTACCGCACTTAGTAACCGGAGGGACGTTAGCACCGGACCTCCAAAAGAGACAGAAAATGTATTTGTGAAAAAAAATGCAGCTGTATTTGATATCGTGCATTTTCTAAATCACTGGAAATGTATAATACTGGGATGATGGCAGTAATAAATATGACAACCGAATAGAAACAATTATAGTGATGGCAGTAATGATTAAGGAGATTATAGTTCTCTAGCCAAGAGAGTGTATAATATCATTTGGACATCATGCGTCTTTACAAGCAATGGTTAGTTGGATTCTGAACTGTCTTTATTCATGTGTACATAAAAAACCTTAATACCTTAGACTGACGATGTTGCTAGAACATTAATACACCTGTCCTAAACTCAGTGGATTAGAGAAATCTCCTAATCTTTGTCGGCGTCACTTCCTCTTGCAGCGCAAACTGCCATTTATATACATGGGAAGTGTGGTCTACACTGCATGGTAACCTAAAAGGGACTCGGGCAGAATGACTACACCTCTCAAATTATACTGGTGCTTTTGAATGCAGTTTCTACTGGATCCGTTTGTAGGTGATACCGACCATGTACTGCTCAGTACCAGTCTCAAGCTTGGGGTTTAAAGATGTGTCAGAAGAGCACCCAGAGGGGCCGCTAGAGATTTTGAGCCCCATGTAAGCATATTATATTGGGCTCCGAACTCAGACCAATCCTCCTCTCATGTTCCAGTTGTCATAACTTCCCTCCCTTTATGGTGCCCCTGGGAGCATCTAATAGAAAATGTTCAAAACATTGTGGTTTTAAAGAGTTCTAGAATCAAATTATGAAAATGCTAGAATAAATGTATCAAAGAGATGAGATGACATCATTATCCTTTAATGGGCTAATTGTAATCAGTTGCTAGTGTAACATTTGTACCGAATATACCCATTTAATATACAATATATGTGTGTTCTTCGAACATACTGTTACGTAGCTACACATTTTTTTCGACTGATAGAATTGTGTATATCCTTGATTTACAATGATTTTCTATACTGTATCAGTTATTATTTGACTAATTGTACAATGGGCTTCACATTAAGGCAAATATATTTCATTATATTAGATTTTTCACATACTTAAAGAATTTATAAAAGGGTTATTTTTATCCTTATTTATAAGGGTTATTTTATCTAAGTAGTCCTAATTTTCCCTGCAAACCGGATAAATGATTTATCATCATCATGAAGTTTACTGATGCGTTAACTTGGGATCACAAACTAATTTATTCATGATGCTTCTATTACTAGTTATTACTGAAATTTATTTCATGTTCCATCCGCGAGTGTTTCAAACATGGTCGTCAACGGCAGGCACTGAAAGCAGCAACCAAAATCGCATTAACAATAAGTGTGTCATTTCCTTCGTTCCCTGCTTTCAGTGTGAATAATCGTTACGTGAAACTGAGGTGATGTTTCCTGCATTTTTTACAGCTTGGCTTTGGCTCTTTTCTTGGAATCATTGGAGCCCATTTGATAGAGAACAAGAGGCAGATGGTATGTATTCCTTTACTTTATAATGTTGTCCTCTGTTGTACCACCTGTAGCGTGTCATAGCATCGAGAAAGTCCGCAGCATGGTGTCGTTTCTGCACTTGATGCTAACACGCAAAGTAACGCCGTGCGTGATTTGGGAGGGCCTCTTCCCCGCAGTCATAACAGCACAGCCTCGGAGTGTCCACATCTTGACATCCCCCCAGCCACATGCGAGAAGCCCTCTGTCGCTTCACACTGATATCCGTTTCACACGTCGTGCATGAAATTAGCTCCTTTACAGTTACCGTCGGTTCAGAGCTGGTTCAGAGAGTTAAGACACTAGATCAGTAGCAACATGCTCCTGGGAGGAGTGTGAGACAGAGCTAGAAATAGCCCCCCACCCCCCGCAGTGTAACTGGAGGAGGGAACACCCTGCAGGAATGCACACACAGTGTCTCTGGGGGGGGCACTGGGGGGTCTGCCTCTCATGAAAGCAGTATGTACTTCATTAACATGGGCACAGGGCTCCTCCCTCAGGCTGGTGACAGGAACCACACCCATTGACGAGCTGCAGTATTCCTGACTCTGCTTACAGTCCCACACACACAAGTGTGACGGAGGCCACTCGCCCTGCATCCAAATGCCTTTTTTTCTGCTGCTGGTGGTGGATCCATTTCTGATAAGCATGACACACAGTCCTGTGAGGAATTTCACTTCATTTGCATCCTCTGCGAAGAAACAGAGGATTTTAAAGAGAAGGCTTTCATCTGCATCAGCCTGACATCTAGGATGGCAAGTGAGTTTATTTATTATCCAAATAATTTATCTTATGAGGCATAAACAAATTGTCCAGATACTGCTATGACTTTCATGTCTGGCTTTTAGCCTGTGATTTGTACACAGGGCCTATTTTGCTGGTGTTTTATTTTTGAATTACATAAATACTCCAGGAATAGCAGATGATATTGTAGTACTTTATCCTTATGTGCATTTCGTGTCTTGGTGGGAGTAGACTAGGCTGTCAATAAGGCTTGAAACCCGGTGTTTCGGTCGGAACTTGGTTCGGGTACTTGCCCGATCTCTTGCCCTAGAGCTCAGTTTACAGATGCAGTGTGATTGAATCTTTCTATTTTTTTTTTGCTTGTTGTAAAAAGAAAGAGAGAGAATGAGCTCTACCCAGAAACGAGCTTGATGATCAGTCAGAGGACGCTACTCCCTGGGGCCTGTTCTCCTTCCCCAAGGAATGTTACATTTACAGTGATTGTTTTTGGTAGGCATGTCGGTGACACACTGTGTATCAACTTCTCTGCCCGAGTCAAAGAAGACCACTAATGTATGTCGCTTCAAAATAAGCAGCTTTCAAAATGCTTTTACCACAATTAAAGATGTTTGTCATATTTTACCTGGCATTAAATGAGATTACATCCTTCATGAATTATGCAGTTTGCCTTCCTTTTGTAAGTGCTATGCTAGTCAGCGGTTTTTGTGGAGTAACCCCTAAATACATATATGGCATGTCGCAGAAGGAAGAAAATTAAGTGTTTCATTTTAGCCTGTATTGATATGATCATTAGCTATTCAAGTGCTAACCCTAAAGCTGTATGGCTTGACCACTGTTATTAGGTTCCTGCTTTGTTAGAAGCTGTTGTGTAGCTCCTGCTCCAGTCCTGCTCACACCTGGAAGCTCAGCCGAGCCGCACTAATACCCGGTCGACTCCTCGATGGCTCGAATGTTTGCGATGTGCTCTTTGCCTCACTTGTAAGTTGCTTAGGAAACTCATCTCTGCACAAAGCGCTGATCCAAAACTGCTCACATTTGTCAGTTTTGTGACATCAGCTCCATTGTGCCGGTGTAATAAACAGGAAGATTAAACAGAAGGAGAGGTCAGTGGACAGCTGGCTCACCCCGCCCCGCCCCGCCCCCCCCGAAGAGCCCTGTGAAATGAGCAGAAAGCAGCCCCATGTGTGCAGGTCTGCAGAGATGTTCTTGGTTGGCCAGTCTGAGTCTCTGCGAAATGAATAATGAGCATATCCAGGGGAGTGTGTCCAAGTGGCTG
>JAODUD010000038.1:6127335-6139089 GCA_026784285.1 Stomatorhinus walkeri
AACCTGCACAGGCATAAAGCCTAAACCTGCACAGGCATAAAGCCTAAACCTGCACAGGCATAAAGCCTAAACCTGCACAGGCATAAAGCCTAAACCTGCAGAGCCACAGAATGATTTTAATCACTTTTTTTGGTAATTTTGAATTCCATACTTCCAGCCTGTTTTGATGCAACATAGTAAACTTAAACACTTGCTTGAACTCGTGGCCATAAGTGGAAATTAGTGGGAGAACATTTTAAAATGAACTTGAGGAAGCACTTCTTCACACAGCGTATAGTTGGAGTATGGAATAGTCTTCCTGCTAGTGTAGCACAAGCTAAAACTCTGGTTTCCTTTAAATCTGAGCTAGATAAGATTTTAACAACTCTGAGCTATTAAATTCTCCCCAAACGAGCTTGATGGGCCGAATGGCCTCCTCTCGTTTGTAAATTTCTTATGTTCTTATGTTCTTGTGCTTTGTCGCAAAGCAGTTCTGATGTCTTCACTCTACCTTCCATCCCAGTACCTACGCATCTCACTGCTATCTCTGTAAACAGAGCCTTCATTTCTGCCTGACTGATGAAAATGGACGCATATTTTTTTCTGAGAATTTTTCTCTCTGTCTAATACAGGCAGTGCACGAGATAATAATGTCTGATTTACAGACAGCTGGTATTGATGAATGGTTTGCCATAAAGCCTGTCATATTCAAAATTTGAGAAATATAATGGTTCTTAATAACAAAAGCGGCTGCTACTTTATGATGTGCGTGAAAATATCGGGCAGCTTCGGCGGTTTGTTGGCTTGAGGTACAGTACAGTAGCGTATGTCGTTACTTTCATTGTTACTCTGTCATTCTTATTATCATTATTATTATTATTACAGTTATTCATATTGTTTTTCTTCTCATTATTAATATTATTATTATTATTATTATTATTATTATGTCCTGTATTATTAAAGTTCCAATTTACTTGCACATTCACCTTAGGGAGCGGGTCTCGACCTAGGGAGCGGGTCTCGTTGGTATCACTAATGAAATGTTAAATGCCATGAGGAGCCTTACACACGTGTGTCTCTCGCCCCCCCCCCCTACCCCCCCCGCCAGGCACCCAGCGTCTTCCTGGACTCCTCGGGCCTCTCAGACGACTCCCTGTCCGGGGCAAGCGCGATGTGGCCCACGCAGATCCCTCCCCGATACTCCCCCCCCTACTACCCCCCAGATGACAAGCCCCCACCATACAGCCCCTGAGGCACTGGCCAGTGGAGAACACCCAGAAGGGAGAGGTGGTCATAATCCCCCCCCCCCCCTTTTTTTTGGCTTAGAGGAAGGGAGAGGCTCGTTCTTCCTGGGCTGAAGTCTCGCCCCCCGCCTGAGTGCCGGGCCGCCGCTGCAACGCCTCCCAGCCGCTGGCTGCACCCACATCACTGACGACGACGGAGCACGATGTGGCACCGCCGCTTCAGCTTTTCATACTGGTTTGGCACCAGGGCTTCCCAAAGAAGCAAGACTTGAAAACTCAAACCTGAGTCAAAAAAGTGCAGGAAGGCATTCCTGTCCCAGAGGACACAGGAAGAGCAAAGGAGCATTACCCAGACTGGCGTTCCAGGCATCAATGTGCCACCGCAGGGTTGTGGTGTTCGTAAAATCATCCCACACTGCTCTGTCTGGCAAGCCACACTAGATCTTCCTATCAAGCTTTGGGGGACATCAGGACCGTTTATAGAAACACTTTAATGACCTGGCCAGCTTCTAAAACCACCGTCCGTGACCAGATCAGAGCTCCACCTTCCACAGAGAATGTCAGTGATCTTTTAGCTCTGCCGCTTCCTGTGTGTCTTGTTCAAATTAGATTGCTTCCAGTCTAATGAGGCAGCTCTTCTTGATGCGGTTGCTTTTTCGCGAAATACGCCTGCTTACGTCACGGTCGCATTTACCAACATTCAAGTATGATATGCAGACTGCATCAGGTGACCTGTTCTTCTCTTTTGGTTTAGTGTGGGCAGCTAGATTGGGGTAACTGTATAGAGACTGTTCAGCCTTAACCATAATGTGCAACACCACCACACCCACCTAAACAATTCTGTAATAATAGCTTTAAGTCAGCCGCAAGCATTTTATAATGTGTCATATACAGTCAGGATCTGCGTCACCTTCCTTTTGAGTTGTGGCATCAATTTCGTTGTGTTTGTTGCACTGAAAATGTAGCATAAAAATTATAATTCTCTGTCTTTTTATTATTTAAGAATAAGGGAGATATTAAGACTCAGGATCTTGTTTTTGAGCTGATATTTATTTCCAGGTTTTTCACAATACGGGAAATTACTTAAGAATTATTATTATAAGGTGTTGACTCTTTAATGTTGTGCTATTTTTGTATAATTAGCAGCCTTAATTTGAAAAAAACTTAGCCTTTTTTTATTGCAAGAATTTAAACTACCAAAATTCCTACAGTATATTTGGATCTTTGAGCAATGTTTTTACCAGGCTCATGAATATTTATCTTACTTATAACATATACTGACCAATCATGCTCAATGGACTATTCATTTGTACCATAGAAACCTCCGTTAACTTAGATGGACTCATTAAGGCTAAACTAACATAAAGATGATACGTAAGCATGGCCCTACCTGCTGTTTTTAAAGTTTCTAGCAAAAGCATTATTCTACAAACCATAACCAAAATGCAGTAGAGAGCCCAAGGCTAGTGAGGAGCAAGCGGGTGAGATGTTTTGTGTGTATAAACACACACACATCCTGTTTGTTTATGCTCTGCTAGCTGTCTGGGATAAGGCAGCCTCTGTTGGAATAGAGCTAAGGCTACTCTCTCTTTGGTGGCTCACTTTGTAGATGAACGAAGAAATAAACACAATAATCATCGCCATGCTTTTCAGAACAAGGACAATGAAAGGTGTCCAACTTCTTAACTTTGTACTGTAACAGGCACAAAAATGTATGCCTTGTACTTCCACCTGTTTTTGTGTGAGCTGTGTCTGTGTACAATATAGTCTGGATATCAGCGCATGCTCTTCCTTCACAGTGTAGTGGGTTTCATATAATTTGAACATAGCTTTTTTTTTTATAAACAAATTCACCATCAAACTGTCCTCTGTATTCACCCTGGACTGAATGGGACAAACATCTAATAAGCACTTATATATTAACTCGTATATTAACTGATTTCACTTTTTCTATTATTAGATGTAAAATTAAAGTGATTAATAAATAAATTCATGTCATGGTAATGGAGACAGAAGTTGTACTCTTCTACATAAAATCAAGGACAACATTTTTCTGGTTCATGTTGAGATGATTGATTATTTAAAACACTAAAAGCACATAAAATATATGCTAAATATATACTATAAACAATATATAAACAGTGTAGAAAAAGTATTAAAAGTTTAGAAATTGTGGCATAGATAGAGAAAGTCAAGCTAGAGCACTTTTCTTAATTATTTTTTTCCCATATAGCATGTTGAAGCCAAAGCTCGTACACTGTAGTGTTGTAAATGAGTAAATGATTTACACACCTTCATTCTGCCAGCTGCACTGTACACTGTAGTGTTGTAAATGAGTAACTGATTTACACACCTTCATTCTGCCAGCTGCACTGTACACTGTAGTGTTGTAAATGAGTAACTGATTTACACACCTTCATACAGCCAGCTGCACTGTACACTGTAGTGTTGTAAATGAGTAACTGATTTACACACCTTCATACAGCCAGTAGGGGCTGAATCCTAAGCTCAAAGATCCCAACAAACCACTTTCCCTGGACAGGAGAAGGTCCGTCCCCAGGGGCCCAGAGGAATGCAGGCCATTCCTTAACATCTGCATTTATGCTGAAGCAAAGGAAAGCACAGGCACGAGTCGCCGATCCCAAGTTTTAGAGGACATTCGGCGATACAGACCTCTGCTGCTGTCATCTCGGACCATTCAGCACTTGGCCTGTCGGATGGCAGCTTACTGGCGGGGGGGCTTCACTGGTGGGGGCTTCTGGACCTTGCAAAAATCAGGGCCACCTTTTCTCCAAAAAACATTAAGGGAACATTTTAGACCAGAGAGAAACTGAGTGGGTTGTGAGCGTTGAAAGTGGACTTTAACATTCTACCAAGCTTCCAACCCAGGTTTCACTTTCTCCTGCTCCCCAGAGGGAGCAAATAACGAAAGAGAATATTAAAGACATATGAACCATTTTAGGTTCCCCTTCAGCATTTATTAATGGAGCAACACTGCACACATTTCTCCCTGAGGTGTTGTAGATCAGGCCACTTCAAGACAATGAGTTGATTTTAAGACTTTTTACTGCTATATTCTTGCCTACACCTTCCTCATTAAAAAGTTTTGTCTTGAAATTCCTTGGTCGGATTAGAGATCCTATTAATGTGCACATCTTTTCATCTCTGAGAAGCCACAGCATGACTTTCTGGCAAGGATCCATCGTGGATCTCCGGAGCGAAGCCAACTGTCCAGAGCCTGCAGAGGCTGTCGGCTGTGGAGGCGGAGCAGGAGGGAGCTGGGGGCATAAGCGCTGACGCCTGCTCTCTGCTGACTCCTGTTCTGTTGGAATGATTAGGGCGCAAGCGGACTGGAGATGTCTCACGGGGGCGTCTGCTCACCCACGCTTCATTCATCAGTCAAGACCTCGTTGCTTTTCCAGTCCTATATCTTACAACATGATTTCACTCAATGTTGATTTATGTTTCTTGTGATGAATGACTAGCGCATAATGATAATCACAAATCGGACAACCACACACGGCACGGTGAATATGCGAGGTACTCTTCTGTTGAAAGTCCCATACGATAAAGTTTCCTTTAAAATAACACATCACTGTTATGTGTTTTACTCAAGTCATATAAGCTCTTTATATGACACTCAAAATAAATGTACAATTCAGATTAACTAGATGTGTCATTAGATATTTATGTACTTTATTGACATAAAATACATATGAAATTAATCCACCATCAAACATATAAGTCCTACATTCATGTACAATTAATATTAAATGTATATAATTAGTCATATAAGTCCTTTATTCAAGTAAAAGACAAATTGAATTAATGTTTTGTCAAACACATACGTTCTACCTTGATGTACACGCATATTACATAAATGGTATGTCAGTATTAGTTTTTTGCACAATCCTTTGAATGGACTCAGGTGAATCATGGACGGTGATTCCACACAACTAGAGTGATAATTTTGAAAAGGAAACATCCTTTTCAGATGATGTGTTCGCTTTGTGTTCTGAGAAAAAAACATGACTTTTCTAATGTCTAATTAAAAATTGAGAGATCACACGTCTTTCATTAGAATAATATAATTCTTTATTAGCAAACAACAAGCAATGAAAATGTATTTCTGCTAAAGCGATCTGTTATCAGGTGTGGTAAAATTGAATATTTTTTTCTTTTTGGGATGAATGTGGCCATAATCATATAAGAAATAACACTGATTTGCAATGAACATATTAAAAACATCATGCATTGTCATTGCAGCTGAAATCAGAAAAATGCTTGGTAACCGTATATGAACCATAAGTTGTTCATATGGAGTCAATCTGCTTAACTGATGATACAACTGGCCCTGAATTGTGCAAAAAACAGAATGCGATTGACTTATCTGTAAACAATTAAGTAAGAATTAGACCCTTAAAAAAGAATTCTAATTAGTAATGAACCTCATATTGACAGATTATACAATAAACCAGCATTCCTCTGCCCATTAGGAGATGTGAGTAATTATCCTAATGACACTAATTAAACTTAGTTTAAGCTGTACTAATCAAGCTATTCCTGGTAGGAGGAAAATTTATGTTAGAATTATCCTGAGACATACCAAGCTAAAACATGCACATAGATATAATACACACTTATGTATATGAATATGCATAAGCATGCAATAAATATGCAATATATCTATACATTGCTGGGTTACTGTTTGTGCATCATTCGTCTCAAGGTTTCTGTACCTGTTAACAAACGTTATGTAAAAAACTGGCATGTTGTAAATAGAACTGAGCAACAATGTAATCTGCATGTGCAAAACCAAACAGCAACAATCATATTTCTTGTTCCATATTGAATACGAAAGCTCCAATTATTACATAAATCATTCCTCCCCACAAGTTCTGTGATTACAAACCCCAGTTTGTAATCAAAGTCGGGATTAAATTTTTTATATTGAGTAAAATGAATGAAATGCCTTTTTGCATTAAGATCTGAAATTTGGCAACTTCCCATGGATTCCCATGTGACGCAACCATTTCCTGCATATTCAATGGTCATTAGTAGGCTTCTCTTTGTTTAGTGAATAAAAAATATTTGGCGAATACACATCTTTTGCAGCAGTAACATGAAAACACAATTTATAATGCACTAAACTTTATGAAACGTATGTGACACAGCATTTCCTCTGGTTATGTTAAAGATTCAGCTCAAAGTAATGAAGTGTGGGATGTCTAGCACCCTCTACTGACAGCAATTCAATACAGCTGCCAAAATACAGGGACACTAAATAAAAGAATCTGGTTAAAGCCAGTGCACACTTATTCAAAATGATGTTTATCCATAAACTTTTCTCTATTGTCTTTTGGCCTTACCTCTTGTTCCAGCCCTCATGTGGATCACTCCAGCTGGTCCTCGTCTGCTCCCTCATTAGTCCAGTATAAGAGTGCCTTCCAGTCCTGTGCCCCCAAGTCCCCAGTGATGTTGCCCTATTGTTGGCTCCAGTGCTTTTCCCTTTTGCTAGCGGTGCCTCTTCTTTGACCCCATGTGGTCTGTCTTCTGTTTGCCCTGTTCCCTGGCCCTTAATAAATCCCTTATCAGTTTGTCTTCATTACAGATCTTGCCTCCTTTGATGTCAGAATGTGACATCATCTGAATCACTTCAGACATTGTTCATTTGTATGATTTACACTTGGTCATTTACTGGTATTTTCAGAATGAATAAACATAGTACAATAATTTACTAAATATTTTTGTATAAAGACAATAAAATTATTTGCATTTAATGCTTTGAAACATAATTTTCTTAATCAATCTTTATTTCCCATTCATTTTCAGTGTTTGTACTCTGTGTCCCTGCGAAGTTGTGTTTTGGGAGCAGAGAAAATTATAGGTAAAAGGCATCCAAGTGATCTTTGAGTGCACAACATGCTTTTCCAATACCTTCACCATAAACGGGATATTAAAAATGGTTCTATAAGAATTTAACTGAGTTGGGCCTGTCCCAGGTTTTTTGAGAACATGAGTGATAGCAGCAGTTTTCAATGTAGAAGGCACAATGCTCGTAGCAAAGTTACAATTTACAAAATGCCAGGGCAATCCTTAGCCTTGCTTTGTGCTGGGAATAATTAAGGCAGAACTCTATCAGTTTCTGATCAGAAATACCAATATCGGAACTAGACACAGAAACATTCTGAATACCTGATGAACATATGATATATAGAATATGACCCTTAGCATTGGTTGGAAAACCTACATGCTGTAGAAAAAGGAAACGTTGCAATGTAGAACGTAAATCGCGAGCAAGCAATCAGAATGTACATGAATATTGAAATGACTGATTATTCAAGCAAACCAGCATTTCTAAACTTCCCACAGTGCATATTTGTGTTAGAGCTATGCTGGGCAGGCATCCCACCTGACACATCTTCCTGTCTTGTGCAATGTGCAGCCTGGGATATGTTACAGCCACTGCTACCAGCCTTTATTACGTAAGTAGTCAGGCAATGGATGAATGAAGAGGGAAATTCTTTTTATTAATCTGGTTACATTTACACAAGTCCTGCATGCATTCACTTATTTTAAACCCAAAACAAAAATAAATGAAACCCGAAAGCATTAGGAGAATGGTTGCTGTGCAATTTCCTTAACCTTCAAGAAAAACCATATTTACAAGGTGTTGGGGGGAAATACACTCTAACACAAGGAGAAGCGAGGTTCTTTTATAGTGAACCAGGAGTAACGTGGGAATGGAAAGAAACTAGACCTACTTATCCTCTATGCAATTATCTGCAGTAAAATTAAGGATAAGGAATATAAGATTTTATTTAATTTAAATAAAAACCACGTACAGTAAATTTTAAAAACCATTAAGTTAATTACACTCAAGGATAAAACAAAAATAGCTACTCCATTGAGAAAGAGTATTAGTAGTTTAGCATGTCATTTATTATTGGCATATAATACTGCTAAGCGAAGCTTGCTTTCTATTACATCTTTCAGCCATTTTTCACGGAAGCGTGTTTTTCCAGGTCTGAAACACAGGGGGGGACAATAATCACGTGTTTTTCCTTAAGGGGATCATTCACACAGTATGTGAATTATGATTTTAAACAACGTTTAATCTTCACCTGTGTCTAAGACAGTTGGATTCCACGTGATAGTACACCTCCACAGGGAGATTCTGTGAAAGAAACAGAGCCAGGAGAACCATATTTTACTGCTTATCTGTTTTCTATTTACAATTCTTTAAAGTCATTGCCTTTTTTTAATATCAGACATCTGACAAATGTAAGGTTTCTTCACCTTTAGTTACAGAACCAGCAGTTTAAAAACAATATTATTTCTACTTTATATTTATATAAAATGTATATTAAATGGGGTTGAGTATTTTATAGCTGCATTACAGTTTGCAGTATGAAGTACCAATGATGATCATTTAGTTGGAAACTAGAGGAAAAAAATGAAAAACCTACCCATTCAAAATAGGCTCATACTTGTAAAAACAAATAATCACAGAACAGAGCAAATTAGAGGAAGAAGACCACCTGTGGTTTCACTTTGGAGATCTCGATGACAAAGTAGACACACGCAGTAGCTTTGGGGATTGGCGTACACCAAGTAGGGATGCTCCAGCAGATTCGATAGTGATACTCTTTGTGAAATTCAATATCCTTCAGCTCCTGAAACTCTACACTGAACAACCAACTGGGATGAAGTTCCCATGTCTGAGAAAAAACACCATAAAATAAATTGGGGATGATTAACATCGGCTGGAATTATGGTTCTACTTCCAAAATCTAGTTCCAGTGAAAGCAAGGTATAGTGATGATTAAGAAATTAAACTTAATAGCTACATTCCACTGGTGCATTTAAAGTATAACATCAATTTTTATGAACAGGGAAATATTGATGATGTGTAACCTATGTGAACTAAAATCACATAGTAAAATATCATTCAACATTAGCATAAGGCAAACCCATGCCAGCTACTAAGCAGCAGTAATATACACTCAGTGGTCACTCTGGGTAGGTAGGACGCCATGTTGTCACCAGAACCAATTAAAATCCAAGGCTTTAGACCACCATTCCGGTGAGCTGTCATTTTCGTGCTCCTGCCCTTCCTGTTATCATTACTGGGCCTGGTCAATCTCCTCCCAACTCATGAACAATTTGCTTCCCGCAACTGAACTGCCACCAACTGGATGCGTTTATCTCACCATTCTCTGTAAACTCCAGACACCGCAGTAGGTAAAAAATCTCAGGCAGCTGGCTATTTCTGAGATAAAGAACAACCACATTCAGCTCTAACAGTCATCTGAACATCGTCAAATCATCAACGTGACTTACACCGATGTACTCTTTTATCTGCTCATTGCCAATCTCGATTGTGAAGTCCTTACAAGAGGTCCAGTTGATATTCTTAATTTCACAAATGGACCCTGAGTGAAAAGCAGACTGTCAGTATGTTTACGGACGCCAGCAGACCAGATCATACGTGCATACGCAGGCAGCCTACGTACCTTTTCCTGCTTGTTCCGACTCGGTTGATAAACTCGCGTTATCAATAATGCATCTCACGTTTTCAGAAGCTTCGACATGTTTTAAGGAATTGTTTTCCATTTCGTCTAAATTTAAGCTGTGGTTTTAACGGTAAATACGCGCTTAACCCAGATCTTTTTTTGGTAGTTATTCAAAGGAAATATCAATGCGGTAGAACATCTCCAATGTAAAAATGCGATATGAACAAAGATTTTAAAAGAGTTTCAATTTTATTCTAAAAAGAAATTTTATGGTGCCCCTATTTTGCTAACTGATCCTGTTTGGTGATTTGTGTACAGCGGTTTCCTAGGCGACCATTCCGCATGGTAGGCTGGGGAGGTCAGTGCCGGTAAATGCACGCGACCCAGGACGCCATCCCGCTGTGATCAGCACGCTGCCACCCTGGGTACACCTGAATTTGTGTTTAGGAGCAAGAATACATCTGTCCAGCATGTTACGCATCCGAAAGTGTATATTTTGTAGTGGGAAAGTAAACATTAAATCTGTAATATTACAAACAAGCTGCTTAAAATTAATCTTTTTATTAATCTGATATCAGGAATTCAGTTGGAACTAGTTACCATTAAAAATTAACTATAACTGCTTATATATCAGAAACTGGATTTTCAACCATTTAAAATTTTATTTCTCGATATCAACAATTACCACTATTACTAGTTAAAACATGCCAGTTTCTGCCAGACATGCTTTTTATTTAACCAAAGTCGAAATTGTGATACCTATTATACAACACACATTATAACTAAGCATCTCTAGCCCAAGTAAATTCAAACTGAGGATATATTTGTCTTAAAACATAAAAAAACCCAGTTTTAACATTTGATATGTTATCTTTCTTCTGTTTTTTTTCAATTTTCAAATTAAAACATATGGTTTATTAACATTTTCACACAGTAGGCATTATGAAGGTGCAGTTAATGCAACACCTCACCCGATGTTTCTTATCGTTTGATTAATAACTTGACAAAAAAAATGTAATTTGTCAGAATGCTTCATTGACTGTTTTATAACAAAGTAATTCTGGCTACCAAAAACACGAAATTACAAAAACGTGTTAAGAAGAATCTACTTATGGGATTTTTTAGAACTTCTGTCTATCACTAATAATGTTGCAGGAGGTCACTAGGAAGTGAAAATACAGAAATGCAGTATTCTGGAGCTCAGCTGAAGGCAGCGGGCATTGTAGATAATGCAGAACATCACAGACACCTATAGCTTTGCAGAACATTATAATTAATCATTTCAATTTTTTCAATATAGTCCAATAGTTGAGCTATAGAGTTATTGTAGGAGCAGAATCATGATGCTGAAAAAGATTTTGTAACCAAAATAAGTGGTATATACTAAGAATCAAATGCACCTTTATTTTTTGATTGCGCCTTCATCTCAACCCTAATTCTAATTCTAGAATCAGACTTCATTGGTCACAGAAGCGTTTTTAACTATGCAGCAAAAGTCTGCCAGAACCCTACTTTGTTTTATAAAATGTATATTAGTAAAAGGTAATTAAGTATTTATACATCATTAAAAGTGATTACTGACTTCTTGTTGATCAGCTAGAAGAACACAGCTTTGGTTCCCTGATCCAGTCTTTCCCAACCCGGACCTTAGGGAACCCCAGATCCAGTCCACATTTTTCCTCCCACCAAGCTCCCAGCCAATGAAGAACATCAAATGCCTGATCCAGGTTTTCTGGGAGCTGGGAGGGAGCAAAAATGTGGACTGTTCGGAGGTGCCTGAGGGCTGGGTTGGGAAACACTGCCCTAGTCTATCCCGATCTGCAAGCCCCACAGTCGTTTATATGTATTTGTTCAATTTCACTACCAGCTCACTTAATTAATTAATCTAATTGATAAATTTAATGAGATTTTGATTAGCCAAACAGTGCGTTAGTGGTCAAGTTCAGCAAATATATGGTGTGACCCCTATCCCCCACCCCTCCCCCCCCCCTGGTTTACACACAGCTGGCCACAGC
>JAODUD010000038.1:6139189-6166238 GCA_026784285.1 Stomatorhinus walkeri
TTTCCTGTGTATTGTGGAATGCGATCTCAGGTCTGCTTAAGTCTTGGTGTGTAACTCACAGTGACAGGAGACTCGGCCCCTTGGAGCCCCTCTTGTCCTGTATGTGACAACCTTGGGCGCTGTGACTTGTGGCCACCTGTAGGGGTCACCGGTGTCAGGCAGCTAGAATTCTCACACGTCTCAAACAATAGATGAACCCGGCTAATGGGGACTGGCCTATGCAGACAGTTGCCTCCTTTCCATGTCCAACCCACAACAGGAAATGTGTAGCACCTTTACACTGGAGACCCAGCGTACCTCATCTACAGTCCAAGAGGAGACACAGACGGTCCCCACGGAGACCGTCTGCAGCATTGTATACGCCGATGCTATTTGTAATAAATGTCAACACAAAAAAATCATTGTTCATTTCAGTGATGGTTTAATTACATGCAATTATTGCAGAAGCGTTTGAAACCTAATTAGTTTTACAGTTACATGTTAATAGCCAGAAATCCGATAAAACAAATGAGTGCTATACATCATTTCAATTAAGGCCCTTGATGGAATAATTATTATTCTCTCTTTTATTTATTCTATGCTCATTGTACGGGACTGAGCATTTTATTTTGTTCTTTTTTCGTTCCATTTAGCCACTGGTGCTGGACTGCCTTCCCACAGCGCTGTAATGTTTCATGCAGGGTGATACCTCTCATGGTCCAGGTCTCATACATGTCGTATCACATGTTCTCAGTGTTGTACTCTTAGGTGCTGGAAACCACGTGGTGAAACGCTTGCACACTGGCAGTTGACTAAGGCACCATGCAGCAGGTCTGCTATATGAAGACATTACCTCATCACACACTGCAAGATTTTATTTACAGTCCCATCCTTGTACTCTAAGATGGACTGTCAGTTCTGTGCTTTACTCTGGGAATTTTGCAGGGAAACTCGACTCCTCAGCGATTCCAATCGGCTTGACGCAAACCAATAGATCAAGGCCTTTTGTTTCCTTTGTGGGTATTTCCCCCTCCCTTCTTTTCCCAGTAAGCAGGAATAAAATGAGGTGTTTGGGGCAGCAGTTTACATCAGCATTTGGGCAAGGAAAAAAAAAAAAAACGAAAAGGCCGTGAGCAGCTCCATCGAACCCCCCCCTCTCGATCCTTCATCGGTTGACGGGAGTGGCTGCCGGTGCGCCCGTCAATGCTGATGTCTCCTTCCTGATACCCATCCGTTACACACGTGAGCACACGGTATTGCAGCAATTTGCACATTTTGCATGACAAATGTGTCCGAATGGACCGACGTCCCTCGTCAGCCGGTTCACCAGCTTATTCTGCATTTATTGGTCTGCAGTGGCTTCCCGACGCTTAGAAACTCCTGAGAATATATTTTTTTTTATTCGGGCACTCTCTCGCTCCTTATTTATTTCATGATTTAAACGACTCTTGTGATTTCACAGATCTGGGTGCTGAAAGGTCTGACGATTAGCAGGAATCGTTACCGACCAGGACATTTAAAAAAAAAAAAAAACATGTCCCATGTTTGTATAATTTGTTTTATATGCCTTGACCTTCCTGTGGGTCAGCGATTATGACAGAAACGTGGATGCTTGAGAGCGGGACACCCCCGTCCATGCGCTCCACCAGCCGCGCTCGCTCATTTGCACAAACAAAAGTTGAATGTAATGATCCCTTCTGCCATTATGCAGAATTGATTCGATCTGGTCCACAAGATTTTTTTTTTGACCACGGATTGGGGGGGGGGGATAGCCTCCCTGGCCAGATTACAGCCTAAGGGAACGCAGCAGGTGGGGAATTAGGACCCCGGTTAGGGGGTGGGATAGCCACCCTGTTTTGGGCTTGGGAGGGTCAACAAGGATATACACATGTGAGGCAGGACTTTAACAAATTAGGAACATGATTCGATTGGTTTGTGTTTGGGGGCACGATATGATGGGCTTTTGTGGGGCCAAAATGTGTGGCGGCGCCCCTGGATGTGTAGATAGGTCTCCACACTGCCAGTTACTGGCCAGCTAGTGTATAAAGTATTCCTAGTATGTGTTAGACACCGACTGGATAACTGTACAATGCATCATTGTATATAATGACGTGAATAACAATGCTATACTGTTACAGTTATTTTCTCATTCACTGAGCAGAGGCTGACTGCAGGAAACAATTGGTGACCAAATACTTATTTAATTATTGAATAAAAGTAATGATTGTTCATTTAAATTGAACTTTCACATTTGAACCAAACGTGCAGATGCATTGATTTGCTGTTGGTAACAAACTCCACACAAACAGAAGAACTAAAATAACACTAATGGTTACAAAATAACAAAATGATTTGTCCTTATTGACTAGGATTTTCTAAATCATGGCCCATTCTTTTCTGTTGATGTATGAGTTATATAATTTCTTGAACAATGAAAAATACTTAAACATTTGAAATTCCATTATTGTAATAATTGCTTTGCTGATAAAATTAACATAATAATAGAATTTTAAACTATTTATGATGATACTTCTCTGTGTAAATCAACCAGTAGTGTGTAAATGAACACTATTCAAAGCTGGAAATAAACATTCTCTGACCTCTTCAGTGGAAAGTGTATCATCACTAACGCCACGGAGACGATTTTCTCATTATTCATGAAATGCCTGGGTAATGGCAAGGTGATCATTACTGTCAAATTAAACAGGAAGCGGTCCGAGTGCACGAGCAAGGCCTAAAGGGGGTGGGATCTTTGGCAGTGACAGAGGAAAATGGAGGGGTTATTTGGGAAGAGAAGATAATGAGTTTTTTGTGCCTCAGTGACTCAGCAAAAGCTGTAACGGAAAACCAGCTGTCTGGCTGGCCGTATATGTCACCTGGCCCACCTGCGCTGACACTAGAGCGCAATCCGCTGGGCTCCCAGGGCTGTGTGCGTGCAAACTGCTACAGACACCTCTGCGGAAACAGCCATGCCAGGAGAAGTACTGCTCGCTGCCTTCCTCCTCCAGCTTCCCCTGCTCGCTTCGAGCTACCCCACGGGGGCTCCGGCCTCTGCCTGTGCGGACATGACTCCTCACCACGGGGGGGCACAAGCTCAGGCCGCCCCAGCCCCCTACACCATATACATCAGCAACTACACCTTTCGCGTCGACGAGCCGGTCACAGGTAGGAAACGCCACCCTTACCAACCGCCCCAAAAATCTGCCAGTTTTATTCAAATTCCGTTTGGATTGCAGGTGTGACCGGGTCCTTTCGGTTCCGTGGGACACATCTAGAGTAATCTGGAATAATCTGGAGTAATATATACTGAATATCTGTAATATTCCTGCTGTTTTTTGGGGTTACAAGATTTCAGGTTTACTGATATTGTGCACTAGACAGAGAAACGGCAAAGAGAAAAAAGGCTATTGTAGAACTTTCCAGTGGAGTACCAATTCAAAGGTATTCAACACCTATTGAATTCTCAATGGCGCACCGGTTCAAAGGTATTCAACAACTTCTGAATACCCAAGAGACCTATACAATAAATGTAATGAGTGAAAAGTGAGTACTGCTTTTTAGGAGTCTTTACTTGACTTTTTTGCTTAAGCTTATTCAGGCGTTCCTCAGGGAAGGAGAACATGAGGGTTTCCAAAAAAGGACACACCTTCGTGCCGCTGGGTTCTGTTTCTGAATCTTTTGTCAGAGGGGACATGTGTAAATATGCTAGGGCTGTATTTAACCTGTTGGTCACAAAACATCCTTAATCTGAAGTTTCTGAATGAGGAAACGGTCTCCACAAATGACCACAGTTCATTGCTTACCTCGTTCAACAGCAATTAATCACAAAGAATGTTGCAATATCATCAAATAAAGGATTTATATCCAGTATAGAAATGTATTTATTGCAAGCAGAAGTTTCAAAATGAACGCAGCAATACATTCCGCCCCAATCAGTGCTGTGTGGATCATGTAAGGCAGCTCTGACATAAACACCTTTCACTTCACTGTATCCAGTATATCCACCATGGAATAAAACTCCTTTTCATTCAGTTTATGATAATGCTCTCAAAACAAAGGGTGAATGTTTAGGAGCAAAAAAAATCTAAATGAAAATCCTGTAACACATCAAGCCAATTTTGATTATTAGGAGCTGTGGAAAGGTATTGGGCTGTCAGTGAGAATCGGTGACTCCCAGTCATGCCAGTGTGTCTGGCACCGTGAAACACGGCTGATTTGGTCCCCGTTGGTGCTGTTTTGGCCTACCAAGCATACTGATACGGAATCAGTGTCAAAACTGAGCTCTCTGATTAGGATGTTAGTCGGCCGTCGCCTCTAATCGCGCCGATGTGTTACAGCACAAATATTCACGATCGACGGGAGGGGAGGAGAGCTGATTGTTTGCTGGCTTTCGCAGCTTGGGGGGAGAGGGGTACCCAGTTTAAAATGTGTTTGCCAAATGGCTCTATAAGCAGAAACTGGGCACTGCTTGAAAGTACACTCAAAATCTGGAAAGATTTTCATTTTAAGGTATTAGACCTGAGTAAAATAAAGCAAATATTGCATATGACAATATTTTCATCCTTTAAGCCATCTGGCATTTTTAAAAACAAAATTAAAGAAGTAACAATGTCCCTCCCCCGTCACCTTCTCTTCGAGGCACAAACTAAATGTTTTAATTTAGCTGTGAATTCTGGGAATGTGCAATGACACAACTGAAGCTCTCGTGTAGTTTACAACCAGGTATGAATGTTACAGGCCTCTAATGAAATCTTTGCTCATACTGTCGTTCCATTTGGCTGTCACGATACTGCATGCAGTAACGCCATCCGAGAAATATTTATGCACTATGACTTTAAAAGTGACGCCAGCATGTTATCTTTGATAGCCCTAATCATATTAAGTAGTGTTAAATAATATTGTACTTCACATATGTATTGTACGCATAATTTGATGGATTAGATTCCCATCCAGGGTGTACACTTTGCCCTGCGCTTCCTACAATAGGTTTGCTACCACTGAATGGGAGGTATGGAAAATGGATGGATGGATGGACGGATGCACAACATTAGAATTTTAAAAGCTATCAGTATACAAAGAATTACATATAAATGGGAAATGATGGCTTTCCTGATGTCGGTGTGGCTCCTGCTGATCTCTCACAAAATGCTTTTCCCTTGATTCCATTTCAGTGACCATCAAGGGACCCAACTACACAGGACTGCTGCTACGGGCTCAGAGTGGCAGCCGTGCTGAAGCTTTGGGGACCTGGCAGCCGCCCCCAGCTAATACAAAATATTTACACGCAAGTAGACCATTGCCAAATAATCGGTCTAGGCCGAACAGTCTCCGATATTCTAATATCGCCAGTTTATTCCTAATTTAATCACGGCACCAATTTCACGTGTTTTGCAGTGCTCCGGTAACACGCACGGAGCCATCACCCACTCCAACATCGAAGTCAAAGACAACAACACTGTGTACACCTGGATACCTCCCAGAGGAGTGGACCACATCCACTTTGTGTAAGAAGACAGACAGTCAGGATTGATCCAAAAATGTTTATATCCTTGCAAAAACTTGGGTTCGGAAAATTTGATGGATGTGCTCTAAGGGCACAAACGGGGTGATTTTATTTCAGCCGGAACTAATTGCCTCTGTGTCTATGTTTTTCTGTTTTTCAGAGCCACATTAGCTCAGGAAAAGACAGTTTTTTGGGTGAACATAAAGTCAGAATCACTGACCAGAGGTGAGTTGAAGAATAAAAAAATTAATAATAAAAATACACACAAGCCAGGAGCAGCACAGTGCCTGGATCGCAGGTTTCATTCCTGTGTGTGTGTGTGTGTGTGTGTGTGTGTGTGTGGGCCTCACAGTGGACTAACACCACACCCCGATTGTACCCTAATTCATGCCCAGTGATTTCTAAGATAATCTGCTGGCTCACTGTATCTCTGTATGTGATTAGGAAATGGTGGATGTGTAAATTGATATAAAGATCTAGCAAAATCAGGAACAGGAAAGGCTTCATTTATTTGTTTGTTATTTTATTTTTGCATTTGTATTCCATGAAAGTGCAGCACAAATTATTTTAATTTGAAAGAGACTGATGCTAAATATTTCTTATGTGAATATTTAATTGTGTAAAAATATATTAAGTGTTTAAAGCAATTAACAGAAAGGTGAAGTAATATTATGAAAACAGTAGTGGCCGAAGTTGTTCAAGGCTAAATGTGTCTTTTGTGCGTAACAGAAGACACGGGCCTGCCTGACGGAGGCCCCCCATTGCAGCACCAGGGACTGATCCTCCTGCCTGTACTCCTGTTAACACTGCTGAGATCCAGCTAGCTGCCCACGCTCAGCGACACCAAGGCTGGGCCTCAGCACTCTGAGCGAAAAGGAACTTTCTTTCTGAAATTCTGTGGACACACTGTAGTATGACGAAGCAGCTGTTGTTACGTAGAAGCATTATGCTTTGTTGAAATTATTCATCTTTCAGCAATATTTTGTGGATGTCTCTCAGCTTGTACTGTATATAAATACATTTGTTAGCTTAGCAGTTTATAACATTTGAAATGGTTAATCGCCTTATGTAATTGCTGAAATATAAATCTATATCTGGAATTTAAAAAATGTAAAATAAAGAAGATTGCAAATGTTCCTTTTATTATTTTCAGATTAGGTTATTAGTCTATAGCATCGCGTAGGCTTGGAAGCTTTGCTGCTAAAGGATCGCATATCTTTTATGTATGGGTGAAATGAGAGAATCTACCAGAAATAAATTGAGAAGATAAGAAAATAGCACATTTTACAATATTTCAAAAGTGATTTTTTCTAAAGTAGAGAAAAAATATGGGTTTGAATGACAATAAAATTTTAATGACAGGTTATTTCAAAGTTACTTGTGTCCTAATTAACCCCCCTAATTGTCCCCCCTTCACCTCTTCTATACCCAAACAGCAGAAAGGGGCTGTTCTCAGGTGACAGTTTGTCCGGAACCTCATTCCTTTGCAGGTAGAATGCAGCAGCTCTTTCATCCTCTACTATCTATCTGGAGAAACACACAAACACAACTAGCTTACCTTATTGTTCTTTCCTGCTTCTTCCCGGCATGAATTTTGGTACCAAGTACCAAGGGAAACCAGTTACCTGAGCTGCATTCAAGCCTCAAGCATTTCCTTCCAAAAAAACAGAAGCAGGATCAGCTACATTACACAAGGGATCCTCCTTAAAATCATCAATAAGATCAAGTACAAGTCTGCAGTACTTCTTACATGTATTGCGTTTCAGAGTTTTATTAAATCAGTACATGGTTCAACTGCTTCATTTAAGCAATTCTCTCTTGCAATTCTATTGAGCACCCTGCACATTCAAATAATAGTTTTTCAAACGACCCTGAAAATGTGTCGCTTTGAAATAGGTTGGAACTGTGGTGCTCCGTTGCTGGTGGAAGCACCGCTATTATGCTGTTGAGAGCGTGTCTCTTAGGTCCTTAATGCAGGATAAGGCTTCTCTATAGCAAAAGCATCCAGGCCCTGATGTAATATAAACATCGGAGGTTACGTCGAGTGGAGGTAAACAACATTTTCTTTAGATGAACATTTCTTATATTTTGGAAAAAAATTGTTGAAGTAGGATACTAGACAAGACATTTTTAATTTCTTTCATTATATGCTTACATTATATGTACATTACGTGTATTTCAGGTAGTCATCAATATTTACAATCATTATAAAGAGTAACAACTCAGTTCTATGTAACCTAAATGTATACCATTGTGAAAAGCTTATTTCTTTATTTTCGTCTTTAAAATTACATTGATGTCAAGTGTAGGAAAAACACATTTTTAACACGAGTTCACATAAATCACAACATTTAATTTACTCCCCTCATTGTAACAGCTGTGGGCGCACACATAGACACACACACACACACATAGACACACATACAACTCACCCTAAACTTGCTTTCACCTGTCTGTGTCTCATGGATAGCAAGACAGTATACTGTAAGTGAAAGGAGAGAATTTTCCCCCAAGGTTTAACCAGGACTACTACTATCCTAGGATACTGAGCTGTGAACATTAATGAACATTAATGTAGTTAATAACTTTGAAAATACCAGCCTAGTATCTCAAACAATTATATATATTTAGGAGTGTTCAGGTGTGGGAGCATTCATGTCTCATCAGTAACACCAGAACACCTTCACGCATGTCATTCCGCCAGCTTGACATTTCCATCAGGAAGCAACACGAGACGTCTTGTAATTGTTTCTGTGTATGAACTGTTGCAAATGTCAGCCTGCTGAGTTAAGCTTTCCAGAACATCACTCTTTTATTTTACCAAAAGAAAGTGAGTTAAACTAGTAAGCTAGTTTAAGTCCAATCAAATAACTTTCCTCATCTCTGGCGTTCTTGCCCAATTATGAATTTTCATAATATTATTTTATTATATTTTCACGGTGGAAAAACCCGTAACAAAAACCTTGTATAAGAAGACACAAATAAATGCCTCGCCGCAGTCGTCTCATGCCTAGAGAGCGAGAGCAACCTATCACAGGACACACACGCTCGGCAGCTCCACCTAAGCTATACTCCACCTATAGTATACACTATAAAAACATGTATCCTGTCATTTCTGGCCCTTTGTCAAGGCTTATGGGTTCACAGAGTCTCACCTGGACGTCATTTATTTGTCACTTGCATCAAGTATGGCTCGAGGGACTGGGTGACCAACTGTAATTATCAGTTCACATGTAGCCTATTTGTAATGTGATTATTTAATTCATATATGTTAATTTAGTCTATTTACTTATTAAAATATATATTTAATTTCTTAGAACTAGCAGTTGGGTTGTCCATTTAAAAAATATATTTTAAAATAAAGAAATGTACTAGGTTACGCGATAACAGACCACCGCAAGTTCCGCCCATTTCTCTCATCCTAATTTGCGCGTGGCTTTCGTCCAATATTTGAGGAATCAGACAGAACCATTTGTGAAAACGTGGGGGCTTCCACAGACATTCAGTGGAGGCTATATGCAATATTATCCTAATGAATATGTTAAAAGAACAAGATATGACAGGCGAGGTTAAAGTGAATAAATGAAAACGGCGGAATTATATTCGTCACTGGTGGATTTTTCTCTCCAGGGAATGGTACGCTCCTCCCTGCAGGAATATCACCCTTCTGTCGGCTGCCCTCGGCTTCCTGTTTAGGCTGCTATCACGAAGTTGACCATGGCGGCCACTGAAATAGCTCGGCAAGCGGTGAGTCCCTCACAGGATGCTCTCTTAATGTCAGTCTTTTGTAAGAAATTGACATAGTCTGCATTAACACAAGACCTATGACAACGTGCAGCTTTTCCGTGTATGTACCCGTCAGATACGTTATTTTCCCACGCCTTTATGCTTCAGTGTCTCTTTCATTGTAAAATTATTTTACGATCCTGTTAGAGAAGCAGTGGGTACATTTTTCCAAACGGCAGATCCATGTAAGAAATTCCAGAATCTGACGATATTTTAATCATGTGCTTTGATCTCCAGCTATGCTTGCTGTATATTTTATGTCCGATTAGTGAGGATAAGTTAGTATAATAATAGCTTCACGGAGTACGTTACGATTTCGATACAATGGCTTTTCTGAATGGCCTGTGTCTTCGCATGCACTAATCGGACAATAATAATGCATTTCGCGTTAATCGCAGAGCTGAAGCGTTTCGGTTCCTCGGATCCGCGGCTGCGCTTCATTCCCCAGCTGCGATTCCGCTTCAGGCGTTTACATTGTTTCCCACCTAGGCTCCGTTATCTTGCTGGGCGTTGTCTGTCTACCCACCGACTGATGAACTTCATTGAAAAAAATAGGATCCTGCATATTTCCCCTCCACCCAAAAAAGGGGAAAAAAAGTGGCTGCGCTGCACAGGCACTTTGAAGCTGGCCTCGAGCTGAATGCAGGGACCGATCATGCGAAACGCCATAAGCAGCATGCGTATGGATCTCTGATGGAGGCGTAGTATTTACAGTAAAATATCTGCTAAGGACGCTTCCTATAAATTCGACTTGCACGTTTGCGATGCTGCTGAAAATGCAACTGGAGGAAAGGGGAATGAAACATTTGCCATGACCGTGTGATCACAGCGTTGCATTTGTTCATGCGATCCCACACAAACTGGCAGCTGAAAGATTCCAGTGAGCAACATATTTCCTGGTATATTACAGACGGCTTCTCTCCTACGCCTCTGACCTCTTATCAGCTTTATTTTAGAATAGATTATTGACATTTAATTGAAATTGAAATCTTTCAGAAAAGGCGTGTAGTCCCTTTAAAAATATACCGTTGTACTGATTTTAATAGAACTAAATTTCAACAAGGCCCATAGTAATTGGGTGGTCAGCGTGTTTGTGTAACCTCGTTGTGGGATTTAGGATTCTTTTCAAGTGCATTGCAAATTAATGATTTATTTGAAATATTTTTCCCACTTGGGGTGTCACCATTCCCCTGTATTTGCACGTGTGCTGTGTGGGATACAAATGCCACCTGCAAGCATAATGGGTGCAGTTTAGGTTGGGTAGGCGTGTCTTTATGTGATGGCTGCCATTCCGACAGGCGTTATTGTCGGTGCAGTGGATTCGGTGAATGTGCTCCTCACTGCATAGCGCCTTATTTTCATTCCCTCACTCTCAAGCTGCCAGGAACACGTAAGCTTTGGAACAGGTCTTCAAGGTGCTTGGTGATTTCTGTGTGTGCAGTTCGGTAGCAGTGTCAACACTGGAGTATCAGTGCAGCTGGTCTACTGTCAACAGTGTAGACCACATGGTTCTGCAGTGTGGTAGTCAGAAGTTTGCTTACAGTGTGTCATTTTCGAATTTAAATGTCATTATCTTTGTAAAAAAAAAAAAGATAAATTAACAGATTTGCATGATGTGGATCTCTCAGAAGGCTGTCATCCAAAGCTGAAGAACACTTTAGAAATATGTCGTCAGTGTGAGATTTATAGCAAATCTCGATGCTGATTTTGTACGAACAGCTGACTGCGAGCTTCGTAATTTTGTCCAGGGAGCTATTGGCAGCGTGATGCTCTGATTGTCAGTGAGACTAAGTGGGCCACAACTCTAGGATCTGAAAATGCGGGACCATCAGTCCCTCCCCTCTGGCAATGAGCTGAGTGCTCTGTTTATTGAAGGTTCCTACCCGACCGAAACATGCGGTTCACAGCAGACAGTGACCCCCAGGGCTTCTCGTTTTAACAGGGTGAAGGTGTGCGATCCGTCCCGCTCTCTGGCCACGTGGGCTTCGATAGCATGCCAGACCAGCTGGTCAACAAGTCAGTCAGCCAGGGATTCTGCTTCAACATCCTCTGCGTTGGTGAGTCACTCATGCGGCTTCTGTGAAGTGCACTTTCCCATCTTACTCCCTTTCCCACTCATTTACTCCATTTTAATTATCATTTCTGCCCTACTTTCACTTCCATCCAAATAGACAGCTACTGTAGGTCCTAAAAAATCAGTTACTGTAATAAGTCTTAGTCTGTTAGTCTTAGTCTAGTAATTTGTTTTAAATATGATGTGTAAAAATGATCCAGGTTCATATTACACATCTATAGATCTATAGCACAGACCGTGGCATACAATGGAAAACACATAAATAGTACAGATTCACATCGTTGCTGGGATTCGGGTTTTGGCCATCGAAATGAATGAATAGTCCCCACAAAGGATGTGTGTGAGGAGTGTGAGAGAGAGGTTTATGAAATAATGTGTGATTGGTCTTGTGGTTGCAACTTATCTTGATTTTAATATCGCATAGAAATACTCTTATCTCTGATCCAGTCTTCTGTAATGCTGTCAGTTAACTGTAAAGTTCTTGGAAAAAATCCGATGGGAACCAGACGTGAGATATCGAACTGCCTCCTTTGGTGTTATTTTTCAGATTGCCAGTTTTTTCATAAAAAGACTCATCGCAGCATGCATACATGCACACACTATAGTACACTGGACCATTTAGAGACACCAGTTTGACCACTGGCATGTCTTTGGACTGTGGGAGGAATTGCTGCAGAAGACCGTGCCCAACGTGAGGGGTGGAGGAGTGCATCCGTGGGTGGCATGCCTGACCTGGGGGGGAACATGCACTCCCCAGTGGCAAAGACAGCTTGTAGGACTCGGGCCACGCCCACTGGCACACTAACATCATCCAAGATGAATACAGCATGGCCGCCTGCGTGGAGCGCATTTTCCTCCGTGAGGCCTGACCGCCTTCGCTGTCCTGTTTTTGTGGGAACCAGATCTGTTCCAGTTCCAAGACACCTTTTCAGAGAAGAACTGGGACTCTGCCAAGTCCTGCTCTCAGTTCCTGCCCAGTTCTGGGGGGCTGTGGGACTCATCTGACTGCCCCCGCAGAGCTTTTGCGGTATAAATTTATTGGGCTTAGAAAGGGAAGGGTGACCGCAGTCCTCCCTGAACCGCATGATGCTCACTTGCTAATTTAACATGTTTACTGTTAAATGCGGCATGTAGATGTCGAACGGGGTTCTGGTAACCATGGAAATAAGCTGTGATGCTTGACATCACTCTCCCGGCTACCATCAGCCTGTCTCACCATCCTGAGCCTCAGTCTCTGTCAGAATACTTGCTTTTCTTCAGCTGAGCAGTGCTTGGTCCTTTAGATTTACTTAGATTTTCACAAAGCAAATTTTAGCTTGAAGGTTTGATTGTATGTTAATGCATTCTTGCTGATGTGGATTTAACGTGAAAGGTGAAAATGCCCTTTGGTTAAATCTTGGGCCAAAAATAACCTGGGCACATGTATGGAATAGAATGGACTCGTCAATGCACACAACAATATCTAGCCCTCCCCTTAGTGGAATGCCAGGACACTCCCCACTGTACTAATGAGAGTAACTCATAAATGGCAACCCAAGTGATCAGCTGCTTCTCAGTCGTATTTATTTGAAATATAAATCACTGAGGAGCCCCTGTAATGCTATGGATTGTGTTGATATCCCCCTCCCCCCCCCCCCCCAGGTGAGACAGGCCTGGGAAAGTCCACCTTGATGGACACTCTGTTTAACACCAAGTTTGAGGGAGAGCCGACCACACACAACCAGCCTGGTGTACGGCTGAAGTCCAACACCTACGAGCTGCAGGAGAGCAACGTGCGACTGAAGCTGACCGTGGTCAACACCGTGGGCTTCGGGGACCAGATCAACAAGGAGGACAGGTAAGCTTAGATTACAGGCAGGCCGCAGGATGGACTACATCAGTGTGATCTAACTAATGCAGGATCTATAGCTGTCTGTTACCTTACAGATTCTTTTCTGCAGACGGTTGTCTTCTCCACTTAGTGATCAAAGTTTGTCATAAGTACTATACAATCATGTTTAACAAAGCTGAGCTCCTCCCACCAGTCGGAGAGCGGGTATTCAGATCAGGTATTTCTGCTTATCGGGAATGCTGGTCCCTATTTAAAGGTGCATTTATGGTCTCATTGACCTGATGAAGCAGCTAAACTAGGAGCAGAGGTTCGCACTTATGGTCCCTACAAACCGCTATTATGTCATTGAAACATTATTTGTTGACTGCTTTTGGCTTTTAAAACGGCTGGTTAATTTCAGGGGAATGTTCCAGCTGGTTCAGTGTGCCAGTGAATTCATGTGTGATGAATGTGGCTATTAACTTGGTGTTTTGGCTGTAAAATACCATAGTTTTGAAATCTGTAGTACGTAGTGAACAGTAGCATAACATGAGTCTTCAGGTTTAGTGCGGTTTGCGCGCTCACACAAGCTATGTATTGGCTCAGTCTGAATACATCATCACCCATTCTGACTTCACTTGCCTTCCTGATTTTAATTGTGCCCATTTCCCATTTTTGACAACTGGCACAGATTTTTGCCTTTTTGTGGACAGCTGATGTATGTTACAGGTTTGCAGAGGGTTTAAAAGTGAGCTGACCTGGTTGTGGTATCCTTGGCCGCTGTTGGTCTCTCAGGGTTGTCATATGTAGGACCATAGCGAGATGCCAGATGCCGTCTCGCTTGTGTGGAGGCTGGGCTAGACCTGGCGGTCTTCTGATCACAGGCACGGAGGCTTGGTCCACTGAGTCACATGCTGCCCCATACATACGCAGTGGGAAAATAGGAAGGAAATCGCTTCTGTAGCTTCCTGAGGCTAAACAATCCCTTGGTCTTGGATGTTGCTCAGATTGTTAAAACACACGCAGAAGTAGAACAGACTTTATTTGCCTTTTAATTTTGGCATTAAGCCTCAGTCCGCATCACTGCCTTCACACCTGCAAGATGGGACTTTGAATCCTGCTTTGCTCTGTGATGATTCTTCTCTGTTCATCTCGTGTAGGATTCCGACAAAGATGCAAAGACATGTAGACTAATCGGTCTGTGGGCTTCCAATGAGGTGTGATTGGGAGCTTGTGTCTGTGTCCTGAAACAGCCTGGAATCCCGTCTGGCGGGTACCCGGTTCCACGTGCTCTGATCTCAGATTCTCCTCACGATAAGTGGCTGAAAGCTGGATGGATGGGTTTTGGAGCCGGGTGGCATGTCGTTGAAGTGCCACCTTTCAGAGTTGGGGAAGTGGCTTTTGTGCTGTTGTGGAAACACCTACTTGTGTGGTCTTTGCCTCCCTACTTTGAAGCTATCTGTCTCTCCTTGGCTGCACTTTGCACTGACTGCGGGGCAACTCTGTTAAAGAAAACCTCCACATTTTGTGGTAGTTGACTTTTATTGCTAACTAGCTCTCAGGTCTGTAATTATTGAAATCACCACTGTGAGCATTTAATTAACTCATCAGATACAGCCTGGTTGATGGGGGGAAAAACAGCTGATTTCTTTGAACATGAGGGTTGAATTAGCTTTCAGGAAGCATTTTGCTAACTTGTGGATTTTCCCTCCATGTAAGAGCCTTGCATTGTGGTCCAGCCTGTGATTTAAGCACCTCCTTCCCCATTTCCCATCTTTCTCTGGCAGTTACAAATCCATCGTGGAGTTCATCGATACTCAGTTTGAGGCGTACCTGCAGGAAGAGCTGAAGATCCGCCGCACGCTGCATAGCTACCACGACTCGCGCATCCATGCCTGCCTGTACTTCATCGCCCCCACTGGTCACTCGCTCAAGTCCCTGGACCTGGTCACCATGAAAAAGCTGGACAGCAAGGTGAGGGTTAGGCGGCAGTGCTGAGCAAAGACTGGGGGGGGTCTGCTTCCATGGGAAGTAACATGGTGATGGGGAAGTTGCAGCTAATACCTTGGTGCAAGTGACTGGTATCCCAGGAAACGCTGCCCTCTGAAATTTCATAGCAAAACTGAAAACCTGTTTGACAGTTTTGTTATGCTTTTTCAGATTTCAACCGTGAATTTTTACAGTGAATTGGCAGTTACATACTGTGAAATCTACAGTCGAACTGTTACCTTCGCTGCCAGAATTATTAAACACCAGAAGAGGTGACGTGAACTTTATTGTCAAACAACAGATCACAGTTCAACTATGAAACACTGGTTGAGCTGTAAACTTCGTAGTAGAATTATGGTTGGTTAAGGTTTAAATGCAAGCTTCAGTTTTACCATGAACTCTCGCAGTGCTGTTTTCCTTAGATATAGCAAAGAAGATGTTACTGATTTGTGTGTTGAAATTCATTTGGTTTTCATTTGCATTTCTGAACCTGTTCCTGGCTGTTTGTGATAGTGGCAGTATTGTTTTAGCTGTACTGTAGAACAATCTGCAAGGGATCAATAAGCACCCCGAGCTCCTCCAAAGATGGTGTCCTCACGGTTCGCTGGCCTTTGGAGCTGTCGTCACGCTGGGCCTTGGCGCTCTTTGTTGTTCCTGCTGACTTTACTCTTTGTTTACTTTAACTGATAACTGCAAGAGTCTTTAGGGTAGTTTGGGGGCGTGATGGGGTTTCTTTGCACGTGGAAGTCGGATGTTTCAGTAACTTGCATGCTGGTATTTGCGAAATACTAGTGCATTGTAAGCACATCTGGGGGGGGTTTCCACAAAGCGGAATTTCCCAGTTAGCCGGATAACCAAAGCCAAACATGGAAACTGTCCAATAGGAGGAGAGGTAAGCGGCATTCCTATTGGCCAGTCCTTACTTCTGGCTTAAGTTATCTGGCTAATGAAAAAATGTTGCTTTGCGGAACACTGTCCTGGCAGTGTGGTTCTTGCCCCTAGAGGTGAAATCCCAGGTGTGCAGCCCCTACTGGTGATCCTAAAGCTTCAGCCCGAAGCTGACAATGACTTGGCATGTTACAGCTTTGCATGTGCCATATTTAAGCAGCAGTAATGTTCGCCAATTGCACGATGCTACACCCTTAGGCGCACAGATTTATGCAGCTTGCACGCCAAGTACAGCATAGACTCATCGGTGAAGACCATGCTCCTGATTAGCACTTGGGAAGGTGGTTCTCAGCTCTGCGTCCTGTGAAATTCTGTCACTCGGGCTTTTAGCCGCTTAGTATCTGTTCTGGAAGGAAGAGAATGGCAGAAACAGCGGAAGTCTTTTTAGACGACGTTCGCTTGTACTCTCATCAGGACTGAGTGATTCATGTTTGTTACCATGGTTACCCATCCTGTGTGTCTCCCGTGGGCTTGTAGGCTGTCTGTCGCCAAGCGACACGCAGTCGGCTAGGTTGCGTGCTTAGTTTCTCTCTGAATATTTCACCCTCATCTTTATTTCACAAGCTAACTGCAGTAAACTGGACAATGTCAATTTTCATTAATGATGATCTTTATGAGCTGGAATTCACTAATATATTTAAACATTCTGTATAATCGAGCTGTGTGGGTGCATGTGTCTGGTGTGTGTGTGTGTGGTGTATAAGTCCGATTTTACAGCTGTTCGGATCTAGTTTTGATTTAGATCCCGTTTCCTGTGCTGTCATAGGTGAACATCATTCCCATCATCGCCAAGTCGGACGCCGTCTCTAAGAGTGAACTCGCCAAATTTAAGATCAAGATCACAAGTGAGCTGGTCAGCAACGGAGTTCAGATCTATCAGTTCCCCACTGACGACGAGACTGTGGCTGAAATCAACTCCACCATGAATGTAAGGTATTAAGGGCAGTTTGGTCGCGCCTTACGCTGCTCGCCTCGCATTGGCTTTGCTGAGATTCGGCGTCGGACTCGGCTAGCTATGTAATCGGACTCCATGGGGAATTATCACTTTATTTCTCTTAAAAACCACTTTTTGGAAAGCAGCAATAATTGAAGGATTCGCCAGTGATCCTCAGGAAGCAGAAGAATGTGAAAACGTTAAACATGGAAGAGCGACTTGGCCAGGCTGCTGAGATGAAAGCTTTCTTTGGCTAATCCATTAAGTTCCTTTAGAGCTCCAGTTATTGTGAAAATCTAACCTATTTTTTTCTTCCTTGAAACCATCTGTGTCTAACATTCCGTCAGAATCAGGAAATGGACCCACAAAGGAAGTAAAGTGAAAAGCTTGGTCCAAGTGAGTTTTAAAGCAGGAAGCGTCACTTTGGCGGCAGCAGGGGAGGGGAGGGGGTCACTGCTGAAGGCACATTTGTGCTAAAATACAAGCACAAAATGGCCTGTCTGAAGTAACACAAATGTGTTGAGGGCCTAGCTAATTAATCTAATTAGCTTCGCACTTCTGGCACCAGGTCATTAATGCAGTAAATGTAGTCGTCTCCAAAGTGTCCTGTCTGGCCAACACGTTAATTATTAAAATGCAGGCTTGCAGCTTCATAGCATTGACAGAGCCCATTTGCTCTTGCCACTGCATGGTTCCTTGTTCTCCTTCAGGACCACAGAAACTCTAGAACGCTTCTTTTTGCAGTATCCCGTTCTGTACTGCATTACTTAATTTTGTTGCGGTTGCTCAAATAACTACTCTATTTTCTGCATCCAGTTTCTTAAGCAGACGTGGCTTCATGTAGTGAATGTCTTTCTTGTGCTGTTTTCTTGGGTCTTACACACGTCTCTGCATTACCTCCTCCTACACTGGGAAAGCAGTGTCCACTTGTATGGCGACCAAAAGAATCTTCTCCAGTTTGTGCTCCGTCTGCTCAGTACTGCTGTAGTCCCAGATAGGCTAAGGACCTCATTGGCATTAGGATGTGACGTGTAGCAGAAAGCCAAGCTAGATACCAGCTTACTGAGAACATTGTTCGTCTCTGGTACGTTTGGAGGTCTGCGTTTGTTGGCATTTCTGAATTCTGCACAAAGCCAACGTGTGCTTCTCTTCTGCTAAGGGGCGTCAGAGCTTGTGCATTCTGAGATTTAAAATATAGCACGTAATGTAAGGAAAAGAGCCTAGGTGATGAAGCCCACAGCCACTGCGGCTGTGTGTCCGGGGCTTGGCAGCGACGCTACGGCGTGACGCTACCATACGAGGTCTGTTTCATTGCAGCAGGTTTACCACTGCGCTGCCTTCACAGGGACACTTGCCATTCGCCGTGGTCGGAAGCACCGAGGAAGTGAAGATCGGGAACAAGATGGTGAAGGCGCGTCAGTACCCCTGGGGGACCGTGCAGGGTGAGCGGCGACGCGTCCCACACAGGAAGGCCTGCTCATCTGGTCATGTGACCCTGCTCCACTTTATTCTTTGATTCTCCCCGCACTTGGGGGGCAGCTAGCGCGTGGAGGCCGGAGGCATTGCTAGGGCACCCAGATCTTAGGAGGCGAGAACTTCAGCTTCGCCATGAAGACGTTACTTCATGCTGTGTAGTTTTGCTTCATTCGCACTCTGAAAATGGAAATCGCTCATGAGCATTTTTGGGGATTCATAACAGTTTGATATTTGCCTTTTAATCTTCTTGTGTCTGCCCTTCAATGGGGAGAATTTGAAGGACTTTTGGTAAAAGTTCCACCTGAAACGTGATTTTTAGGAGGTGGCAATAATGATGACGTTTACGGTAATTTTCATGCATGCCACTTTTGGATCACAGGAGTCTGTGAATTGTCACAGCATGAGGCTGTTTTCGCACAAAGCGCAAGCGTTAAATGAAAAATTGAGCGCATATACGGTCCAGGATTATGGCGCCTGAACCTGGGAAAAAGGGTGTGGGGGGGGGGCACCCTAGTTGGGATACCAGTTTTTTAATTAAAAAAAAAAAAATTTAAGACTGGGCATTTAAACCTCCCCAGATATGTATGGACAGCTACAACTATTTTTGGAGCATTGGTACAATACAAGTCAAGCAATGAATTAAACAGTCAGACAATGTCATTTTAAAATTATATATCCCAAAATGGGTGTTAAATGAGCCCCTAATATTGATAATCTGGTCTCAAACTTCAATGAGGGAGTCTGTGAATGGAAGATGCTTCACAGGTGGAGCCACATGAAACGCGTAGAATGTATTTATCGTATGTTCCTGTGTGTCACTGCGGCACACTGTGGGGGGGGGGGGTCGCCCCGGCAACAGCACTGTGCTGTCTCATTGACACTGCAGCTTTGTGGGGGTGTGTGGGGAGGCAGCAGCTGGCCATTAGCAATGCGGAACATCTATTACCGTTGACAAAAACTACACTTTCATAAACTGAAATAAATTAAGATGGAAAAAATTTGAAAAACCTATTAAACGCTATGAACTATAAATATTGCTTCTGAAACTAATTGAAATAAAATTAAAACAAATGTGAAATACTTTCCATTACCATTTTTCATACTATTTAGTTAAAATAATGACTTGCTTATGTTTAATTACCATTAATGATACCTGGAACACATCTTGGCCATTTTGAGGACGTCGGTACATAGTGTTCACTGTGTCTACATGCAGGACTCTCTGAAGATCAGACATAAAATAGTTTTACAACTTTCAGTCGATTCCTAGAAATAAATTTACATTTTAGCTTGTTTGTTTTAGTAACATAGAAATACCTTTAAAATGAATAAAACCATGCCGAAAGTAAATAAAACTAAACTGGAATTCAAATTAAAATTGTTTATAAACAAAAACAATTTGGCCTATAATTGCACTTGGCAGTTAGCACCATTTTTGGCTTTCTGTATATTTTTACACAGATGAGCGATTTCTGAATTTGTCCCATTAAAACAGCATTGTGATTTTCATATGGCCTGTGGTTTTCTTCGCAGTGGAGAACGAGAGCCACTGTGACTTCGTGAAGCTACGTGAGATGCTGATCCGTGTGAACATGGAGGACCTGCGCGAGCAGACGCACAGCCGCCACTACGAGCTGTACCGCCGCTGCAAGCTGGAGGAGATGGGCTTCAAGGACACGGACCCCGACAGCAAGCCCTTCAGGTGATCCTCCCGCTATTCTGTTTACCGTTCATATGATATTAATAATGAGGCATGAGAGGGCCCATAATTCATACAGGGGGACCAGCATTATTAGCCAATGATATTCCTTGAGTCTGAGAGTGACAGGAGAGCAGGAACTGTGAGTGGGAGCTAATTAATACTGCGCGGTATAAACAGTATACGATATATATTTGGCCAGCGGGAGAGATTTTGATTATACCGCCCTACCGCAGAACTTTCCACTCCTCGTCCAAAAAAATGACATAATGAAGTTTCGTCTAATAATAATTTATTATTTATGATTTATATAAAAAAAATGTTTATGATTATTACTGCACACGGCAGTCCTGCATGGGTCTGATTTTGACAAACCACACCCGCTCGTACCCGTCATACTTAAACCTGTATCTGAAACGTCATCCGACAGAAATAAAAGTCCGCACCCGATCCGCTATAAATAAATACCGACACCCAACCCGCCCGCACCCAAATGAAAATCAGTCAGATAGCCAAAATTAAAGACAAAAGTTTGCCACAACAAACGACCAGTGACATGTGCAACATCTGTTGAATAGGCATAGCCAAATGTAAATGTTGTTTAATAACAGCCTAATAAGCAAAACAAATGATAGTAGCCTACCTCCAAACTCAAATAATGTTTGATATTGCCATGCCCACACATAGCCTTACTAGCTTACAATTAAATGTTAATAAAACATTTAAAGATATCGTCCACAGTTGAAGGGCTCAGCTGACTACTTCAGCATCCATTTCGAACAACTGGAGGAGATCACATGCGTTTTTTGAAAATGAAAGTGGGAGAGATTTCTGGGAACGTGCGTGCAGGCATAAACTGATATGGATTTAATTTTTTTTTCTTGAATGCAGGGAATTCGTCACAAAAATATAGCCCTAGGGTATCTTTTTGTTGGCACATGATGTTTTGAAAACCGCAATTTAGACCCGCGCTCTCCTGCATCCGACCCGAACCCGTATCCGACACAATGGAATATTTTACACCCGTTTCATCAAAATTTGCGAGTCACCTGTCAGGTCCCCGAACCCGTGCAGGACTCTGCCTGGCAGGACCTTTATGGGAGAGATGGTCATACATATTAATATAGAGTTATGACACTAGTCTAGTTCTGTGTCTTGTTTTCTACTTGCCTATAGTTTACAAAACTTAAAGCTTCGATCTGCTTAAGTTACTTGAATTGTTTTCATATTTTTTCTATAATTGCAGATTTCTACAATAAATTAGAAGTCTTCATTTTTAGTATGTAATTCTACGTTCATGACAACTTTGAAAGTTTATTTTACAACTTTCTGCTGCAATGCCTTTGCTATGGACATATGTTACCCTTTCAAAATCATTTATATTGAAATTTACAGATGAAATCATATACCGCAATATATACCATCTACCGTCTATGGTTCAAATTATACGGCAATATGAATTTTATGCCATATCGCACAGCCCTAAAGCCAATCATCATTCAGCTGGGGCCAGTGGCTCTGCTCCTGTATACACTTCTGTTTTTATCATATATGCCTGGAGTTCTCAGACTTTTAAGTCAATGGGCCTCATCAGATTTTTGTTCAGAGTCTGAGGTCCAGAACAATTTTCAATAACAAAACAGCATTTCATGAACTGTAAAGAATTTACAACAACCTTCAATATAGGCATCAATATAGAACATCTGGTCTGCAGTCAGGACTTTGCAGACCCCTGATGTATGAAGTAACTTTTTCTTTCCACTTTGCCTTATCGCACAGCCTGCAGGAGACGTACGAGGCCAAGAGGAATGAGTTCATGGGTGAGCTGCAGAAGAAGGAGGAGGAGATGAGGCAGATGTTCGTGCAGAGGGTGAAGGAAAAGGAGGCTGAGCTCAAGGAGGCGGAAAAGGAGGTTCGTGGGTCCGCATGCAAGCGTGATGCAAGGACACTTCAGTCGTGTCTTTCTCGTGATCTGGGTAATCGGCAAGACGCTTTTTGCCATAATCGTGCTCATTCACCTGCTGCTACGATTTTCTAGCTGCATGAGAAGTTTGATCGGCTGAAGAAGCTCCACCAGGATGAGAAGAAGAAGCTGGAGGATAAGAAGAAATCCTTGGAGGAGGAGCTGAACGCCTTCAAGCAGAGGAAGACGGCCACAGAGCTCCTGCAGTCCCAGGCCCAACAGGCAGGGGGCTCCACCACGCTCAAGCGGGACAAGGAGAGGAAAAAGTGAGTATCGCTGCCGATGTCACCCTGTCCAGCTTTTAGGCATCTCAGGTATAGTGGCGCAGCCCCCTCTCCTGTCCCCTGTGGCCACATACCCTTACAGAAGGATTACCACTGACTGTACGGAGAAAGGGAGTTTACTATTTCCATAATGTGCAATTTAGATGCAGCAAAAGGGTCCATGTTCTGTAAATACCTACCCGTTCATTTTAGCGTAACTTGTGGTGTAAAATGGGCAGCTGTTGGTCGTATGGATTCTGACTAGTCTGATGTAAATGTGAACCCTTATGAACATGTGAACTCGCATTGCAGCAGCATAGCACGCGTGCAGTTGCCAGTAGATTGTTTCTTTATGGTTATACACTCTTTGTTTGGTTTGTTCAAAAATGTTCAGCTATATTTGAGCATAGGAGCCATGTTTATCCAGAGCAAGAAGAATTAGGGTTTAATAGCCTACAGAATGTTCAGCAAGTAATTCTTATGATTTTATGTAATTTTGTATAATTTCGCAATTATACATGACTTAGATATAGTAGATATTTTCAGTAGTGAATGTGTGTTAGTTTATTTTTCCATAACATGATGTATGTTTGGATTTTTTTAATCTTTTTTTTTTTTCTCTTTTTTTTCTGTTCAACTTTAAACTTAAAGCCAAAGGTAACTGGATGATTTAGTCTTAAATGCAGCCAGTCTGTTCACTAATGCAATATATTGGGTGTCCACAGAGATCTACAATGTCACAATCTTTCATTTTTGGGTCTAGGAGAGTCTGTGTTTTTTTTTTTTTTTTTGATATCTTTCCTTCTAACCTGCTCATGGTTATTTTTTAATTTCATTTGATAATTTCTCTAACATGGAGTTGATTTCCCCTAAAGTCGTCTTCTCCTTTCTGCTGCTCTAAAGCTTTGTGCTGAGAAGAACGCTGCTCTCTCTGGTGTCCATTTCCATTTTATCTGGTTGTATCTACTAAAGGCTTACAAGTCACTGGGTACGACAGTAAGCTTTGGCTTTAAAGCCACTATAAATTGACACAGAACATTCAGTCTGGGTTTCCCATGTGATCCAGTCAGATCCAGCCAATTGGCTCCAGATCACTGTTTTCCCAGCAACCAATCAGAAGCATTATGCGTGTCCTGTGCAGTGGCACTGCAGAAACGTGCATCTGTGCCATTAGCAGTGTGTCGTTTTGCGTTTCACCCTTCCGCATCCCCTTTATGCATGCCGCATGCTGCATGCCCCCTTAAGCCATAATACGGTTGTTCCCACCGACCTCAAAGCAGCCAACCTAATAGGCGCTGCTCAGGTCCGCTCTCTGCAGAGGGCACGTTTAGTCTACTCGTTTAAATGGGTTAAAAGGGAAATGCTGAATAGTCTACGACTGAATATAGCCAGCCCATCTCTGCACGAAAGCAAGGTCAATAAGTAGGTAAACTCGAGCTTCACCTTGGCTATAGTAAAATACACAAACTGTTGGCTAAAGTACCAAATAAATAGAAGTGGAATAACTTCTTTACACTTGCAAAACGTCAAGAGTTGCATAAAATAATTGCATAATTGCATTACATTAAATTTGGAATCTTTTTATAAAGTAACTTGGGAAATGAGAACTTATTTTTAGAAAGTAGTGCAGGCCGTGCGTACAGAGACCTCGTCACGGTGCCTCGTTTAGTTTTAATATTGGAAAACGAATCGCAGATGGCAGCTCCGGTTCTCGTAGCTTCCAGCCAGCACCAAGCAGAAAGCCTTGGTCCCGATCGGCCGTCAGCCTGTAAGCTGCCTGCTTTGGCGGCCGTGGCACATCGAGGCTGGTAGCGGTTCTTTGTACTGGCTCTCCCTTCTTATGGAGCCTTCAGCAGGGACACGGATCCGTCTGTCATGCTGAGCTAAGATTACGTAGCTATACTAGTGGGGGCCTCTGCTCATCTAGTGACTCGGGTGGGGGCAGACATAAGGAGCGGGGTGGAAGGTGCCCCTAGTTCTGTCACAATGTGTCTGAGGGAGAGAATAATCTGTAGCCAGACAGAGGGTGTTACTCACAGTCCATAAATAATGCTGATTACAATCTATCAAAGGAGAGCCGTCTGCTTTGAGCGGCTCCTTCACTGAACGCGGCCGTGACTGATTCTTGAGCTCTGGTCCATCTTTCGCTTCCGTTTTCTAGCTTGCCGTGTCGGACTGTCCTGCGAGCTTCACACTTTCAGCATTTAAGGAAACAATTACTGGCACTGAAAGAAACAGTTTCACAGCAGTTTCTGATTTGTCACACTCACTGCCACCACTTCATTTCTGAACTGTTCCTGTTCAGTTATACTAAAATGACTAATTACCCAGTTTTGTTTCAAACACCCTAAACCTGATGCAAACCAAAAGTATCACCAATCTCCTCCTCTAATGGTCCTTTTCTCTCATTTTCCAGTTGAGGCTCCCTGTAGAAAGTGCTTCCCCAGCCAGCTGTGAATTTCTCAGCAATTCCACCCTGGCCGTGCTTCCCTGTGTTCTTTGCCCGGCCCCCGCCCCACTCCCTTATTGGCCCCCGCCCCACTCCCTTCCTGGCCCTGCTTTAACCTATCTTGACCACGCCCATCTCCCTTATTGACTCCGCCCCTCTGAATTCTTGGCCCACTCCCCGCCCGGTCCCACCTTATCCCGTTTCTGCCCAGTCCACACTGCCCTTCCCCCTCCCTTTTACCAAAAACATTCCATACTGATGGAAGAAGCCAGTCATAAATGTGAAAGGGACTGCTGATATATGCATTTTTGACTCTTTCAAGGTCCTTGAACATGTACTTTTTATGTTCTTATTCTATTGCATTGTGTCTCAGTCCTGCATGCTGCAGTGTGGTGCAAATTTTTACGTGCAGCTACTGCTGATTCAGGTGTTTTTTTTATTATTTTATTTTATTTGTGGGAGTGCTGTCAAAGTGAGATGAGAGCAGAAGACAGAAGCCCTCTGGGCAGGCAAGTCGTTAAGGACCTCGTTTTGCATGGTATTGGCAGAGTAAACACACTGGGGTGTCGCCTGCTTAGTCGGGGACATGGAAGCCTGCCATACCCATTGTCATCCCAGATAGTTTTACAAGGAGCCTTTCATTGTCCAGGGAATATTAAGAATTTTCTCAAGTTTTTTTTTTTTTGTACATTTTTACCTTTTATAACCCTGAGTTTAACACCTAAGCATGTGCAGATGTTCTTGTATTTGCTCTGAATCTGCCAATGCTGTGTGTGAATGTTACTCCTCAGGATTTACCTGCAGTCATACCTCATCGTCTTCTGTTGGTATATAGGTGTAAAATGTTGCATTATTGTCACCCCCCCCCCCACATTTATGCTGAGGCACAATTTTAGCAAACTACAATAAAGGGAGCAGCTCTGTATCTGGATGAAGTCTATTTCTTCAAAGCAAATAAAAAGCAATAAACTCACCTTCCCTGCTGCCGGACTCCTTGTGTTACTGCGTTACTTACCCGCTAATCAGAAGTCTGTGTCCCTGGCGCTTTTCACTTGGCCTCATTTTTTTTTTTTCCTCTCACCTTCTTCCTAAATCCGTGGGAAAACACACAGCTTCTGTTTTTCTGCTGTTCGCATCACTGTTTTACTGCCTCCGTGGCATTTTGCTGCCAGTGAAACGGGAACATGGTGCCTATTTGCCTGATCCTCCCCCCCCCCCTCCAATTTGGTGTATGACTGAGCTATGATCCATGCTTAATTTTTTTTTTTTTTTACTTTTGCTTAGTGCAAATAAATACCGTAGATATTGTGTTGTTAATCCTTAAATGGTATCTAAAATTCTTCACGCTGTATAACTATTCTTTTTACAAACAAACTTGTCTGATTTCTCATTGGTTGGAAACTTTAACCAATCAGATTCACAGGAAATTCCTATGGTTATAGTGATCATCACTTTGCAAAATGGACTGATTCCATGCTAAAGAACATGACACAAAGTATCAGTCAGACAGACCCCAGCCTGCTAGTTCCTGCCGTTTTTGCTGCAGTTTCCTCCCCTCACACCTTGCTGTAGAACTTCTTGCTTTTGTTTAGTGGCCAGTAAATCTGCAGCATCAGCTCTGATACATTGTTTATTCTGTGTTGTGTGTCTCTCTGTCTCTCTTTGTTTCTCTGTCTCTCTCCATCTGCTATTTAGCTACACTGATAACTGTCACAGACCTGGGAAGCTGTCAGACTATCTGGTCTTTTAACCCCAAACTCTGCATATTTACAGTTTTGGGTTGCGGTTTGGGTGAACTGACATTTTTGTTAGATTTTGCTGACATAACAAAAACTTTCTGTATTGTGACATAATCAATGTCGCTTTGTGTGGTGCATGTGTATATTCGCCCTGTTGCAGGACGGTCACTTCTGACTGCAGTGTTTAACACACTGGAATATTAAACTGTGTTAGAATCCCCCCTGCTGTTAAGACTCATTTATCACCATATCAGTGATGTAGAGGAAAAAAGATTTTCTCCCTCCCTTTTCAGAAAATGATTATGGCAGGATGTTTGTCTTTGGCGATGAGGAAGCTCCCCATCCCCCCCCCCCACGCCCCAGGCTCGATCCGCTCAGGCTCAGCTCCCCCCCTCCTCTGGCTCGATCTGCTCAGCCCCCCCCCCCCCCCCTGCTCG
>JAODUD010000038.1:6166252-6189095 GCA_026784285.1 Stomatorhinus walkeri
TCTCTCTGTTTTCCCCCTTCTAGCTTCTTTTAATACAGTGTGTCTTGGCTGCCTGACTGAAGAGGGGATTTGCTGCACTCCCTGGAAGTAGCCATCTGTCTCGCTCATACTGCCCTGTCTCTCTCCTGATCCCCCCACGCCCCTTCCACTGACATGTTATCCATCCTGCTAACTGTGGCATCTGGTGAGGGTCATTTAAAAATGTAGGCTGGCATCTGATGCCTGGCCGCCTGCATGTTGCCGAAGGTCTGTGGAACGTGTGTGTCTGTCTGTCTGTCTGTCTGTCGGTGGTTCTTTTTTCTTTTTTTTCCACCTGACCCTTACTGCATTTGGCTGCAGTTGTCAATTTGCCCCCTTAGCAAGGTAATTTAGAGTTTAAGTAATGAAGCTTCCATCACGTTTGGGACGTAGGTTCTAAATTATAAAGATGAATGGACATATTGCTCAAAACAGCTGAGGTTAATGTAAAATATTGGGTGCTCCAGGCAGCTATGTTATTGAAAAAAACTAGTATAATTTTGTATGTATTTAGTTCCTCTTTTATAATTGCTTTTTCATTTCCTAGTGTGCTTAAGTGTTTTTGCAAAAATCTGCCGACTGACCTGTTATGTGGTTTTTTTAACCAAGTATTAACCCCAGAGGGTTAACCAAGAGGGTAAGCCAAATAGTAATGCATGTCAGATACCACATTTTTTATTTCCAAATAACTATACATGTGCTAATTGCTGTGGTGAATTTTTATTTATTTCTATGAGTCTATGGTATTGAAGAAGGTGAATATGATGGCTTTGGGATGTTGCCAGAACCTTAAAGCCTTATTTCAATTTTGCACTGCAGCACTGATTCAGAAAACATACAGAAGCCACAGGAAACCATGCAATAAATGAATTTAAGCAAAAAGTATCTAAGGATTAAATGAATGCATTTTTCAGAGTTTAACACCATTTATCTATTACAGGTCACATGGTCTATAATGCATTTTGTCTACATCCAATCTGCATGCTACTGCAAAAATCTGTCTCGGATAACTTAAAACAAATAGATTCTGTACGTAATTTGTTTTGCGTTTGGATGTTTTATTTGTACAGAACTGGTTTGAGCTTTTTTCACACTTGTATTTATAAATTGCTTTGGCAAATGCTACAGTGAACTGTGTATTGTACCCGTATTGAATCATTGTGTCCCAATGGTCATTTTTACTACATTTAAGTAAAGGAAATGTATTGATTTGTAATTTTTAATTTTTTGAAAAAACATGCCTTGTCAAGTTCCAATAAGCTTAGTAACTACCCACCCGATATCTAATTCTTTATGTAAACTTCATAGTGTTATATTTTCTGTTGTGTGCTTCATGACTCTGACCCATTTTACAGCTACGATACTTTATTGTAGGATCATTACACTGGTGTAAATTTTAAATAAAAATATATATTTTAAAAAACCATGCCTACGATTTACTGCAACTTGTTTATGGAAACCTTTTGTCGATGGCCACGGGCGCTGCTAGAGATATTGGACCCCGTCCCTCAGACCAATCTAGTTACGTTTCATTTTTTAGGGTCTCTGAATCGTCCTAACCACCCCCTTCACTGCACACCTGCGAGTGTTAAGGTAAGAGAAGAGAAAGCACCCTGGAAGTCAGATCCAATAAATCATAAATTATATCGCGGCTTCATACGTTTTGTCCCCAGACTTGATCATCGCTACCTTTGTAACACCAATTCTGGTGTTAAAATCATGACTTAATACCACGTGAGGATTATTGTACCTTGAGTATAATATGAATTAAGGTTCTAAGGAATTAAGGTTAATAGCAACAAATGTTCAGATTAATTTAAATCGAAACAATGATAAGACACTTAATGAAGTTTACCACGAGAGGGGTTAATGGGATAGAAGGCAGGCGGTTAAAATAAACTGCAGCAACAGTGTCGTATAAGTATTTCACGTACTAATGTGGGAGGGGAGGGGGGGGAATCAGATTATGCTTCAACAAGGCTATTTGTTTCAGATTGGGCGTGAACAGCAGAGGGCGCACATTACGATCTGAATAATATTGCTAAATTATTTATTAGAAAACAAACGACCATTACTAGATTGTGGAATTTCTGAAATAAAATAAAAAATCTTGCCCATTTTAACTTTTTATTCTCTAACCCAAGAACTTGGTGTTTCCCATGATGCACCGCGCACGCAAAGCGGAAGTAGCGTGGCTGGCAGCATGGCTGACGACCGCAGCAGCGATGCGCTGAACAGCAATCAGAGGAGCCTCCGTGTGGACGATTTCCAGTTTCATTCCGAAAGTGACAAGCAGTGGACCGCCCGGAGACAGTTCATCATTAAGCATGTCGCGGAGTACGAGGCGAAAAACAAGATCGACCACTTACTGTCCCTGTCCATGGTGTGGGCCAACCACGTCTTTATGGGATGCAGGTAACTCGCCCCCAACTCCTGTCGCTGCGGCTCTGTTAAATGCCTTTACTTAACACCGACTCGGTGTCTGCGATGATAATAACCAACGATAGTGCAAATAGATTTAAATCAGGTGGCTGGTCATCTGCTGATACTTGTAACTGTATGATTGACAACATCGAAATCGATTGACAATAATGCATTCCTATACATCCTTATATTACTGTACTGCAGTGCAGGTTAGAGATCGTGACTCGTTGCAGCGAAGTCTACATGAATTATAGATTAATCAAATGCCCACCTTGACGATGAAAAGGTTTTAAAAAAATACAAAATCGGACATGAGCGCTCGTTATCCGTTTGTTCCATTTTTGATTCGAGCACAAAATGGGAAATCGGAAAACGAGCCGTTATCCTTTTTGTCGTTTTGGTTTTGGAAACAAAATCAGAAAATACGAGTGGTTTTCCGTTTTTTTGTTTTGGTTTCATACTGAAAAACGGATGAGCGAGTGATACATGGATTAGGGTCTGTAGGAATGTACTGTAAACGATTCAAAATCCCGGACTGTCGATCCTTTGGTTTCTTAGGAGTACGGTGGGGGCATTTGTAGTAACAACGGGGTTGAATGTGAAGCTGATATCCACAGACAGGAAGTATCTCAGCACATGTTTATGGACAATCCAGTGTTGCAGGGTGTGGTGAAGACCCATGTTAGCGTGTCCTCTGACCTGATGGACCTGTAGCAAACCTTTGGGTTGATTAGATGGTAGGAAGGCATGACTCATTCAATCTTATTTATATAGCACATTTTCACAACATTGCATTGTCTCAAAGCGCTTTCTATTCTCCCTGCCCAAAGCCCACAGTGAGCATGCCAGAGTTGACAGTGGCAAGGAGAAGCTAGTAGGAAGAAACATTGGGAAGAACCAGACTCGCAGGGGGAGCCCATCCTCCAGGGGGCAGCAGAGGAAGCCCTATCCCTAACCAGACCCAAAGGGGAGTATATTGATAGTAATAGTATCAAAAGTAGGGGTGCATGATTAGAAATGGGCGTCGACAGAAATACTCTGATCCTATCGAGTATCAAAAAATTTACTAACTTTCAGTGCCATGTTCCAATATCTGAAGAGAAAATCTCAGCGCCTGAGTTAAGAAGCATGCAGCATCTTGTGTAAAGTCGCTGGTGATTGGCTAAGGTAACGTCCTTGGTCGCTTGCAGCAGCCGACGTGGTTGGATGCATCATCCATCCTGTTTTTTATGGCATACGTTCTACCCACACTACCTTTGCAATCGACCAGTAGATCGGGATCAACGTGTTGGGCACCCCTGGTGTAGACCATGTATACGTCGGAGTGGATCATGAAAACAATACTGGAACAGGCGAGAAAATAAAAACGCACGTATCAATATTTATGCGGTCACATCGATGCATCGGATCGTTTGCCGTTGAATCGATATATCGATACAGATCGATGTTTTGTTACACCCCTAGGAGGCGCTTACAGTAATTACATGTTGAGAGCAGAAAAATAGATAGAGCATCATTCTGCTGTCATTCTGGTCCCAACGCCCAGCCCTATTCATGGTAGCACTGCCTAGCGCGTTTGCACTTTACTGGTTATTCTCATGTCATATGAGTTCTTTTTGCAGGCTCATCGCCCCGGTATGAAGAACCTGCATCTCATGCAGCTTGGGAAAAATATGACAAAAAGTCCCCTCCCCCCCAACCCAGGAATCGCAGCATGAACCGTCCGTCCAACTTGCTGAATGTCCTCTCTGTCTCTGTAGGTATGGCTCAGAGCTGATGCAGAAGGTGCTGGAAATGGCTGAAGGTGTAAATGTTGGTGAGAGACCCAACTTCCAGCTGCTTGCAGATGAATCGAAGAAGAGATCAGGCTCCTGTCATGACGGTAAGTTTGGCTGTACTGTGGGTCTTTTTTGTCACTTAAAAGCAGTTTATAATTTATCTAGGTTACACATCCAAATAGACGTGTTTGTCCTAAGGATTGTATTCAAGACTAACAGATTAACTTTTGCAATACTGTGCAAACCCCTTCCAAAAGTCACCCCAGGATTTGTTGTTAACCTCACATATACCTCTGTATTTGTTGACTTATCCACTACCTCCTGAAATTATTTAACTTAACTTAATTAAGCATGGTTCTTCAACATATCTGTAAGATTGTAGTTTTTTTTCTTGTTACTTCTCATTTTCATATGTTCTGATGACGAATTGTTTTTTTTCCCAGCAAATATATACTTACTACCCAGAAAAAGCTCTTTAAACCATTGATTTGACTGCCTATGACGTTTAGCACAGTACTATACATTCTTAGCAGGTCTCTTGTTCTTATTAATCAGGTTGAATTGACATTGTTCTATTAAAAGAAAGACCATTGGAAGTGTAGGATGATAGAAACGATTTGATGATGATTCATCATGTCAATATTCAGACTGTGTTCTTCGATCGCAATAGGAGAGGGGATTTCTAAGAAGATCCCACGGCTCGGCCTCCGCCCCCGCTTCGAACCTGTGCATTTCGTCGCCAGTAGTGGCGTGGATGAGAAGGAAAATGAAAACAAAGCCACAGCAGGGACGAGCGTCGTCGCTCCTGCAGACTCTGCTGCCTCAGCCTCTTCTTCTTCTCCGCAGAGCACTGCAGCGTTTGTGTTTGACCCCTGGGCCAGCAGCACTGAGGGCGACATAAGGATTGACGGCGCTGGGGAGCAGCAGCCTAACGTTCAGCCACACTGTCCAGTTGGGACTGAGGCACCTGCCATAAAGCAGTCTAAGCCAGCTGGTGCCAATAAAGGCCAGAGAAAGTCCCAGCGTAGGGGATTGGGCTTTACAGACCAAGAAGCAGCACACACAGTTCACAGTGTCCTCCCTGTACCCCCAAGTTCCAGTGGACCCAAGTCCATCTCCGCAGATACCTTGAATAAAGGCCAACAATTCATCAGCAGGTTATCGTCTGCCATAGCTGTCACTTTGGGGAAGCCAGGACCCAGGTCCACGTCATATTACAACTCTGTGCTGAATCGCAGCCTCGCGGCTGTTAACAGCAACCTGCAGTGCACTTACGTCAGTTTGCGGGACCTGTCACTTGGAGAGCTGCCCGAGGGCCTTAAGATCCCCAGTGATGGATATGCCTGTGAGCTGCAGTGCCAGAGTGTTTGTATCGCCACTGCCTACGCGGGGACAAAGAAGGCGGCTCGGAAGCGAGCCTCAGAGACGGCCGTCAAACTTCTTCAGATGCCGGTGGAAGTGCGGGTCATGCGACGCCGACACGGGTATGAAATGGTGGCCTGCTCCAGGGACGACTCCGCCCGACAACTGGTGACACCTCTGAGAGACCCTGATCATAAGTCAGCACCCAGTGGCGGAGACGAGGAGGAGCGGGGGCACTGGTCTAATTTTGTGGTTGTCGAGAAAGCCCAGGAGGCCATTAGTATCCTTGGTAACTCCGCGGATCTCAACGGCATGACAGTGGACTACAGGTTTGACGAGCTTCCTGCGGACGGCCTCTGGCGGTGCCGTGTCTATTTGGATGGGGAGCCAGTCGCACAGGCAAAAGGGCGGAGCAAAAAGATTGCCAAGCACGTGGCGGCTGAGGAGGCTTTGGGGAAGCTGCGGCAGAACAAGGCAACCAGAGAGGAGCAGTGGAAACGGGAGCAGAAACAGAAGCAGTACAGAAGCATCAACCCACACCTGAAGGAGCTGGTTATACTGGAGAATGCTTCCAACGCTGTAGGTGTCATCAACAACACAGCTCAATTCAACAAGGTGCCCGTCGACTATGAGTTGACGCACCTGCCTGATCAGCAGTGGAAGTGTGAAGTGTTTCTGGCTGGCCAGTTTGTGGCTGAAGCCGTGGGTCCCAGGAAGAGTGTGAAGCAGATGGCAGCGGAGGTGGCCCTTGGCTCTCTGAGGCAGACGCACGTCGTGGTCAAGAAGAGGGCGCTACAAAAGGACAACGAGGACACAATCTCACGTGAGCAGATAGCTGGCCGCTCGGACCCTGCTACAGCGCTGCCGGCCATCAAAGACGACAACATTGGGAACCGGCTCCTGCGCAAAATGGGCTGGACCGGTGGCGGACTGGGCCGTGAGGGTGAGGGAATCGCTGAGCCGATCAATGTCAAGGAGCAGACCAAGAGGGAGGGGCTGGGGCTGGAGTCGCAGAGGCCCGCTCATGAGCTCAACCAGAGGGACCTGGAGGCCATCATCCAGAGATACTCCACCTCGGAACGGAGTGATGACCTGCGCTTCTCTGCCGAGCTCGACAATGCAGAGCGCAAGAAGGTCCATCAGCTGTGTCACAAGTATGGCCTGCGAAGCAAATCGTATGGCCGAGGCGCCAAGCGCTTCCTCATTGTTAGCCGCAAGGTACAGACTGAACAGCTCATTGGGCAGCTTCTTAAGGAAGGCCAGGCTGGCCAGTATGAGCTGGTGAATCCGCAGGCATGATGCCAAAACTAAACTGAGACGAGAATTAAGCTGCTGTGACGGACTGACATTCAGAAACCTGTCACAGCAAGTTTTCTTGCGTTTTTCTGTTGGTGAAATGGAAGGTTGCACTTTATCGTACACAGGCAGTACCTGAACCTGGCCAATCCAAGGGGGCACTTTGGTAACTTTGCCCTGATGATCAGGAGACCTTGCAGAAGTGGTTCTTTGTGTGTCTTTGTATGTACTTTCTAAAATGCAGCTGTTCTTATTTGCCTGTTTGGTTGTGCGTTTGAATCTGAAAAGCAATTTGCCGATTTATCATTTTATGTTGAAATCCAAAAGAGCCGCTTTTAAACACATAAGCCAGAGGAAGTCTGGAAATTCATTAACTTGTCTTGTTACCAATTTTATAACGGGGTCATTGACCTTTTCACCACTGTTATGTCTTGTCCTACAAACCCTCAGTGATTACAAAAACGTACGACAAAACTGAGCAGCATCTGAAATGTGTAATGCTTATAATACATGGCCAACACTAGCTTAATAATCTTAGTAGTTCTTTTAGTGAACTATACCGAAAAGTCAGAATTAGAGAATAGCATTGGATGTGTCCGACCACGTCTTGTGCAAACTACGTTCTGTGGGTTTCTCTGTCCCACTGTCCTCATTCCTTTGTTTCGTTTAGATTTCAGAAGATTCCCATTGTACTCTTGCATCAGTTTGATGCTTGGACAGATATTGAGCTGAAATCGCTGCTTGTGCCGTGTTCCACATAACAGGAGAAGGTGTATTAGTGTAGAAATGAAGGAGCTCATTAAAACACACCAGCAGCTGCTTTTTTCTGCCATTGTCACCACATTTACACTCACCTATCGCATTAGTGGCATCCTTTCTGAAATGCAGGCAAATCTACTTCTAAAACGGCACACTGGGATTACTGTTGTGAGCAGATTATTACCAGTACGAAAACAAGCTACAGGTCAATCAGTTTTAGGCGTAATAAAAATAAAAGCAGTTTTTGTTAATATGTTCTAACTGTAAATAAATATTTTCATGTTCTATACATCTGTGTAATGTGTGTGGTCTTGGTAGATTCTATTTGCACGTACAATCATTTGGAAAAAGTAAGTACACCCCTAGAAAATTCTTAGCTGACATACATCAGGCGTAGGCTAACCTGGAGTCATTTTTGCTCATTCCTCCATGCAGGAGTCTGTTAACTGTGTCATGTGGGGGTGTCTTGCATGTAAGGTCCCCCACAGAATTTGGCTTTGGCGTCTCGTCACTCTGTTTCCAGCCACTCCTTTGTAGACTCGCTTTCATGATTGAATCATTATCATTTTAAAGGCCCATTTATGGATCAGATTCAGGTTTTTGATGGATAAGTTGCTAGCACTGTTGCCTCACACCTCTGGGACCTGGGTTCGAGTCTCCACCATGGCTCCGAGTGGAGTTTGCATGTTGTCCCTGTGTCACCATGGGGTTTCTACCAGGTATCCATGTGTCCTGCAGTGGGGGGGGGCATCCCTATCCCCCCCCCTCCCCCATCTCTGGAATAGGTTCCAGTGACCCTGTACACCATGGGTGGGCAATCTTATCTGCAAAGGACTGGATCAAAACGCTTAGGAATGGCTTTAAATCCCTTCCCAGGCTTATAAGCATCCACAAATTTCCATGTGAGGGTCCCATGAAGATTGTCTGAGCTTGGCCTGGTGGTACCATACACTGCAATAGCTCCTTATGGTAATGCTTTGATATTTTAATTTTGAAGTTATTCAGATACATAACTAGCACAGAAGCTTAATGCTACAACAGAAGATAATTTCAAGTTTTTCCCAACGTGCCAAAACCCATTATACACAACTAAGTGTTTTTTAAACATTTTATTTACAAGAACTGATAAAATGTACAGTTTTTACATGGGTTACCAATGCAAAGTCTTACTATCACTGAGAAGTTTCAGATGAAATAAAGATTACCTCAAAATGACAACAGGCCATCATCAGTCTGCATTAAATCAAATGAACTGTTTTGGCCTGCCATATGAACGTCTCACGCAGGGATTGTTTTCTTCTCCTAATCCCTTCAAATATGTGTGTAACTGGCACTTTAGTAACTGAAAAAGTGTGAAATCAGCCAGGCAGAACAGAAATAACATATAAACCCCCACGACCACATCTCATCCCTCAGCTCTGCCGAAGCACACACTGAATGCTTTGCATGGCCGTTCTCTGTGCTGATATATTCACGTTAATTCTCAGACAACAGAAAGGAGGAGGACACATGGGAAGGTCTCATTCTAAGAGCTGAGGTATGTCACCTACAGCTATGTTTCCAAATCCAGTCTTCGGGACCACCAGACAGTCCGTGTCTTTGCTCCCACCGGGAGCTGGGAGGACTTGCGGGCAGGGCGCTGAGAGGGAGCAAAAAAGTGGACCGTCCAGAGGTCCCCGAGGACCAGGGTGAGAAACGCTGACCTACAGCAGCCTTAAGACTGTTATTCACACCTCAACTCCAAATCTCCTGAAGAGCACGGTTAGACGCAACTGTATGGACTGAAACCTGAAACCACTCACTCACATGGCTAATGGTAAAGTTTTCATGGAACATGAAATAGTTTTGAGATATTAGCAGTGAGTGAAAAAGTCAAGTTTAAACGGTGCTGAAAAAAGACAACAAACACACTTGCGACATAAGCGGGTACTGCCATGAATTACAGCTCATCTTAGACATCTCAAAAATGCTGCAATCCCCACATTAAAAAAAAATAATAAAAAATCACATATTGTGGGGTAAAACATCAGAACAATCTAAAGGTGTTCAGGTGCGCACACAAACTCCAGACACATAACAGCGAGAAATATCCTCACACAAACAGCTCAGCCGATGAAAATCGGTCGTGTGACTGATTCCAACAGATGGACACACATCCAACATAGGTGGTGTTTACACAGTGAAAAATTAAATTTAAATTAAGCAGGTAAAAGACCATCTCCATTCCAGAGCAGTAACAGAAAGACAATGTCAGTAACCCAAGTACAACAAGGTACATTTACTTCAATGAAGGTGCCATTTGTTCAGGAAGGTGGTTTTGTGTGACAGGGGGAAAGTTAACAGTACAACAGCACTCTACCATACAGAACAGATGGATATATGAAGGAAACTGATGAGGACTCAAAGATGTGGGGGCATGATGTGTGTTTATATTCTGGTACGTTTTGTAAAAGATTAATTGCTTTCCTTCTCACTGCTCTCTTGACTTGCAGCTGGGTAGTGTCCATACTGTGGGGGGGGGGGGTGGGGGGTGGCTTTAGGTCAACAGTCACGCCAGCTCTGTTCCACGATAGCGGACACCCGCTTCTCATATTCGCGCTTGTTCTCCTGGTAGAGCTGCGCAGCCTGGCTGTTTGCGGGGCTGTTCGGGTTTGGTTCGTCCAGCAGAGACTGAGGGACAGCAAGCCAAGGAGCAAATTACTCGTTTGAATAGTCTCCAGTGACTGGCCACTACAATGTTAACATTTGCTGTCTGTTCTTGTAACGTAAAGAACTCATGCATGAGAACTTCCGCGTACTCTGAAGAGGCTTGTTAGAATAAGCACAAGGATTGTTCCTAGGAAGCCTGCACTGTCCTGACAGGAATTCAGATGTATAAAAGCATTCGGATTCTGGTTATTTTTTGAACGGTAAAACTTAGTAGCTGGACCAGCCAACAAGTTATTTCAGACAGTATTCTGATATATGGCTGTACCTGTATAGAGGTTAAGATTGAAGACACATCGTAGGTGGGACTCCAACGGTTCTGAAGAATGTCCAGACATATACTACCATCGGCATAGACTGGAAGATAAAACAACAGCAGCTGGGTTCCCCCCAACAAACAGTGCATCCCCTCTGGCATCTTCCCCGTACTGCAGACCTAAAACTACGCTAATATATCAAGAAGTTTTATACTAAGCTAACAATAAGCAAATGCATGAATAATACAACCAACTCCAGTGCCGGAAGAAGGAAATGATGCAAAACTCACCATTTGGATGAAACATTTTGGAAACAAAGCGAACAGTAGGTGGCTTATTCGGGTACTCTTCTGTGAATTCTATCGTGAGCTTGAAAGTTCCTACAAAATATCAGAAATTTCCATTTGTAAGACTTATCTTACACAAGAGAAAAGTTATGTAAAAGAGTGATAAAATGCCAATCGACAAAACCGCAGTGATTAAGACTTGGTTCTTTTTATTTATACAGACAAAAATACATTTCCCTAACTCAGGATTACAACATGATTATGAAAGGAAACTGATGTTAGACATTTTAATGTACATTTCCAAAAACCATAAGAATGTTGGCCTTAATATTTCTTTTTCATAAAACTGTATTTCTACTACACCCATGTTCTCTTGTAGTGCTAGTAAAATTACAGAAAAAGGGGAAAAGAAATCAGTCCGATTCAGAACAGGTAACATGGCCAAAGGAAAATGAGAGGAAGTTGACATTTTCAAGTTTAAACCAATGTACACAATGCAAACATTTTTACACTGGATTATTATTCCTGTCTGCCGTTTCACTGTAAATATTTTAAAGGGCCAATATTACATTACGCTCATTTTATTCAGTATAATTCATGCATAGAATTTGGCTTAAATAATGGTCCCTTGGTTTTCAGGGGAAAAACAGCTCAATTTTCCATTTGCATTGGAAGTGTAATTAAAGAAGACTTAATATGCCTTTTAAACTTCCTGCATCTCAGCATCACCACTTCTTGACAGTCTTTCAACAACATGACAGTAGAAAAGGTAGCTAGATGTGACATGACATTTATACTTTTCCTCTTTAATACTTACAATGCCATTTTTCCTTGGTGTTGCAAAAAGCCAGTAGTCTAGATCATTGGCCTACTATAACTTAAATAAGCTACCTAACACAGGCAAAAGGGAACTTTTTGGATAGTAGCTCTCCAGGACCGGAGTTGGAGACCCCTGCCTTATAGCAACTAATCAACAGCAACTACAATTCAATAAGGAACTTTAATAGCCATCTTTTCCATAAACTCCTCAAAATTCTGAATATCCCACACTTTACTGAGACCAATGTTTCATTTAGGGAAGTGCGGTTTACAAATACATATTGCATCTATATCATTCACAACAGTATTTTAAAACTGACTTAATAATAATGACAGATTTGCAAAGGTTTCCATGGTAACACACTGTAGCAGGTATACTGCATTCTCTAAGTAGCTTCAGCAGGAAAGGGCGCAGAGGCCGGGCAGCAGCCCAGCACACGCCTGCCCGATCCCCGTAAACGTGCCGGTGCAGCCGCACGGCGAACAGCAGAAGGAAGCCGGCGACACCCGTGTCACTCCCGGGCCGATCCGGCCGCGACTGAACTGGCGTGGCGCTGCTAAACTCGGAGAGACAGACGCAGGTAGGCGCCGTCGGGGGGGCGGGTGACTCACAGATTGAGGATAATCCAGCGCCCCCCCCCCATTCCGCCGAGCCTTCACCCCCCTCTAATAAAGGCTCCTGCCAGCCGAGAGCGTCGTGACGGCGGCGTCCTCCCTGCCGCCGAACCCTGCCGCACACCACCGGTACTTCTCCCGCAAATTCCCATTTCAGGATAAATGGCATCTTAAAGTTGGCTCTTCTACGTCACTGTTAACGGCCCATAAAAACCAGAGTATACTGGTCGGCTTCCAAACCACCTGTCAGTACTCCAACTATTCATATAACGAATAAGGATTAATTCAGAAAAACTCAACTAGGCAGGATAATAAACACGACTCCATAACTCCCCACACCCCACCCCCACCCGCCATGAGGGTTATACTCTGCCCCGGTGCAAAAGGCCAGAGACACAAGGCACCGCTTGAGGCCAACGCGACAAAACCACGGAGCCGGAAGCCTGAGGGGGCCTGGCCTCCGGCCTCCGCCAGTGTGCCGACCGGCACCCGGCCCCGGTGACACTCCATCTCCCATGATTTGGGAAAGACTAGCTACACCTACACCAAGCGGCGGCCGACTCGCTTTTGTGGCTCTTCATACAGCACAGAGACGTTTGAAATGCCGACTTACCGTCTTCGAAAGGTGTCCCCTCTGGCCTGTAACGGAAGAAAACATGCAGTTTCATTAGTCCATCCGTAAACCAGAATATAGCGCTTCGATGACAGCTTGTTAAGGTAGCTAGTTACGGCCTGAGGCCGGATTCCGCCGGATACGGTGCTGACATACCGGTGAAACTGAACACACTTATAAAACTAAAGGCGTGAACACAGAATTCTAGAAGCCATCAGACTTGTCGATGGATCGATATTAACGACATTCACGGTCCCCTGATCTCTGACTTCAGCTCAAGCCACAGCCAAGACAACCGGATAACGATGATCGGTCCATTTTTAATGCCAAAATAAAGGGCAAGGACGATAAGCAGTTGCGGGCTGCGAAGTTTACTCTTGGGACAAAAGGGGACATCCGCTGCTAGCTTTAAAGCTACACGTTAGCCGCCGAGAGGCTAAAAATGTACCTATCCAAAATGGCAGGATTGTTCTCACTCACCCAAAAATGACTGCGTTCCACACCATAATATTATTTTCTGAAGGAGCGCCGCTAACTCCAGCTGGGGGGTCCTCCTGGAGTCTGAGAAAAAGAACACAAACATAGAGCCTTTTTCAGAATTTCAGTAATAAAAAACCCTGGCTATGCCCAGAAAGGGTTACGCAGGATTTGCTACGTAACCCCAGCGCAATCGGTCTTGACTAACGCTGTGAAACTTGCGTAGCATTTTGCCACAGTGTATATACATTTTAAAAAGTCGCCATGTTTAGTTCTAGCCACACAAAACACACAGATTCGTCCTTATCCTTCTTTCGGCGGGGGTTACCGTTTAAAATCTCTCATCAGACGCCGTCGAGCCGGGGTTGACATCTCGTTAAGCCGCTTCGGAAAACAACTCAAACATACAATTCTTTACTTCCTGACGGCAGCAGCGGAGCGGCGTATATCCGTCGCCGACCCACAGAGCCGAAGCAGACGAACGTGACGAACTGCCTCTCTGGACGCAGCTGCGCCGAACCGGATTCGCTAGCGAGTCAGGAGCGTACCACCTGCACCGCCGGCGGGGAGGGGGAAGTCTCCATGGGCCAATCCATAGGCGCCCGCTGTTTGGTTCCTCTCGCATTACTTGAAGGATAGTTAGAAGTCGCGCGTTGTTTAGCGTGCATTGATGTAGAATATAATGTTTTTTAATGTTTTGCATGTGATATGCAATTAAAAACAAGTTATGGTTACTTCAAATAAACTGAAATCAGTAAAAAATAAAAATAATGCAGAGAATGTAGTTTTGCAAAGTTTTCGACTAGCAGTAAAATTAAGAATTTGGAGATTATATGTATATATGCGTGTGTGATATATAAATGACTGATAAATATTAACAGCACACCGCTCTATGTTTAAGCAGGCAAACAAGCGCGTTTCGAAACTCCACAGTACAAGGGTCCAGCCTGCCGCAATGTGATAGAAGGCATTACGTGGTTCAAGTATATCTAGAGATGAATAAAATGCAGAATCTAGCTTTATTGTGTTAATGCAGTTTAAACAGTTTATATCATTATCAATTATATCTATGCATAAATATAAAAATTTGCTCTCCGACCTTACATAAATATTATTGTATTATGTAATGTAATATTTCCTAGGAATATTATGTAATGTAATGTAATATTTGCTATAAATATTATTTAATTTTAATCATAATGAAAGATGACCATATTAATTAGTTTGTTTGTTTGGCACGCTATTAAGCATATATATGTTATTGCTTCTGTAGACTTATTGTTGAGCGTTTTTATTTTTTGGGAGTATTTATTTGTTTATTTATTTTTTTTTTTTAAGGCTATAATTATGATGCAGTTAGGTAATTACCCCAGCAATGTCCAATTGAAAATCAGAATGACATAAAATGTCTGACATTCTTATGATTGTATTTAATGAGATTTCTGTCTGGGGGAAATATTAGACACTTCATAACAGGTAAGCCTGCAAAAGAGCAAAGGCTGAAGCACTGTAATTAATGTGGTCATCGCACTGTGGAGCCCTGACACCAAATCAGAACCACATGTTACCACAAGTTACCTGCATATGAGCGATTTGATCATATGAAGAAAAAAATACCTGCTCATTCTCCAGTATCCACATGTGGAATGAGCAGAAGGAAGTGATTAGTTTCATTTTGAATTACAGCATAGATCTGTTCCCCATAAATACTCATAGAAGCTGTAACTCTACAGAGCTATAGAGTACTACCCTCCTTACACCACAAAATAACTGGAAAAACAAATTGAACTCTCCAACAAATATGGACCATAGGAAAAAATGCCTTGATTCTGAGTCCAATTTTCTAACACTAAACTCAGAATCTCTAAATCTGAAAAGATCAGAATTTGTCATATAAAACGCTTAGGGACAAACAGCAAACTAACTAAACTGGTTTTGCAGGGAAACTCTTATTCCTATTAATCTCCCATAAAAAAAAAACAAGCAAAAGAGGACTGCTGTAAGCTTGGAAGCACAGAGCAAGGCAGTGGACTTTCTGAACAGGAGACCAGTCCATCACAGGGCACGAGGCAGGGGGACACCCTGGACGGGAGGCCAGTCCATCACAGGGCACGAGGCAGGGGGACTCCCTGGACGGGAGGCCAGTCCATCACAGGGCACGAGGCAGGGGGACTCCCTGGACGGGAGGCCCGTCCATCACAGGGCATGAGGCAGGGGGACTCCCTGGACGGGAGGCCAGTCCATCACAGGGCACGAGGCAGGGGAACACCCTGGACGGGAGACCAGTCCATCACAGGGCACGAGGCAGGGGGACTCCCTGGACGGGAGGCCAGTCCATCACAGGGCATGAGGCAGGGGAACACCCTGGACGGGAGACCAGTCCATCACAGGGCACGAGGCAGGGGGACTCCCTGGGCGGGAGGCCAGTCCATCGCAGGGCATGAGGCAGGGGAACACCCTTGATGGGAGGCCAGTCCATCACAGGGCGTGAGGCAGGGGGACTCCCTGGACGGGAGGCCAGTCCATCTCAGAACACACATACTAAGGTTAATTTGGCAGTGCTAGAGTTGGACTGGACTTTGAGGGTCCCCATGAAGGTTTGCCGGCCCACATGCCAATTGGCTCGGCATGACAGATGGCCAGTACAGCCCTTAGAGGTGCCAGTTCACTTAGCTACTTCAGTTACCAACACTCATTGTCATTGTATCAACTAACTACTTGAATTACCCAGAGGAAAAGCTCATTTGAGGGAGACAAAAAAGCCCCCACACGCACAGCAGGGGCTACAAGGTGACCCTAAAGCCCCAGAAAGTGTGAGATTAGTGCACGAGAGGAGCCTGACGTTTGCGATTGTGGAGCCAAACACACGCATCCTGCGTATCTTATATGGTAACGCACACATCTGCTGCACACGTTACATGTTATTTTGTCCACATATAGGGTACCAACAAGCCACTTATTATGCAGAGGTGCACAGAACAGGTGCAATGCTAGTCTTGCCAATTAATTTCAATCCAGGCGACTAGGCACCCCCCCCCCCCCAAACTCCACCCATGTTCTATATAACCACTAGAACAAGCTTTTACCTGTGCTGGATTAGACTGCCCCCTCTGCTGGAGGCTTTTTATTCACTTGTTATCTGAACAAAACATGATTAACTCCCGTAATGGGTTATACCATGAATTATTTCACATATCGAACATTAATTTGCAATGTAAATCCAATTACTAAAGTTATATTAATTATATTTCTGTCGTGAAAATGATTTTTAATAACTTAGATTTTATATATTTAACAAATGAGGCAGAATTATGAAATTCGTCTATTCATCTATCCAGTAACCCTTAATATCTATAAATCTGGAAGTTTTGCTGTTAGTATTAAACTCTAATCATCACTCGTCTCATTTGCATTGGTTGCTAGGTAACTGCATAGCTGTTTGACTTGTTTTACAGCATACGGGGGAAAATAAACGGTCATTAATTTAACATTGTTGGGGGTTTAAAGGTGCCGTCTGTGTCAATCCAATCATACAGACCCAAAGGAGTGTAGATGAAGCAAAACTGAAAAACTTTAGCAATACTAATAACATAACATGACTTAATTGTGAATTTTAGTAATTTTAATAATACATAAAAAGTCACCTTCTGTTTATCTGTGGAAAATATTTCTTTAGTGGTTGCTAGTGTGTGTGTTGATGTGTTCAAAATGTAGATAACTTGTGCACAATCCAGCAATAACAGAAGGCAGTCTACACAGACTTCCATTTGTACGTGCACGGTAGCGTGCTAACATTTCCTGAGGCTAGAGCACGTCAGAGAAGAGGTCTCAGAAGAGTCAAAGAGATTGCGGAGACTGGGCTCATGATCTGTAAAACATTTCGGCTACAAAGCCACTACAAGTCTTAAAATTGTAAATGCAAGGCAAAGTAATGCATTTTCAGGTATTAATGGAATCGTTCTGAAATCTATATATTATGCAGTTGCGTTCTATGCCATTTGTTTATTCATTTTTTTCATTGTGGTATTTTTGAAGGGCTTTTTACTATGTTTTCTTCTGAATGTATCTGAAGGGAATGAGGAGGGGGCGACTCTTTATTGTTCTTTGGGACTAAAACAATTTCCTTGTTTCCCTTGCTATATAACCTCAGAACTCACATATTAGACATCTGTTTAGACTTTGCACGCTTTTAATAAGTCAAAATGGTCCTAGTTTCAGAAGAGCTTTCCTGACTAAATTCAGCGCATTGCCGTTTGCAATATGAGAAGACCTCATTTTTCATTGGCCATTGCTAGGAGATAAGTTGGTTGCTAGGAGATAAGAGCCCTTGCCCGAGACACGGGCTGCGTTCCAGTTCACAGACTGGCGCTCTACATATTGTAATAGTACTTATAGTATGTACTCCCGCAAAGTACTAATTATCAAACGTGGGAAGATTTACACTATCGGCTACAATTCTGGAATGCGTTTAATTTATTCATTGTTATTGGTTTATTTTATTTTCATTTGGTTTATTTAGATTTCTTACCCACACTAAACTAGTAGGGTTATGTTTTGTCTTCTTTCAATATTGACATTTCCATTGACGTTCACTTTATTTACTGAATTTACTTGCAACTTTTTAAATGAAAGTCAAAAGGTCAATTAGCAAATACAATAATACAAGGTAACCATCTATTCATTCATTTTTGATACCCTCTTGTCCTATGCAGAGTTCCCTATCCCCGGAAGCTATGGTCGCAGGGTTGGGAATCACCCAGGAGGTGGCGCCAATTGCTACGGTGTTAAGGGATACCCCGGTATTTAGATATCCCAAAAGTGTTATCTTTAATAACAGAAAAATACAGATGCTCCTCTTTACCGCCCAAGTCTAGCGCCAGCCCAATGTAGGGCACATTGACACACCCTCACACCTACAGGCAATTTTGTGTGCTCCAATTCACCTGCCCATGTGTTTGTACTGTGGGGGTCCCCCCCTCCCCCACTCTCTCTCTCTCTCTGTCTCTCTCTCTCACACACACACACATACAAGGAAAACATATTGAATAGTTTCAGCTTGATGGAGGCCCTCACTTCCATCCATCCATCCATCCATCATCTCCCACTTAAACCGAGGTCCGGTCGCGGGGGCAGCAGTCTCAGCAGGGTAACCCAGACTTCCCTCTCCCCGGCCACTTCGCCTAGCTCCTCTGGGGGAATCCCGAGGCGTTCCCAGGCCAGCCGGGAGACATAATCCCTCCAGCGTGTCCTGGGTCTTCCTTGGGGCCTCTTTCCAGTGGGACATGCCCGGAACACCTCACCAGGGAGGCGTCCAGGAGGCATCCTAAGCAGATGCCCAAGCCACCTCATGTGGCTCCTCTGAACGCGGAGGAGCAGCGGCTCTAATCTGAGTCCCTCCCGAATGACTGGGCTCCTCATCACTGCTGACGCCGCACCGATCCGCCTGTCGATCTCCCGCTCCATCGTCCCCTCACTCATGAATAAGACCCCGAGTAACTTATACTCCTCCACTTGGGGGAGGACCCCCTCCCCAGCCTGGAGAGAGCATTCCACCCTTTTCTGGCTGAGGACCATGGTCTTGGATGTGTAGGTGCTGATTCTCATCCCAGCCGCTTCACACTCAACTGCGAACTGCTCCAGTGAGAGCTGAAGGTCACGGTCCGAAGAGGCCAACAGAACCACATCATCTGCAAAAAGCAGAGACCTGATCCTGAGGTCACCAAACTGGACACCCTCAACGCCCTTGGCTGCACCTAGAAATTATGTCCATAAAAACTATGAACAGAATCGGAGACAAAGGGCAGCCCTGGCGGAGTCCAACCCTCACTGGAAACGAGGCACCAGTCATACATGCATACATGCAATTGAACTTCTTTTTCTTAAAAATTATATATATATATACACACATGCGCACACACACACACACACACACACACACACACAATTTTAAGCTATATAAATATATGCATATATACGATTACCCCAAAAGTACAACATATATTACATTTATCATTGATTTATTCATAATTACATATAAAACAGCTAGATTTCATGTTTCAGATTTGTTTTAACATTATTCCCTATTGGCCGGTTGAACAGCGTTGCATAAGAGATTGTTTGAAGATTTTTGAATGCCAGCAGGTGGCAGTATTGATCAACGCTGCAGGTTCAGTCTGACTGGTCTCCGTGTTGAAGACCAATATGTCAGGAAAAACTACTAAAAACCCCCAAACCTAATCACACATCTCATAATCCCATTACACACCGATTTGTTATTCTTATTAGTTGCTCGGCAAACCTGACTGGAAAAGCATGCCAAACTTTCCCCTCTCTCATTACATTCTGATGATGATGATGATTTTAACCTTATATGGGGTATGCTTTCGCTAAACAGATTTTAAATCAGAATATTTTTTGTCTATTAATCTGTCCAATAGTCAAATATATCAGTTTGGCATAGTCATGTTATTGTTGAAGTGTCCATCCACTGCAACATGCAATAGATACATTTCAGTTATGTACATCACAGGTCATAGACACGAAATCACACAATGTGGGGAATGTGGAGATGCAAGTCTTTGGGCCAAGGAAACCCACGGTGTATCTGGAGAACATCTACAGATACAGAGCACAAGTGGGCTTCCCCTTAAACAAATTTTATTTTAAATCAAATCTAAACAGTATATTGGCGTTTTAATGTTCTTGCAAATATTACTCTCCGATCCGTATCTGTATTGTTCCTTTACCTTGTTTTTTTGCCACCAGGGGGCACTGTATACTGCTTCTTTATGAAGGACAGATTGCCTTTCATAACAGTCTAAGCTATTTGAATCAGGGTAACCTGGCTCCCTGACTGCTACCTCTCACACAATTGTTGGGGTTTGACTGCACCAACCGGCCGGGAGCTTGACATCCAAGTACCACGTAATTATGTCATTAAACTCAGCTACTTAAATTGAATTCTGTTGCTTATGTGGGAATACCAAGTATCTTGATTTAGAACGTGTTCTCATGATACATCTAAAACATATAAATTTTCCGTACCATTAGACCATTTTTAAAACTACCTTTTTATTCACATGGATATTTTTCCAGTATAGTAGACTTAACCTTACCATAACAACACCATTTATTACCTTTTCAATAAATTTCTGACCCAGTGCGATATTGCTTCTGGACACACCTGAGATGAACCGGTTTGACCAGCATGGCCAACACTCAGGCATATTATTTCAGGATTACACCGGAGGCTCAAATCCACATCACATGAAGAGAATTTCCAGTCTGGGATGAACTGGCTCAGGGCGGCCCCTACACATCGGCAGTGATCCCACATTAATGCATTCCTACGTCATCCACTGGCACTTGTACGAAATTCACAGCAGGCCTTCCAGCTACAGGGTTTCTCCCTGGTGGTGATTAATCGGTCCAACCTTTGAGAGACTTAAGTTAGATTTTAGTTTCAATATAAACCCATTCATCAAAATTCTACTCATTAACCATCAATAATCTTTAAGGGTACCTTAACATCAAGTTTACTTATGAATCAATCAGATAATCTACAATGATTTTTAGTCTTTGAAGACAAAGAATAGTATCTGCTTTAAAAAACAGCCTTGTCCTATGTTTAAACATTTATTTGTGGAGAAGCATGTGACCCTGCAGGGCGTCTCTCTCACCATCTATATAAAGACAATACAAACCAGGATAGTTTCTTAATACCATGGTTGCATAGTGAAAATAAACCTCAGGATAAATAAAACCTAGACTAATCATATTTTAGTGCTTGGGTTCCTCTCAAAGACAAAACGCTTATACCCTGCAGTTTTCCCGAAAGCTCCCCAGCAAACATTTTAACCTCACTTCAACTAACATTTTATGGCTTAGCGCAAGATACCAATCCAAGTGCTGTTCAGTGCTGGGTAACTCAGGGTGAAACCTACCAGAGTCAGCAGAACAGAGAACATCTTAGACTTCATTCCAGGAAATATCACGTCGACCAACCAGACATCCATTCATGTGTATTTTGGGTCATGGGTGGAAGCCAACATGGATAAAGGAAGGACATGCAAAATCTATGCCCATAGAATCCGGGTCGGTATTAAACCCATATCACCACCCAATCTCACCACTCCGCTCCACTCATCACGTACAGGTGATTAATACGGATGTGTATGTACACACACACACACACACACACAATTTAAATAAACAAATAAATGCAAATCTGGTACCATTATACTTGGGGGCAAAAAATAAATAAATCAGAAACAGTTCAGATATTTGGGTAAAAATTGCTGTAGATGGGAATTCTTGTAGATGTACATGAAGTAGATGGAAATTTGGAAAAACAATCTTTGTCTGCACAAGAGTTAATTAAGAAAATTACACCCCAAAGCTCAAAGGTTTGTCCTCAAGGTCAAAAAGTAGCAGTGTGGACACATCAACTTTCACTGTACACACAAAAACTATGACATTGTGATGTCCGTGTGAACCAATGCAACATGCTTAATACTAACAACTCAGAACAGTTATTCTCAAGAATCTTATGCAATACAACTGAACAGGAAGGAAAATATGTAGCGTGATGAACTCGACAGCTAAGGTCAACTACACGTATGACTTCAGTGCAAGCCAGTGCCAAGGTTGCCTACATGATATTTTGGACAGTCTTAAATAGCAGCCATCACCACTAGGGTCAAAATTCTTGAAGCTTATTTTGGCAAGTGTAACAGCAAGGGCATGAACACGTGAAAACGCTTTACAACTATAGTACAAGTCAGCAGGTCAGAAGCCAGAGACTTCCGCCACACTGATCTAGCTTCATTCAGAAAAACTGTTGCCATTAAATTTGCCATAATCCAGGTTCTCGGTAAAATTGCAAGGCAACTTAGTTGAAAATGATTAAAGCAACTGACAGTTTGTGTATTTCAGGTTGTATTTATTAAAGCAATGGTTAAAAACACCGGCTAGATGACGGGTAGAGCTCTGTCCAGTCAGGTTTCTTTGCGGGAATGACAATGGTTAGAAGGGTGAGGTGGGAACAGAAGCCACATAATTTATACCCCCATTTCAACTAGTAGTCAAATACTAGTTGGTCCCTATAAACAAGGCAGAATGACGGTTCTTCCAAATGTACAAGATATGTTACATTTACCATTTCAGCACTCTTGGCTGCATACAACACATTTAGATAACTTTCTTCAGCTCATCGTAAAGCACCAGCACAAAGGCTCCTCCCATACCCCTGAGAACGTTCGACCAGGCACCCTTGAAAAAGGCTTTGGCACCCTCATCTCGGGAGATCTTCCTCCAGCAGTCAATGGTACCAGTGTACATGATGTCAGCTGTAGATACAATTTCAGAATCACGAATTACCAGTGCGTTAAAACCGTCCGTTATCAAAGAAAATCTAATATACCAAACTGACAC
>JAODUD010000038.1:6256022-6271822 GCA_026784285.1 Stomatorhinus walkeri
GGGGGTTAAATTCTTACATTTTTCATTAATGAGGTCCTTTGGAAGTTTGAGGATAACATGTAAACAAAACATTAAATTCAAATCTTGTTTTAATACATTCAAAAATATATATTGCCTCGCTCCGCACCACACAAACCTGCGCTGGCCTGCTGTGCACTGGACCAAAAGGGAAAAAAAATCCAGAAACTGCTACCTGTATTCCTTCTTCAAGTCTCAGTGGCAGGAGATCAAAGGGGATTTTACTCTTCTAACAGACAGGTATACGCAGATGCTGCTAAGATCAGATGAGAATCTCTAAATCCCATGCTTGTAACCTGCTGGCTGAGCTTTTGTCATCGCGGGGCAAAGGGAGACAAAACCGTAAGATAAGGACTGAAGCCCCTGGCTGTTCCCTCCACACAGGCTGAATAAATGCCCTTTACTTACTAGGTATGTACGCCGTAAAATGTGGGGTCGTAAGCTTTTATGACAGGATGCAATGGCCTTTCTGCACACAGCAAAAGCCTGCAGTATAAAGCTGAGTAGGTCTGATCTGAGCCTCTCAATCATTATAGGCCCGTCTGCATTGACCACGTCACCCAGGGTCACAATTCTAGCAGCACATTTTATTGCCCGGAACTTCCCTCGGACAGCTAAGCCCCGCCAACAGTCCTTTTGTGCTGCATCCCTTCCCTTCGCTGCCCCCTTTTTTCCTTTTAGCACTGGAAGGTCTTTCAGTCATTATTTCATCACCTCAGTGCTATATCCTCCCGTGGCTGGTTTTTTTTCCCGACCGGCGCGGGTTTACTTATTGACAGACCTCCATTTTAATGCTTTCTTTAAGATTCAACACTCCGGGATGCTTTGAAAGGTTTCCACCACAGAAGAGGAAACTGCTTCAAAAAAAAACATCTGTTGAGACCTAAATAGGAAACTGAGAAATTCTGCCATGGTGAAAACTAAAGGACTCAATGACAATGAGTTGCATTTACATGTAAGGGATGCAGGACAGTAAAGGCTTTGATTTTCATAAAAGACACATAACATGAGGCACTGGATTACCTTTCCTGTGAGAACAGAAGGGAATTCTGCATCAAATTTGTTGCTTAGGCCAAACCTGCAGATTAAAGACAAAAATGGCAAAAAATCAGCCTGATGGAAGTAAAAGGGGAATTAAAAATCAGCTGTATCTCACACAAACGTACAAATGCTACTGCTGATTAATGCATTTCCCTCCTTAAGAATGAGTTGCACTGTATCTCTGGTCTATGTGGAAGAGATGTTCAACATTTTTCTTTTCATCATATTCACCACTGACTGGTTCTACATTTCTGTATATGACTATTGTTTTGTATGTTTAATGTCTGTCCTGTGCTGCCTCATGCTGTGTTACAGTCTTACTTCTGTATGAAAAGTGTAATTTTGCTGTAATCTCCATATATTGTCTAAGTGCTCTTGTCCTTTAATGTCTGCACATTGAGCTTGGAGATACACAGTTTTACACACTTGTTAATATAACATCATATGCATTAAAATTCTCAATTTAATTACATTATATGGCTGAGTAACATTGTCATTTAACGTATTACCAAATATTACATGCAATACATGAAATACCTTAATCAGCAATAAGACCATGCAATGCAATGCTGACTTGTGTACAGCGTAACACTTAGGAAAGGTTGAACTAAGTTCACATCATGAAAATGGTCAGAAAGGTAGTTTATTTACAATTATAAAAAAAATCGAATGCAGATATCCAATTAAATATTGTAATCACTCAGGAGGTAATGCAGACAAATCCCAGGGGGGTTGGACCTAAATACTGTTACTCTGATATTTTATCAAGAAGGTGAACTATTAATTCACGTATGTGACACCTGAAACAAAGATTCAGCGCACGTCAGCTGTAAGTTCACGGGCTAAACAAAGTTTCGCAAAGGCAGCGCGCCTGACGTGACGCTGACCTGACAGACGAGAAATGGGGACGGAATGTATAAATCTGTAAACATGTTCATCAAAAAGGTAGAGGTTTTTTTGCGGTACCAAACCTCCTCCAAAAGCTTACTGGTAGGGAAACTGCTACTTTTCTCTCGATGAAAGTGCTACCGTTAATTACACGGAGACTGAGACTACTCGCCAACCTCGAACATTTTATGAGAATGAGCGTTTAAAACAAGCACAAAACCTATGCATGGTGTATTTTAAAACGTTGTAACGGAAAAGACGTATTTTCCCGCACTTAAACCGCATTTAGGCTAGGAATGTAGCACTTCGGCTAAATTGTATTTGCAGTCCCTTTGTTCCCTGTTTACATTTGAGTTGTCGACACCAAATTTGCGAAGCACTGGTACGGTTATCCACTACACGGGGCCCGCTGTCAGCTACAAGTTCCCCCAAAGGTTTGGCTTATCCAGATACTAACTTGCAATCCCCTTAGCCATAACGGCAGGCTAACTGGCACACATAACTTTGGAAGTTATCTTTCCTACCCAAGCAGACTGAGCTGAGTGACAACAGAGCGGGCATTGCTTTTCCACCACGGCTCCCGTGTCTGCCGAATGCACTGCCCGCCTTTGAGCTAACGGAGAGTTGCAGTGTCTGGCTGACGGCCCGGCCTACACCCACAACACGGCCAAAACAATCGGCACCAGCAGCTAAGTGATTAATATCGGCGACGCGCGACTTGTTGTGCTCCACGGGGTGGCTTACACAGTGATGTGGCCGGCCCCCCGCATAACCACCGGTTCAGGGCAGTATCTGGGCAGGTGCTCGTCGCTCACTACCCGCTCGTCGTCCTCGTCCAGTTCATAGATGGTGTCGAAATCCGCCATGTTTGGCAGTAGGACGGTCATGACGTAGCACGCGCTGCATAGACGTAAGGCGCGCGGCGACATCCGCCGGCGCTGACGGGCGGCGCGCGCCGCGCAGCTCCACCTGCGGACCGTACCTGCCGTGCAGGTAACGTGACGGTATTTGCACAACTTCTGCGCACTTGGCCGGTGTAAAATGATCTTTCCTTAACCTCCCCTGTGAGGAGCGTAAGTTTGTATTGGCAGCATTGCGATTTTTGTAAACAAAACACAGAAGGGAAATCAATGTTGCATTAAAAGGTAGGTTATTTATACGCGTATTGTCAGCAAAGCGTGAATTTTTTATTTTAACCTTTTTATTATTTCATACAAAAGTAAATTAATTAACACATGTTGGAGACAAGTTAAACAACAGATACAAAGCCAGTGTAATAACCCGACAATGTCCAATGCCTAAAATTATGTAAGGCTGGAGGTTTAAAGGAAAGTCAAGAGCTTCATTAAGAGCTGCCCTTACGACTGTCAATGGGAAGGCACGATTGATTAAAAACACTTATGTTTACAAGACATTTTCACAGAATATCTAGTGGTGTCTGGTTGTGTGTGAACTTGAAGAACAAAATTATTTAAAATATAAATGTGAAGGTTGATGGCAGTTATCAGCAAACTTTGATCAAGCAAATCGACATTTTCCAAGAAGTCATGATAGTCAGATAACCGTAGCTTTGCAGTCTTGGTAATACACTGCTACAGTACTTAACAGTACTGTAAAATGCTAAAAGTAGTGTTTTAAAGACATTACACACCGTATTTGAAGAGTCGTACAGATGTTAAAGCCTTTAAAAAAATAATCAGAAATATTTTTCCAAATAATGACATCTATTTATTACGTATTTTTTCTGTGAAACCTGAATAGCTGTTATGTGCAAACTATCATGCCAACATTTCATCCACAAAGTTCTTCAGAAATTTTACAAAAACATGACAAATACAACTAAGTGTAGAGCCACGACTATGAGGTAGCGCATGTTAGGAAACTGCACAAATGAATGTATATACTAATCTATACAGTTATGGGTAACTTAGCAGCACTTAGGAAAAGATCCCTGTATATTAAAAGCAAAGTTTGTTTTAAATATGATACAACATACAGGTTTCTTTGTGCAATTAAAATCAATATGATTATGCACTAACAGGTGCAATACAAATGATTGCAGTTTAAATATTAACCACCGATTTACATTAATGTCATTTTAAACAGATGTTTTCAAATTATGTGAAACAGTTAACTGATGGTTCATTGCTGTACTACTTATTTTTTGCCAGACTGTCTTATCAAAGAAACAGTGACTGAATGTAACGAGTTCATTTCGTATTTAGTGCAAAAGACATTGTTTCAATTCCAAAGAATAAAACATGCTAATCATTACCTGATGGTTTGCATGTATTTAACTTTTTTGTTGACTGTAGATCTAAATGGACCATTTTCTGGACTAGTGTGTGTGTGTGTGTGTGTGTGTGGTGAACCATTTGTGCAATACAGCTTTCCAAACAATTCCAAACATCATACATCATGACCTGGGTCTACTGTGGGACTGGCTTCCATACTGGCAAGACAAGCTCCCAGTGCATGCAGATGTACCTGGCCAGTAAAGTGAATTCTGATTCAGAGTCTGATGTGATTGACAGTAAACATTAGCACTGTATCCTCTATATGGAAAATACCTGAATGAATTATTTTGATTTAAACAGCATAACACCAAAAATATATCAAACCCAAACATGAGCAGACATTAACATATATAAAACACACCAAAAATATCAAGTTAATTAGAAAGAAATTCATTCGATATTGTGAAGAGCGTCCAGCGTTAGATTTTTGGTAATCGGACAGCGTATCAGGCCAGGCAGCACTGTATTCCTCTAAGCAAGTCTTGAATGATATGACTCCGTCTTCGCAGTGTTGGACCACGGGCTGAGGTCTGCTGTCCAGTGTCTTCTCAATGTGTCAGAGTGCTCAGTTAAATTAGCAGTTCCAAGTTAGAAATTATTTGGCTTCTACTGAGTAACGGTGACTTGCTGTAAATTCCCAATAGACTGTACATTGTTCATTCCTGAAGGTGGATAGAGGGAGATGTGGATTTCGGAAGGGCTCAGTGATGGACGCACTGGAAGCGGGCTGACAGAGCCAGGGTCACTGCGCAGTGAACTGCCATTGCTATCGCACTGGCTCACGTTCCGTTTGATTAATTTTCTCTCTTTTGCTCTGCGATTTTGAAACCAGATCTTTACCTGTAGAAAGATACAAAGTTACTGCAACTATATATAACTAACTAAATATATATATATACACACACACACGCACATTTAAAGCACATATTCAAACAGCAGCATTTGTCATATTGAAAAGAGTATTTTTTTCCTGTATCTGACCTATTGTAATTCTTAGAAGATACATGGATGAAAAAATGCACTAAGTTTATTAATGATTGGTGTGCCAGGTTTATGAATGTTATAAGGCTGGGGAACATTCTGGACAGAATGCCCGTCCATTATTGCAGAGTATGCGCACACATAGACAAACACACAGACTTGCATACCATTATTTATGTCTCTTATATATGTTGTAGCGGCGTACCTGTCGCTCAGAAAGTCCAAGATTAACTGCCAGTTCCGATTTTCGTCTGATTGTGATGTATCGATTATAATGGAACTCCTTCTCTAATTCTAGTCGCTGGTGGTCAGTGTAAACGACTCTGTACTTCTCCTTCGTCCTTGTTTTACCTATTAGAAAAGAACAAAACTTATTTTAAGCAAATTAGATACAGAAAAGCTTTAGATAAAAAGCTTTACATTATTAAATGCACAACCCACAACAAATGTTTTTATGTTAATGCAATATAGACATGTATCTGCAAAGGAGATTTTAAACTGTTTATTTAATATTATATATCGAATTAAAACAAGCCAAGACAACATGATAGTCAATACCTAGGAGATCGATTCTTCTTTTCATTCAACAAATATTGTTTTGCGTCTTTTGCATGGATTCCTTTACTTTATATACAGTAAATGACGGTTTTCCTGAATGGGTGTAATTTCTCTGCAAATGATACAGTTATATCTACAGAGAAGCTGCCACAACTGTGTTAGCCAAAGACAAAATACTTACAGCACACAGCTTTTTTATTCAGTGATTCTTTTCTGTACACAAATGTTCTTACCTACAACTTGAGATGGATTGGCCATTCAGAGTACTGGGAGAATCCCAGTTTAATTTTTATTTAAATTAAATTAAATTCTAGTTTAATTTACCTATCCTTGCAAGTCTGAGAAAACTATTTGAAACACATTACAAATTTGTTCTTTATTCTTTTATACGACTTGTCCCGTTTAAAGAAATATTTGCCAAATATTTACTACTGTTATGATTCATTATTTTCTCACATAAATAGTACATTATGTTGTAATTAAGAAAGTTCTACCATTTTACCGGCTGACCTCATTGAGATCAGCGTTCTCTCAACGTACAGTTTTACTAGAGAGTTCCCCAAGGTCCTCTGACTAAATGTAATATCATGGGTATGTTTTAAATCTCTCTAAACGTTCATATTTATTAGTAACTTAGTAAAATAGGAAGAAATAAAGTATGTACATTTATGAATATATAATATATACATTTAACGGCAAGTAAAAATCGAGCCGTAATATTATAATAATTTCTTTGAAAAATAAAACGGCACGGATTTTAAATTTTTATTTTCGGGGAATTCTGTGTTTTCACCCGGCGGAATAAAGGCGTTTATTTTTTTCTATTCAAGATTTAACGGAATTCTTCATCCCGATTCAAACATTCCTCTGACTGTTTAAGTCCAGTTACTCAAGATATTTCACTTAGTGGAATACATAAAGTGAAATATCTTGTAATTTTTCCAAATTAAGTGCATTTCTGCGCAATGGGACTAAAAGGTGAAAATTTCGAAGGACTTTAAACAAGTAGACGGACTTCAGAAAGGACACATTGACCATTTAAGCTAATGAATTACATAGACTGCATTGTCGCTGATATATATGCATTTATTTTTTATTGGATTTATATGCATTTATTTCTATTACATTTAATTATTTTTCTATTTATTGGGTTTATTATATACTTCACAGAAACAAGTAAACATAAATCCTGTTTTACAGAGAGACGAATGACACGCGTACAGCCTACATTTTTTTCAAATTGTATGAAACGGAAATGAAAAGTTTTTGCCTGTTGCGTGAAAGTGAGTTCTAGGGCTTTTTAATGTAATAATTAATAATGATAGTTAATGGCACTAATTTCTCTTTTGGGCGTAGATGCATTTGATACTTCGGGAGCAGAATACTCGCCTGTGGACGTGGACTGTACCGTCTTGCGCATCCACTGGTATGAATTGCGCCGCTCCGTATCCGGGGAGTGCTCCGTGTCTGCAGTGTTTTCCTGCCCTGGATGTAATGCTGCGGATCCGGGATGGTGCATAGAGGGATAGTCTTGAGAGCAAAAGGAAACCTGTCCTGGCGATAAGCTGTTAATAGGCGCAGGTATACTGTTTGGGGGCCCGAGTCCGTACGTCCCCCAGTCTTCCCTCGGTGCTCCGTAAGAGGGGGTCCAGGTCCCCGAGGACTGAGAGTGGCAATCCATGTTGGGTACATGATGATATCCCGTATAATCGGCGTACTGTGGCGTGGACACAAAGTTCTGTGGAGGCATATTGATGCTGGATCGTCTTACGGTTCCTTGGTGGTACATGGTTCCTTCTGTTTCCAAAAGGTATCCCACGTACATGACTCACAAATATATAATTTATGGAGACATAATGTTTGCGGGAAAAAAGGTATGGGTGAAATGTCTCCTGAGTCGATAATTTAGACGGAAGAAGCTCTGTATTGTCCACTGGAAGTTCCCAAATCGGCGGTTATGAGACCTACTTCCTGACGCGCCTCAGTTGCACATGATTAAGCTAGTTGACAAGGTGCCGGTGGCAACGGTATACCAAGTCTTACCTGACGTCAGACGAGTTCTTAGATCTAAGACATTTGCATTCAAATAGACTTCTAAGGCTGCCAAACACAACTTGCGGCTGCCCCTATCCCTCTTTGCGCATTACCCAGTGCGCATTCAGTGCACAGTGTTTCACAAAAATGCGCATCAAACGTCGTGCATCTAAAACTTCTGGCTCTCAGTTAAATGACCATGACTAATAACTCAGTTAGGTAATACCTTACATGTACGAAACCGGATCCTGCAATAATAAAAGAACGTGAAATATGCCAGTTACTATGTAGCGTATATGTCGTTGCACATTTAAAAGAATTCAGCCTTGGCTGTTACATAGGCGTTCGCCGTATTTTAAACTTAATTACTTTAGTGTGATGTTAAAATGTTTCAACGTTTTTCCAATGTTTAAGTGCAACAAATACACGCATACAAACGTTGACCTATGTATAGGAACGACAAACGGTTATCTTAATATTTGCATGTATTACGCAAGTTTTAAATTATATAAAAAGGAAAGTTCGTGTGTTTTCTCTTCCATATTAGTCTTTATGGTCGGTAAAAAGTTCCTAGTATGGGAACGTGGCATTTCCACACTCCCAGGCGACGAGTCATCCGATAAACGCGAGTGTATGTTAGTTATTTTCGGGTCAAAGAGGTGCAAACTGTGAAGCGACTTCTCTTGTCGCGAACTTTTCACATTCACATTAATTCACACTTCGACACTTTGGAGTCACACTTCACAGCTAATTCCGGTTGAAGGAAACCCTTGAAAGCCCATATGCACCCCAATCTTCTGTCGGTACATCCCGAGAAATGAGCAAAACAAAACAGATATTTTTAGTAGCTTGAGAGACATGAGTTTATACCGATCTTATTAAACTTAGCGGACAGTATGCTTGTATTTAAATGTCCATTGCATTTTATAATATATTTTCAAACGGTATCCAGCAACACATTTCTAAACAAAATATATTAAAATATATGTAGTTTCCAGCAAATAATTGTCGAACAAGATTATTGTTTTGGTTTGATATGATTTTTAATTGCATTAGTACTTATAGCCTATTTTATCACTTCATCAAATACACTTTTTAATCTCTTGCTTGTCTGGAACAATGGAACCTGTAAATCTTTGCGGACGTCTTCTCTTGACGCCAGAAGGAGGCCTAACGAAAAACGCCAATTTTATAGTTTATTTCAGCTAAGATGATGTTATGGTGAGAAATAAAGATGTAACCTATTTGAATTAAAATAATAAAAACCGAATACACGTGGTATGTATGTTTTATTGTCTTAGACGATTATATATTATTTTCCACTGTCTTTATTTTGACTAGCACATCGCATACCATAACCGATGTTTTACCAATCAAATTAATATAAAAGATGCCGTTTTCTATCTATTAAAGAGATTTAGTACAAGTGTTTTATGTGTCGAACCATAAACCGATCAGTGTCATTCTGTCTGGCCTCCAATAACTTTAACAGTAGCTTTCTTCCTGCCTTTCCCGTCATCTGTCGTAAAAATTGAGGATTTTAAATTAAACGATCAAAAGAAAAATCGTAGCAGCAGAATGCCGTAATTATCATAATTATTGGGGGGAGTCTGCGCCTCTGCGGGTTTGCCTCCTGTACTGGTGACAAGAAAATCGCCGGTTCACATGTCAGGGTCGGCAAAACGCTTGTTAGCACGGCCTTTAGACCCCAATTGCTTCAGGGACTAACTGATCCTGTTTTGTAAGTTGCACGCTCCTAAATAACTAAGTGTTAATTATCTACTATCTTCTTAGGTAGTGATTTAACCAGTTGTCATGGGTTTTTTAATTGGCGCCGTGTTGCCCTCTACCGGTCAGATTATGATACGTTCAACCCAATCTCTTTCGAAACTGTTGCTCTGCTTCCCCTTAGCGGTTACTTTGCGAAATTGAAAAAAGTATTATTTATTCAGTTTGCATTGTGTATACCGCAGCCTTGGCCCTGTCATCGTGTATACCACAGCCTCGGCCCTGTCATCGTGTGTACCGCAGCCTTGTCTCTGTCATCGTGTGTACCACAGCCTTGTCTCTGTCATCGTGTGTACCACAGCCTTGTCCCTGTCATCGTGTGTACTGCAGCCTTGTCTCTGTCATCGTGTGTACCACAGCCTTGTCCCTGTCATCGTGTGTACCGCAGCCTCGTCCCAGTCATCGGGTATACCGCAGCCTCGTCCCTGTCATCGTGTATACCGCAGCCTCGTCCCTGTCATCGGGTATACTGCAGTCTCGTCTCCCATCATTGTGTAAACCACAGCCTCATCCCTGTCATCGTGTATACCGTAGCATTGTTTCTGTCATCGTGTATACCGCAGCCTCATCCCCCTTCATTGTGTATACCGCAACCTTATCTCTGTCATTGTGTATACCGCAACCTTGTCTCTGTCATCGTGTATACCACAGCCTCAGCCCTGTCATCGTGTATACCACAGCCTCAGCCCTGTCATCGTGTATAACCGTAGCCTCATCCCTGTCATTGTGTATACCACAGCCTTGTGCCCCGTCATCGTGTATACCGCAGCCTCATCCCTGTTGTGTATACCACAGCCTCGCCCCTGTCATTGTGTGTGCCGCAGCCTCGTCACCTGTCATCGTGTATACCGCAGCCTCGTCACCTGTCATCGTGTATACCGTAGCATTGTTTCTGTCATCGTGTATACCGCAGCCTCATCCCCCTTCATTGTGTATACCGCAACCTTATCTCTGTCATTGTGTATACCGCAACCTTGTCTCTGTCATCGTGTATACCACAGCCTTGTGCATTGTCATCGTGTATACCGTAGCATTGTTTCTGTCATCGTGTATACCGCAGTTTCATCCCCCTTCATTGTGTATACCGCAACCTTATCTCTGTCATTGTGTATACCGCAACCTTGTCTCTGTCATCGTGTATACCACAGCCTTGTGCATTGTCATCGTGTATACCACAGCCTCGTCCCTGTCATCGTGTATACCGCAGCTTTGTCTCTGTCATCGTGTATACCGTAGCCTTGTTTCTGTCATTGTGTATACCGCAGCCTCGTCCCTGTCATCGTGTATATCGCAGCCTCATCGCCTGTCATTGTATATACCCCCAGCCTCATTACCTGTCATTGTATATACCCCCAGCCTCATCTCCTGTCATTGTATATACCCCCAGCCTCATCACCTTTCATTGTATATACCCCCAGCCTCATCACCTTTCATTGTATATACCCCCAGCTTCATCACCTGTCATTGTATATACCCCCAGCCTCATCACCTTTCATTGTATATACCCCCAGCTTCATCACCTGTCATTGTATATACCACAGCCTCATCACCTGTCATTGTATATACCCCCAGCTTCATCACCTGTCATTGTATATACCGCAGCCTCATCACCTGTGTCTGCATGTGTATGTGTGTGTGTGTGTGTGTATGTGCGGGTGTGTATATGTGTGTATGTGCAGGTGTGTATGTGTGTGTGCCCCACCATGCATTCACACCCTCTGCTATCCATCCGCCCACCCTGGGTCCTGTGCTTCCTGCGATGGTCTTCAGGCTCATTACTTCCCTCTGCTTATGGATCCATCCATCCATCCATCCATCCATTTTCCATAGCTGCTTGTACTGTGCAGGGGGTTCACAGTCTATCCCAGAAGCTAGAGGTGCGAGGCAGGGAATTTTTTGTCGAGCACAGACAGCCATGTATAAATCCTAACAAAGCCATGGAAAATATACATCATGTCATCTGACATTAGTTTGTACTTACAGGTGTTTTGTCCTCATCAGCGACGCTGGTGCTCAGGCTCCCCCTGGTGGCTACATAGAGAATTTGCACAGCGGTTAGGATTTCTGGCCAGTGCAGTAGCTGAACCCAGACTGAACAGTGGGTCGTCGTTAAAATAAGACTGTAGTCTTATATTTTTAGAGCCTTTTTTTTAATGTGACTCTGCTAGTACTGGGGGCTGTAGTAGGCATTTGGCTTCTTCAGCGGATGTAACATCTTCACATGCTGTTTTCCAGAATTAAAACAGGATACGAGGAGCGTGAGTTCTGCTTCAAAACATCTCTATTTTTTCAACTGGATAACAGGAAGGGGAGTGTGCAGGAACCAGCTTTTTTCTGTTCTGCCTTAACGTTGTTTGCAGTTTTCTTAGAAAAAAAAAACGAAAAATTTGAAGAATTTTAAAAGCAATATGTGCAATACTTCATGATAGTATTTTTTTTTGTAATGTCAAGCTATAAAACCCATAAATTACTTGTAAATAAAAGCAGTAGAATGTCATTTTATGGCTAAACGTCAAACAGTGATGCCAAAATGACACATGAAGGCCTATGTGAATGACCAGAAGGGGAGAAATACTATTAGTTACTCATTAACATATGATTTCCTATTGTATTCCCCTGACTACCATAATGAGGAACTTAATGACCATACTTTCACTATGCAGCATCTTCTTGGTCAGCATATGACTACATTTTCCAGTAACTTGCCTCTGCTTCCTCTTCCCTGCGAAGTCGCATGTTCAGCCATGCAGTGAAAACACTCGCAGACGTCTTGCGAACTGTGGAGTTGCACAAATTCTCTGTTAAAGGATGAGGACAGCAGCTGTATCAGACAGCACATACCTCGCGGGTCAGTTAATGCTGCCCCCCGCTTCAAAGCCCCAAGCTTTATGCTCATATCAACTATTTATTTTTAGTAGCACTTTCAGAAAGGTTCTTATGAATTTCAGAGACCAAATCTAATGTGAAATCTGGTGTCCAACTAAATATAAAATGGGAATTAAAACTTATTCTAAGTTCTATACATTATGCATTTTTTGACTATATGGTGTTGACAGTTACATTTTGACTATATGGTGTTGCCAGTTACATTAACATTTTTATTGCTAAACAACTGATATCAAACATATGGTGCAGAATGTAATTTTTTTTCCTGGTCTTTCGCAATGATCCATATTGTCCAGATTTAAAACCGTAATGTCGACTGCTCCAACGTGGAGAGACTGCCTTCCATTTACAGTCGCTTTTCACATGTGTGTTGAGTTAGAAAGAAACCATTAATGTAGCTCAGTAAAGGTCCAAATTAGTTTACAGAAATATTCAAAGAAATGACATAAATATTTAGATTTTACATGCTTTCAACTACGGCCAGAATAATCAGCTTTAAGGACAAACTGAATGCTTTTAATTATGAACATCAGCTCCACCAGCTATCTCAGCACAGTCTGTACATAAATTGCAAACATGTACCAAATATAGAATATGCATTATATCATCATATTTTCTGTTTTCCTTTCCAGTTGTTTTTTATATTCTCACAATAAAGGGTACCAGCCTTTACATGTCGATAGTGCTGTACTCTCAAGGGTCTGGCCTAGCTGTAGGTAAGTGTACCTTGGGTCTAATTTAAGGTACAGAAATGGAATCTGAGGAACATCCCTAAGGTAGAAGCAACATTAATGTACCCCAATGGTGCCAAAAGGTGCCTCAGAGTCTATTTCTGTACCTATAGCTACAGGGTACAACTGGCAGACCTTTGAGGCTACAGGGTAGTATTATTTTTTCTCTGACAGTGTATGGCCAAGACAGTGAAATGCTAATTGACCTAATCGCGTGTCTTTGGCTTGTGGGAATTCGAAAGTGAAGGTGAGACAAACATGGATACGTGACAAAACGAAGGGCGTATGGGAGTGCGAGAGAATTGTCCCCAATGTGAGAGGCTCCCGCGAAATGACACTTAATGGGTCTGCACCGTGCACATACAAAGATGGGGCTCGGAGTCAAACTGAGAGCCCTGGGAACGTAGGGTTGGTCTGCGGACTGTAGGGTCAGTCTACTGACTGTAGGGCTGGTCTGCTGACTGTCATTAATTATTACACAGCATTGATAAGGTTTCAGTAACGCATTCAGGTAAGTATGTTTCTTCTGACACAATCTGACACAAAAATAGTGAATAGTGTCAAAACATGAAATCCAGCGTGATATTGCTATAATGCGGAAGAATCTTTGCTTCTTAACTGGAACAGCGTCTCTCTGTTGACAGTGTCGTTCCGTATCCAGCAGGGGGAGCTGTAAAGCTCACTTGCACTGAGGCTGGGTTCTCAACCTCCATGTAGTTCTGCCTATTGGGCATCTGTTCTCACACGTGGTAATGAGTCTTCAGGCTGCTACCACAAACTGTGCTCTAATTTGAGGTTTGGGAAGATCCTGAACTTCTTCCAAGGATGTGTAATCAGGGTGGTTTTGTACAAACAGCTGAATGTGCAGCATCAATGAACCACTCGTTTAATGCTGACTTCAGGCACTATTCATTTCAGTGTGCAATTCGGCTTATTTCCTTCACACCCACATCTTCTTGAAATATCTGAAATAAAATGGCGATTTTTGCGTAATGTTCTCTTTGATTTGTCATATCATGATTTCTGTAAGTTCACCCCCCTTCCTGAAAGGGGGGTGGGGGATTTCAGGTTTTTGGTGGCTTGTCCAAGTATAATAGGGCTGTGGTGTGAAAGTCTTGCAGCGCTTTGGCTCATAAAGTTGACGAAATAGCTGGGGGTCGTGTGTGGGAGGTCATCAGTTCCCATCCCATGGTCAGAGGTGCGATTTCACCATAGCGCCCTGAAGCAAGGTCTTTAACCCCAACTGCTCCAGGGTTTGGCTTTCCCAGCTGTGCCCCATTTTGGGAAAAAAATGCACGCCAAACAATCCCATTGTCTTCATAAACTCTCGGGCAGGCAAAAGCGTGTCCACCATGGTGGAAATGGATCTACCGTGCACTGCCCATTAATGCATCGTTGGTGTCAATTGAAATCTTTTCTAAATGTGAAAAAATATTTATTATTGTAGAGTTTATGATAGATCTCTTTTTGAGGGGAGGTTGTTCTGGGAATGTGGCAGGTCCTTCCAAGCCAATGACTGTAGCAGATGTTTAGAGAGCTTCACTCCGATTGGCCGGAGCCTCCCCTGCTGCGTGCTCTGCTCACACGCCCTGCGTCGGCGTCTTTTTTTAGCTACCTTTGTTTGTTTGTCGGTCTATGCTACTTCCTACGTTCCCGGTTTAAAAAAAAATGGGATGAGACCGAGTGAAGCCGTAGCTTCCGGCCCCATTGTTTGCCCCGTAGGTGAGAGTCGGGGGGGGGGGGGGGCTGGACCCCACCTTTGTTGGGCTCCCCTAGGAAGCGCATTGTCCTGGCGACCGCGGGAAACGCACTTTTCTAAGCAGGCTCCGCGTGGGCGGACAGCTACAGCAGCGCACCTAATGAGCGGACGGGGGACATGAAAGAATTCCTGGCCACGTTGTTTTTCTTCTGTGGGACAAAAATTTATTTTGGCCATGTTTTAAAGACCCCTTAATGTGTGTCCTCTGCAGAGTCAATGAAGAGAGCGTCTTGTGGCGAGCAGCTTTGTTTTACTAGGAAGGTGATGTGGATGTTGGAATTTGGCACTTGTACTTTAATGCAGTTGTTAAAGGAAATAAATAAAGGAGATAACTGGATGAACAAAGCACTTAGATTGATACAATATATTAGGATATATTGTTCAATGGGGAACATTGCTTTTTAAAGAATTGCTTTAATGGGGTGGCATGATGACAGTGTTTAACACTGGGATCTGGATTTGAATCTCTGCCATGGCTCCGTGTGTGTAGAGTTTGCCTGTTCTCCCTGTGTTGTTATGGACTTTGCCTGTTCTCCCTGTGTTATTATGGAGTTTGCCTGTTCTCCCTGTGTTGTTATGGACTTTGCCTGTTCTCCCTGTGTTGTTATGGACTTTGCCTGTTCTCCCTGTGTTGTTATGGGGCCTGTGGGTGGTGGTTGTTTTGGTCTCCATGTGTTGTTGGGATGGGGGGAGAGGCCCTAAGTGTGGCTATGTGCTTTTGCCTAACTGTATGTTTTGGGGGGGGGGTGGTGGTTGTCTTGGATTCCATGTGTTGTTGGGATGGGGGGAGGCTTGAACCCTGGTCCTGGGAGTGTGAGG
>JAODUD010000038.1:6272494-6284136 GCA_026784285.1 Stomatorhinus walkeri
GATGGGGGGAGGCTTGAACCCTGGTCCTGGGAGTGTGAGGCATGGTTCCTAACCACTACCCTACCAGGCCACCCCCTTCCTTTGTTTTGAATTTGCCAGGATGTCCTTTCCTCACCATTAGTTATACACCAGTGATGTTTCAGGTAAATTAGGAGACCAAGTTGTTGGGTGTCTGTACTGGCTTGTGTGGCTTACTGGGCTAAGTCTCTTTGCTTGTTATCAGAAGGTTGTGGGTTCTAACCTTAGCCTGTCTGTTGTTTTATAGGAAAAGTTGTGCTTAAGGGCTGTGTATTATTATTATAAGTCTTGCTGCTCTCACACTTGTTTAGTAATAGGGTGGGGGCCCTAAGTGTGGCTATGTGCTTTTGCCTAACTATGTTTGGGGGTGGGGGCTGAGGGTGGTGGTGGTTGTCTTGGACTCCATGTGTTGTTGGGATGGGGGGGAGGCTTGAACCTGGGTCCTGGGAGTGTGAGGCATGGTTCCTAACCACTACCCTACCAGGCCAACTCCCACCTTTGTTTTGATTTTGCCAGGATGTCCTTTCCTCACCATTAGTTATACACCAGTGATGTTTCAGGTAAATTAGGAGACCAAGTTGTTGGGTGTTCTCCCTGTGTTGCTATGGACTTTGCCTGTTCTCCCTGTGTTCTTATGGATTTTGCCTGTTCTCCCTGTGTTAGCGAGTTAGCCTGTTCTCCCTGTGTTGTTATGGAGTTCACATATTCTCTCTGTCTATCTAGGTTTATGTTAGTTCATCTATGTATTCATTTATTCATTCGTTTGTTTAATTCCCGCTAATATTTATTGCCATCTAATACTTGTTTTTTATATCGACCTTTTCATCATCAATATGTGATAAGGATGAAAGAAACCCGCACATTTAATACATTTAATGGATACATATTAATATTTTTCTTTTTGACAATAATGTTAATGGTTGAAGTAATGTTAGTAGCAGTAGTATAATGGTATTATTTATGTAATTTTAAATATAATTCTGGATGGAATACCCTTGTTCTAATGTTCAATGCTCTCAATACTGTGTATTTCACACATTCCCCAAATTGCCCTAGCATTCCTCCCTAGTCACTTCAAATGTACTGATTAAGGGAAATGCTGAAACTGAATTATTTGAAGCCAAGCATTGTTGAATTGGGTGCATGCTTAGGGGTTATCAGATGGGCAAAAGGAATTTTTAAGCTTTTGAAGTGCAAATGGAATCAGAAAATTTTACAGATTGTTTTTTTTTATTCCATCGATAAAAAGCAAGAAGTGGAACTTAGTAAAGCCAATCAGGAATGGAACAATGGTATTTCATGTTTGTTTTTCGAAGTACCATTTGTATTTTCTAAATTCTGTTTACTCATACTAAAGATGTAATTAACCAGTATTCCGTCATTCTAAATACATGCTGTTCTGCCTCAAATGGTTCAATATCCACTCTTCAGTCTGATATGTGGAAGCTTAACCTTCTGGACTAAGAATTTAATCTGATGCCCACTTTACCATGAACACAGTAGGGCCAAGCAGAATTGGCCTGATGCCTGTTTGTCTCTGCTTTGATTACTTCTAGCTACACATGGCGCCAGAGTTACCGGACAACGTTTCACAATAGGAAGTCCACTGATTACAAAAAGAATGATTTAGACCTCCTTCCTGTCCTGTTTGTAGAAGGCCTTGGCATTTGCACAAGGAATGCACATAAAGTAAGGATCAACCAGGCTTGTGTCTGTTTAGACCCTAACCCCACCTAACAAGCGTGCTCAGTTCTCACGCCCACACGACAGCCGGCGAGGGTCACATTGGCCACGCAGGTGGAGGTCGGCACATGTCACTACCCACCATGGTCAAGATGGAGTATCTGTTGCCTGGGTCAGGATCCCCAGGTCAGATTCCTCAGGTCAGGTTCCTCAGGTCAGGTTCCTCAGGTCAGGTCAGCAGCCTTTTCCGTGCTGAGCTGTGCTAGCTGGCACTCAGGTCTGGCCCCTTTGCTGTGGGAATCTGCCTTCCGAGGCTGTAGTTATTTATACACTATTCTAAATTTAGAATATGTTTAGAAGTTGTAATTATATTTATAAATTAATTGACTCATCAATTAATTAATTAATTAAATGCATAAAATTCAAATCTGTATTCAAATATTTCTGTGAGCTAGCTAAAAAAATTTAATCACAGGAATCCACCATAACATATAAATATAAAATCTTTATTGCATTTATTTTCTTAGACATATGTCTGAATGCAAATACCCAGTTAAGGAGACAATATAATCAGTGCATACATTTCTCATATTTCAAACCAGAACCACAGCCAGCAATATTAAGTTACACAGATTCATCCATCTTTATACTGTCTATTTAACTGAACATCTTACATATAGAATATTTTAAGACTGAATGTTTACCCTGAAAATACTGCACAGACACATTCAGCCTTGAGCTTAGAGTGTGAAGCAGACCACACCAACTCTGCCTCTGGGTAACTGGGAGTTTCACATCCCAGTCAGTGGCAGTGTAGCATAAAACAGGATCATGTCTCTCGCTATCCCTTCCTATATTGCAGTGTTTCCCAATCCAGTCCTCGCTCTCATGAAAATGTGGACCGTCTGCCATGGTGCTTGGCGGGAGCCAAAATATGGACCGAACGTGGATTCCAGAGGACCGGATTATGAAACTCTGCTTTACTGGGTCAATATTGAATCAGCAATTTCATCTGCCAGCTGGTCATTCCTTGTATCAGACAATGTTCATGTATAAATAGCAGACTGTTCGAATACATCGGTCATATTAAATCGACATATATACAAGAGTATACCCAAAAGAGGTGGATTTTGAATTTTATAAGAAATTGTGTTAGTCCTTTTAGTAGAACAGCTGGAGGATATAATGTCTGTTGGTTAATGTGACAAATTTCAATCAAAATGGAATTCTAAATGTATAAATGATTAGATACATTTTAAATATATTACCTCATTAAATACTGATTGTTTATTCCGTATGTTTTCCAGATAGGATGTTAAAAGCACAATCACAGTGTAATGTGCCAAACCAGTGTGTCACACATAGAAACAAACTGTCAGCAAAATCTTCTCTGCTATTTACTGTTTGACATAAAACAATACAAAGATTTAAAATTCTTCTGAGAAGGCGGTGCTATTATTTCAAACTATGGAAGATAGGGAGCACTTCCATTCTCCAGTGAGGCCTAATATTTGAATAAATGGAGATTATATTGCTGTCAATCTTGTCAAGGTGCTACTCAAGTTAATGTCTAAAAATGGCTTAGCTATCTAACCTGGCAATTTGTATCATGAAAAGAATTTTAACCGTTTCCAGTTTACATTTCTAAATAATTATATATATACAATAAAGGATAAGAGGAGCCTGATTTGGTCATTGTAAAATCAATTACACATTTCTAATTTATGACATGGTACCAGACATAATTAACCACAGTGCAGCATCCCTTGGTATAACTTTGAAAGCTACTAAATGCCAGTGTTTTTGTTTATCAGTAGACAAATTAAGCTGAACACAGAGGAGCACATACCTGAGAATGCATGGGGATTGCATAGGGGGGAGAATCAGCAGTAACTCACAATGCATAGCGGTGGAGGCAGATATGCGGTGTGGTTTTTGAACAGCGCCATGACAACAGGCGTTATTTTCATCCACGATGACTGGTATACAAAGGAGCAGAATTAACTTCAATTGCCTTGAGTTACCTTATTTCTCATTTGGTTTCTTGAGCTAACCTCTGTTTCTTTACCATAACTGAACCACCGAATTTGTTGGCTAAATCTTAGACAGAAAGCAAGGACACCATTTAGCAGATATAGTTCGGCTACCGCCTCAGGCGATGAAAAGCAGGAAATCGGAAGCCCAAGGAAGTGAGTCAGAGTCGTCCTGGCAGTTAAAAAGGTGGCACGGAGTAGCGCATGACGTCGTTGTAGTCCGGGGGCGGACTGTGACACTCCAGGCTGGGGTCAAAGGATGGATCCTCAAGACCGAAGTCTAACGTGGTAACCCGCAACTTGTCCTGCTCCCAGTCCGACAACATGGACTCCTTTGCCACGCCGAGAGGCTTCATTCTGAACAGAAAGGAGAAAATGGACTGAAATCTTCACACATGACCTCAGCTGCTAAGAAATGTTTACTGCATAGATTGAATTTCATATTTAGGAGGTAAAAGAAACTGTGCAGACTGGAAAAATAGAAAGGCACCTGGCATTTTACCTTCGTAAGGTTGTTTATGAAGATTATTAATATCAAGGAGTAAAGGTGCCAGGATCTCAGTCCGGCCGCTCATTGTCAACAGAACTGGCGAAGGACTGTTCTGTGTCTACTGGAACCTGATTATCTGGCCTGACACCGCGGCTGTAATCTGTCAGCTATGTTCTCTATCCATCAATTTTCAGTAAATGCTTATCTATGTTGCACTACGGCAAACGCCATGGCTAAACATTTCCATGCACTAATACGACTAGCATGTGCTACGCTGTGCTTGAAAATTTGCAAAGGCTATTATTTTGCTGGCATATTGCTACAGGAACACTTCAGATTTATATACGAAATGGAACATGGATGGATGGACATAACTGACTATGATCTTATTATATTGCTGAGTGCACTTCTGCAATGCCAACCCACTAGGGAGTGTGTGCAAGCCAGGTGGAATTTTCCAGAACAATGGTATCGCTGAGTAGGGGGACTCCACGTGAAAGTTTAATGAAGCCGCCTCATGTCAAAGGCGACCGTGATGGAACGGCCCGTCGGCGGCCGAGTTTGGGGTAGATTCCGGCTCACACTCTAGGATCCTGTCCATCCCACAGATGTGTGAGTGACAGGCTGCCTGCTCTACTGCCCTCCGCCCAGCGTGTGGCGCCATGAGGAAGGCTGAGCTCACAATGAGGACTGGGCATTAATATGGGGAGTGTGGAGAGGTTGGGGGTGGTGCAACTTGGAAACAATGGTTGCTGGGAGTGGAGACGCAGAATGCACGCCATAGAACCTACTGGAATGTTTACTTGGATCTTAATGACCACCATTAATCAATAAACAGAGCTATACATTTATTACCGAGTAAATGCCTCTTCCTTGATGCTATATTTAATTTTATTTTAAGGATCCTGTCTGATTTTCTTTTGATTGCCTGCAAAAATACTTCTTTTTGTTTGAAACTTTATTTCATTGTTTCTACATGTAACATGTTAAACCACTTGATGGGTGGTGATTTATAATAGAGAGGTAGCCTAGACGTCACTCAGTGTGTCCTGGTGGAATCACAACGGAGGCTGGCGTCCAGCAAGCCGCCCAGAACGCAGCGCTTGCCAGATTTTCCAAGTCGAAGTGTTTCAACTATCAGAGCTCTTAACTTTGATCTCAACTAAATTGTCCCCATATTTGAAGTTTAAACTGCAGTGGTGTCACACTACATTTAACATAAAATAAGATGTAATCTGTTGGGAGTGTGAATAATGACCTGGGGGGGGTTAACATTTTTAGGTAAACCATTTTTTGGTCTATAGTTTAATCATGACCGATCTCCACAGCTTCAGTAATCTAAACAAAAGGCAGGACTTATTCCAGGGCAGGAGGCAACCAAGATTAACCTAAACGATTTATGAAAGAAACTGCCATAATATCAACTCTAAATGGGTGTTTTCTCAGAACTTGAAATTTAAACAAAGCCCAGCATTTATTCACTATGGCATTTTTGTCCATATTGGGAAAGTCTCTCTCCTATGTGCTTGAGGTTGTAGGTGATGTGTAATGCTAAACCATACAAAGAGGTGGGGTACCCTACTCTCAGAGACACAGGAGGAAGAGCCAAATTACAACAGGCACTTAGAATCTGTATCTGATATTGGCTCATTGTGTATTTGGACACAGGAGACCATGGGTGAATCTCAATACCAAGAACGCAAACAGGGTACTTGTGGTCTTGGCAAGATGGATCTTGCTAATGCAGTGAATCATGGGATTGGTCTTATTTGGAGAGGATGCAATCAATATATCCTTGAAATTTGGGGCGGAGCAAAACCAACATCCGGGGATTTTTACTGGCCTCTGTACTTGTGTTGTTAGTATTGGAACTGGTCTTCAGAAATGGAGGATGATGTAAAACAGGTACATGAGAACACAAGGCCACATGTAGGTGGATCTATGAGAAGTGAGGTACTTACCCAAGAGCTTTAATGTTCAAAGGTCCAGCCAGCGACTCCAGTCGCTTCAATGTCTTCATGTCATCAGAAGACAGGCCCACACCACTGTCAGACTGGCCCACCTGCAGAGCACATACCCGGCACCGTTAGCAACTACTGGCCTGAAAGAAATACCCATCCAGGGTCAAATGATGCTTGGGTTGAATGGTCAGTGAGATGGCTGGGATTGACTCACCTCACGGGTCTCATTTGTATCGTCTTCTCCAGCAACCACATCAAAGGTCTTGACGTTCCTATTATTAAAGAAACCCCATTGTTATGAGATCATGTGATGAGGAGGTGGAAAGATGCATTACACTCCGGATTATCTTTTAAAACCATCATAATCATCATCACAACTCTAGAATTAGGTGATCAGTGGTCATTGTCACACCACACACAATCTTTCAATTACAAATGCACTTCCCTAACCATCAAGCCACCACTGCCCCAAAAAAAAAAAGCGTGAACACAGTTCCCCACTACCAGAAATTATGCAGTCAAGATTCCCACATTTGGGGAATTCGCACGGGCTCTATTATGAAGTCAAAACAACCAGGCCTAAGTAATTATTATATTAATTTCCTGGTTTAAGAAGATACTACCTTTGCTGAATTAAAGTTCAATGTAACAACAGTCAATAATGCAGCAAACAAAATACAAGACCATGAGCAAAAATATATAAAAGTGAAAAAATACAATCCAAGTGCTTACTGGACTCCTCTGACAGTACAGTATTTTACCTAATGGTGCTTTTCCACTGGCATACAGGAAACGACCCGTACCTGAGCCATACTGCAAAGAGAGATTAGTTACAGTGCGGTAATGGCTCACTTTGGTTTTTCACTGCAGAAAGGCTTTGCCGGGTTTGGAGAGGGACAATGATGTAAAACTGAAAAGATGCTTATTTACTGTTCACATAGCATACATCATGATGCACTAGGTATTAATTTCTGCTAGCATGTCTGTGAGAATTATCGTGTTGTATTGGTATCAAATGCTAGAAAAATTAGCATTTGCTCGCGTAAATTACCATTATGAATAGATTCCATTCAGGTGTTCTATAGTACTTTTTTAAGCAGGAGAATTTCTAGATCCGAGTTATCAGAAGTGCATCAATACATTACAATCTGTGATGCTACTATAAATGGATAAAATATAGAATGTTCATTTTTTCTTTAGATAATCCATGAGTAGAAAACTGGTATCCCCGTGCATTTTGACCAATCAGATGGTGGTGACGCAACAAGCTCTGTTCACTCAAGCTTTTGGCCCTGCTGGTAAACAGGGTCATATTAGCATAGGTGCAGTTCTGGTTTGGACACTCAACAGTTTGTGGTACGGCTTGGGTCTGGCTCGGTTCCTGGTGGCTGTGGAAAACCACCACACCCAGTTCGGTTCCACACTGAAGTCTGAGTCTGAGGGAAGAATGACTCTGAGGGATTTGGTAGTGACTGTCTTCCAAGATGCTGACCCACCATGTATTCCCAGAGTCCCTACGAGATGTAGACATGTCATCCTCTATGGTGGAAGTGCTGGAAACGTCTCCCTCATTGATGGCCAGGGCTGTGTTAATAGGAATATAGTGCTTCCCTTCCTGGAACGGCAACATGAAACAAGGGAAATATCTGAGTAACAAAGCAACTTCTCAAGTAGGCCACGCTTAGCAGCCTATTAATGATAAAAATAATCATAATATTAAGAGAGCAAGAATTAGAATCATTACAAATAAAATATTTGTATATAAAATATTCAGCACCAAAAACTATTTTAGGCACCTCTGAATTTCAACATTTTTAAAGACGAGGTTCTTTTTCTTTTATTACCAACTTGAAAAAAATGGCCATGGCTGAATATCATGTTCCTTTATGCTAATGATTTCCCCTCATTGAGAAGTTCACTGAACCTGAAACCCCATGTTCTACCTTCATTCGTCTTTACATTCCCTAATGTATTTAAAATGCGCAGCTCATTTGGGAAACGGTATTGTACGTCTGTCAGAGACTCGACTTCCATCTTGCCCACGGTACGGGAAACGCTGTGAGTGGCTGCATGCTTGGGTTAGTTTGAGTGTTCCCCCACGGGCAATTCCTCCATCCTTGAGGCCTTTTAAATGACAATCCTGTCCTTCCTTCACATTTATGTGTGACACCGTTCTTAAACTGAATAGAAAAGTGATTTTGAGCAGTTTTCAAATACCAGTGTAATGCCAATTCTGTACTGCGAGGCAACGTGGGAATGAATGAAAGAGAGACAGCCTTCTGCAGACTTTGCAGCCCTACCTGCTGTACGTTGGCCTGGAGCAGGTCTCCGAGTCTCTCCACCATGTCCGTGAAGGTGGGCCTGTGGTTCGGTTCTCCCTGCCAGCAGTCCAGCATGGCCTGGTATCTGGGGTACAGGGTATGACATCGCACGTCTCGCAGTTTATCAGAGAGATATGCCAGCGGGTGACATTCATACAGCTTTTATGTCAGCTTTGCGTGGCCAGCTTGCATTTTTCAGACACTAATCGGCATCTTTACGGCAGAGATATGCACCCAAAACAATTAACCTCTCCTTAAACTGAAGGTGTTCAATCTGTCCCCAATGCACACTCAACCAGCAATGACCAACGGCCATGCAGAATGCCTCTGTTAAAGACTGTGATGTCCTACAGTGGAGTTCTCTATTACCAGTCAATTCAGGATGCAACACTAAAATAGTTGTTTTATGAAGAGGGATGAACTCACCTATCAGGCCACAAATCCCTTAAGCTGTTTATACAGTATCTTTCTCCTGACCATTTGCCCTTCCCGTATCTATCTTTCTTCACCAACATCACCATTTGCTGGTACCTAGATTGGCTGCTTCAGCTTTCACAGAGGATCACAGCAAATGCAGATGATTCATTATTTACTCGACGTTTCCCTACTTGCCCTTCACCCTCTCCATCTGTGTTTGTTTTTGGCATGTAGACCTCAGTGTTGAGAGTTTCCCTTCACGGCATGGAGATTAATTGAAGGAAATGGCTCTGCTGTAATTTGTCAGCTCCTTGATAGTGTTATCCAGGCGGTACAGAGAAGAGTTCAGCGGGGTGACATCAGAGGCTTGGGGGAGGCGATCGGGATGATTATGATTTTTGGTTGCAGACATTATATAGACCAGTGGCCTGCACTACGAAGTGGGGTTACTGGCTTATCGGGGTAATCTGTTGGACTTAAGGTCCCACAGTGTACATGGATATCATATTCGTTCACTTACATTTTGCACAGACTACCTTAAATCAGACAAGTTACCCCGATAAACCAGTAACCCTGTATCAGAGTACAGGCCACTGGAGACATCCGTGATTATACTCCAAGGCTGGCGCATGGACGTTTTTGGGGTTCAGGGGAAGCTGAGTGTATGGGTCATGTCATTGTAGCCAATGGTAGCCTGACATTTGTCTTGCTCATTGGAATGTCTCTGAATGACCCCACTAAGATCATGAGAATCCTTGGGGGCCCTTAATCATTATATATGTATTTGGTTTCATTCCACCTTTAGCTGTCATCGAGCTCCTGATGAGCTGAATGTGTGCTGGTGGTGGATGCCATTTGAATTGGGAATGGTTTAGGGTCCCAAGTAAGGTTTGGGGTCCCCTTCCTCTCAAAGACGGTATAACTACAGGACAGGATCTCTGTGAGGTCACTCCAACATCCGGAAATTGACGTGCAACCGTGGCTGAATTATTGAGGAGCTCCTGCTGAACTTCCTCTGGGTTTCCACCCTCAGGCTTCTGACTTCAAAGGTCAAGGTTAGGGTCAAAGGTTAGTGAGCAGAAATGGGGTCAAGGAGTAAGTAAATGATCCACATCAGAGGTCATCTGGAGCAGCGGTGAAAATACCAAAATGACACCTGGTGAGGTGGCTGTCTGCTACAAGGCTTCAAGGTTCCATGTTTTTGCTGGGACATGAGTTCTGAGGAACACTGTGAAATTCTTGTGTCACAGTTGCAGGGTTAGGGGACAGGTGTGTGCGCGGGGGGTGGTGGACAGGACAACAGCAGTGAGGTAAAGGAGCAGGCAACGGTGTAGTGAGAGAATAAGACAGTTCAAGAAAAAATACAGTGCAGTAAGACAGTGGAGTAAGAGTGCAGGGCAAAAGGAAGTGTGGTAAGACAGTGCAGTGAAAGACAAGACAGTGACGTGTAGGAATTTTAGTCACTACAGAAGGAAGTAGGGAAGGAAGGAAGGAGTGAAGGAAGGAAGGAAGGATTACATTTATCGTTAAATTGGACTGTGACTCCTGCTTTTTCCCAGTTCCCGCATTGCTATTTAGATATCCATTTATCTTCTGCGGCCGACCACATCTCTGCTTGCCTTTCAGTAAGCGACTCCTTCTCACATAGATAAATACTTCATTGAAATGACTACCATATCAGTGAGACTACTTCAACCTGCTCCTGATCGCGGGAAAAAGGGATGTGTGCTTCAGAAGTGAACAGGCTATTGAATAAAAAGAACTGCAGCCAAAGGAATGTGAAAGCGTCACATCCAGCGGGTGGTAGATGTAGCTCAGATAAGGCCAAAGGATCAAAGGGATTGTCTTTCTCCTGATAGAATATCCTTTAAGTCCAGGCTCTTAATACCAGCTTTAAAAAGTTCCGGCAGAGGTTCAGTTTCATCACGCCACTTACAGCATCTTGCTCGAAAACCCAGACTCACTTAGGGGATATTGCAGACAAGAGCCCTTTGCTTGTCCCTGGGAGGGTTGGGGATACCTCTGGTCTTCCAAACTTCCTAGTGGGTCAGTGTCTTCAATTTATGGCCCAGTCTATGCTGGTCTCAGATCAGCTTGGCTGCACAATCATCACCTACATGTCCCTCATCTGTACACCCCCCCCCCCCACTGCCCTTCCCGGCTTCGAAACCTTACACTCCACTTCCTGTCATTGCGTTAATGTGAGACGCTTCCCTTCCCCCTGTTGTGCCCCGACTAAGGGCCCACGCTTCTGTCCCGGGAGACAGGCGATGAAGCACGCCTCTCCAGCTTAGATCCAGGTTTAAAGTTTTTAAAGACTGTTTAATGGGCACCGATTAAAAGAATCTTCCCTAGGGCCTCTTAGAAATGATTTATGAATGATAAAATATGTCAGGTTGTGCTACACCTTCACTAAACAGGAGTCAGGGGGAGTTTTCAGGACATATACGTGTAAATGCAGGGGGTCTGGGAGAGTGTTCAGGACATTTAAGTGTAAATATGGGGTCTGGGAGAGTTTTCACTACATATAAGTGTAAATATGGGGGTCTGGGAGAGTTTTCACTACATACAAGTGTAAATACAGGGGGTCTGGGAGAGTGTTCAGAGCATATAAGTGTAAATTCAGGGGGTCTGGAAGAGTTTTCTGGACATATAAGTGTAAATATGGAGGTCTAGGAGAGTGTTCAGGACATATAAGTATAAATATGGGGGTCTGGGA
>JAODUD010000038.1:6294239-6305553 GCA_026784285.1 Stomatorhinus walkeri
AGAAAGAGCAAGTTGAGGGGGAGTGTAAAGACCAATAAAGTCTTGATTATTATTATAATATTCATAAATGAACACACAGGGGAGTGGTGGGGCTGGGGGGGGGAAGCGGAGCCTATCCCGGGAGGACACCACAGGAAGAACATGCACGCAAACCTTCTTCAGCTTGCGAATGAAGATAAGCAGCATCAGCCAGAGGAAAGTTGCTGCCAAACCAGTGCACACCAGGATTATAACCTCGATATTGGGCTTCTCATCGCCTGCAAAACAAATGGCAGGAAGCTGTTAGGCAGTAATGGATAATGGATAACCTTTAGTTTTCTGTTCTGTGCCTTAAATGACTAATGCTTATGTGCCTGAAATGACTGATGCTTACAGTATGTGCCTGAAATGACTGATGCTTATGTGCCTGAAATGACTGATGCTTATGTGCCTTAAATTAATGATGCATATGTGCCTTAAATGACTTTATAGATATCAATATACATAAAGGGTTCTTGCAGGTTTCAGTGAGTAAAATTTAAGACCTTTTTAAGACCTTTTTAGACCATTAATTTAATTAATAGACCATTAATTAGACCAGAAATTCTCATATTTTATGTCATTCATATCCTTACCCAAACATCCACATATCATATGTGTTTACAAAATGTGTTACACTTGTTACATGTGTTTAAAGCATGTGGGAGGGGTATTTTAAGGCTCAAACTGCAAAAGTTTATTTATATTGTCTTTCTATATCGTGGATTTTCACACATTGCTGATGGGTATGGAATGCATCTTCCGCAATAGTCACTATATATACCCCGTATTTATGTGTGTGTGAATAAAGAGTAAAAATTAAAAGGAATAAAAATTTGTACAATTCTGGGTTATTAATAATCATATCAGAACTGTAATACATAATACACTTTACATACGCCATGAGGTACCAAACTGTGTTTAATAAAAGCTGGATGGAAAAAAAAGAATATTGGACATGACAACAGGAATCAAATGTTTATTTTTTCAGATAAGAGATACCAGCCTAAAAAGCTAAACAAAACAAAGCAATACAACATTGTGATATAATTTAAAACCTCTAACCGTGTCTGATTATTAGCTGTACATTTACTGTGTCACGCCTTTCAGCGGAGAAGCAGCACAGGCGGCGTGCGATCGGGTGAACGAGGGTTTATTAGAAGGGACGCAAAACAGGAACATCGAGGAAACGCAAAATTGGACATCAATGACCGGACTGGGGAAAACACACCTAACGCAGACTTAAATACACTGGACTAATGAAAACAACGGGAAACAGCCCATGACATGGACATGGGGATTCCACAGGAGGTCATCGAGGGGGCGTGGCACACGGGGGGAGCAGTCGAGCAGGGCATGATATACTGAACGCTGCACTTTTAATCAGATTTTTTAGATTTTCTAGGCAATTTTTATTCAAATAAATTTTTTTCATTTCTATTTTGCTTTTTTGTCTTGGTTTAACTGTTAAAAATCTTTTTTTAATAAAGCATGTTAAATAACCCCTGTGTATGACAATAAAAACTTGCCTTGCTTTACCATAAGGAGACCAAGAAACGTTCTCCTCAAGACCACACAAACAACTACAAACTATATGCTGGAAACTAAGACATTCACAATGTAACTCCATGAAAAGCTCTGTAATAGTAGAAATGTGTTTATTTTATGATTAGATAACATGAGCCAACTGGCTAGTTGTTGAACTAAAACAAATCACTCCAGTCATCAGAGAAAAAAGCTACTAACGCACTACATCAAACCATTTACATTGCAATAATGTATGGCATGAAATAAACTTGTAACTTTATCATTCAGTAATACAAATAATAAAGCAACATACCGTTCACATTGGCCTCGAGAACTAAGTTAGCGCTTGATGTCCCTGCACTTCCTGTTGTGCCTGAGCGTGCAGATGGCTGAGAGCGCACATTCTGCAGCCAGACCCTTCTCAAACTGTTTGTTTGCCTAACTGCAGAAATTTAAGACCTAAGATAAAAATTTGGAAATTTTTAAGACACTTTAAGGCCTTAAATTTAACTTTCTGAATTTGAAACTTTTTAAGGCTTTTTAAGACCCCGCGGGAACCCTGCTAACGATTCTAAATTTTCGGACACGTCGCCAAAGCAGTAGCATTGTCCGGACCATTCTGGAAACTACTTTAATAACTTAATTTCATTTTCTTAAACGCATGCAGAGAAAGTAAATAATTTGCTTGCCTGTGCTGTAACGTTTTGCCCATTATATTCTTAATCCCATTAAATTTCGCTGGCAAGAATTTTAGAAAAGTCGAAAACTTAGTCCATTGACCTCAGGTCAACTTCCCAAATTTGTGATTCTTTTCCCACGTTTTTCCCCCAAATTTCCTTCTACTTTCATAAGCATGCCCCTTCACGAAAAGACTGACACTGATCAATGTGATTAGAAAGCCCTCTTCTGAGACCGGAGAGAGGTCACCCCCCATATGTGAGGAGCTCAATAAAATGTAGGCAGGAATTTGCACGGCACTTCAATCTCACTCTCTTGGCTGTTACTAATTCTGAATCTTGACCGTAACACTGAATTAGTGCCTTCGTTCACACAGCGAATGTGTAATGGACGATATTAAAATTAATTGCATGTAGAGTGTATATGAGGATATGGGTTAGATTATTCTTTTTGCTGATGTGATGGTGGACTGGGCTTGCTTCGGGGTCATAAACAATGAAGCAGGATTTCGGGGATCATGAACAGTGAAGCAGGATTTCGGGGATCATGAACAGTGAAGCAGGATTTCGGGGATCATGAACAGTGAAGCAGGACTTAGTTGTCTTACCTACTACAGTGATGACTGCCGCAGTCTTCGCCCTGCCTTTATCATTGCTTGCCAGGCACTCATAGCGTCCTTCATCATCTTTCTTCACTCGGTCAATTATCAGCAGCCCATCCTCAGTCAGGGTGATGCCTGGAGCAGAGGAACGCTTTGTCATTACTACAGAACAATCTGGGCTCTCTCCCGCCTCCAAATCTGTGCCCTGCATCTACATGGGATCTTTGTTTTGTTTCATTTGTGACTCTCTCAGTACCACTGTGCAAGACAGCTTGATAAACACAATTACTGAACCTCATTCATAAGAAAAGCTCGTCACATGCACAGATGGCAAGCGCCGACCAATGGAAATCGAGAAAGAAACACGTTGGGCAAAGTGAAATAATTCCATGCATTTACCAGGTGCAGCCTCCACAAGCGCGCCATTCTTGTACCATGTGATGAAAGGAGGTGGCACTCCCTGGGCGTAACAGGCCAGGGTCAGCGTGCTGCTGCTGTTCACATTCTGATTGGTCAGGTTCTGTTGCAGCCACGGGCCTTTCCTTTCTGCATCATACCAAATAAGGACACACAATGGTTGTAAACAGTAACACTTAAAATTGACACTTACACTTAAAGATTTCACTCTCCAAGTCACAGTTAATGGTTTTCCATTGAAATATGTATATCTGAGTGAATATTTTGCTGCCGAAAAAGCAGTACTGTACTGTTTTCTCACTCCATTCTGCTCCCTACTACTCACCCTCTATTTTGAACACAGATGTTTTATGGAACACACGCCTGGTGTAGCTCTGGGCCTGGCACTTGTAGTTTACGGGATCCGTACGGGACACGTTGGTGAGTAACAGCGAAAGAGAGATGGAGTGCAGACCCACTTGCAGCGTGTGGTTGTTGTTCAGGGCCGTGCGGTTATCTGGGCCAACCCACAGCAGGTCCGTGTATAGGTACCGAGTGGCCCTGCAGCTGATGGTGAAGTTGTCTCCTTCTATAGCCTTCCGGGGCTCGATGGTTAGTGCCTCGGGGTGATCTAAGGTACAGGCAAAATAATAAGGCCCTAGCAGGGAGGAGGAGCAGCAAAAAGCGGAGACCACAGCGCACAGCCCAGTCTGGGTCCTCAACGTAGTCCAGCTGTCCTCCTCATTCCACTGGTCCCCTCCTGTCCGACCCTGTCCATCTGTATCCAGTTGCTCAGTGTAGAATATGAACGCACTGGATATTATTATGCCTAGTCACTGGTAAGTCACTGTACTATGTTTGTTTTCTCTCATTGTTTTAAAGATGCCTGCAACACAGAAATCTGGTTTCCATTAATATGACCTCCCACGTTGAGCGCATATTTAGTTGCATAATCCCCACATTGTCTCTGCGCTCTTTCCATGGGTGTGGGTCTAAATAAAGAAGGAAGAAGTCGAAGTTCGGGTCAAACCAGAAATTCCTACTGGGCTAATGCTGCTGCTATCCAGAGTAAATTATCGGCATACCATCACCACATCATCATCTGGAGGTAGTCTCAAAGAGCCACATGGCTACTGCGTGTGTGTTCCGATGGCTTTATTAGATAATCCCTGACTGTATTCTTCAGCACTATTAAATTTATGCCACTGCGGTGAAAACGCCGAACTTACCACTGACGAAAAACGGGATACTCCAGTTGTGACTTCCAACAGTGTTACTTGCCACACAGGAATACAACCCAGACTCCCTCGCAGCTGCCACAGTTAGCGTGCTAACGGCCTGCATGAGAGAGCAGTGCGGTGCATTCGTGAGAAGCTGAGACATATATTTGGCCATGCAATTGCTGCAAACACACATCATATGAAAAATAATGTGCAGGTGCTTGCTTCCCGGAGAATAGCTCTTAGGCAGCTGGGTTAAGGGTGTAATGAACACCCATTTCTGAAAGGAAATGATGTTTTATCTGACATTTGTATGAGTGCAGGTGCACTGGAATGCTTAGCATGCACATATCCCATCATGCTCTACTTCAAAGAAAGGGGAGGGGAAAGTGAAGTTTGGGGTCAGAGCACAAGGCCACACATTTATCTAGCGCCCCTTGAGCATTTTACGAGGGTTAAGGCCCAGCAACAATGTGACTATTCCATTGAGCACAGGATTTAAACTGCAACCTTCTGAGCACAGACAGAGAGGCCTAACCTTCGGAGCACAGACTCAGAGGCCTAACCTACTGAGCACAGACTGAGAGGCCTAACCCACTGAGCACAGACACAGAGGCCTAACCCTCTGAGCACAGACACAGAGGCCTAACCTTCTGAGCACATACACAGAGGCCTAACCCACTGAGCACAGACACAGAGGCCTAACCCACTGAGCACAGACACAGAGGCCTAACCCTCTGAGCACAGACACAGAGGCCTAACCCTCTGAGCACAGACACAGAGGCCTAACCCACTGAGCACAGACACAGAGGCCTAACCCTCTGAGCACAGACACAGAGGACTAACCCACTGAGCACTTAATTAAATGAACCAAATTTTTACTGGAATTAACATATAATGAAAGAACATCTATTATAAAAAAAACACTTAATTGAACACTAAAAATATCTATATGCCAAATAACTGTCGCAAGGAAGGTTTATACCATCACATTTCTTAAGTCACCTAAGGCTTAAATACATATTAAAAATAAAAAGTAAGAATTAAAAAAGGTTGCTGTTGCCATCTGTTTGAGCAGCATTTGAGATTTTATAGGGATTGAGAACATCTGTTAAAGTTGGGCATATTGTGTAATCTTCCTAGAAAAACTGACCGCTGTGCTGTGGATGATGGTCAATACTAAGTCTCAGCTAAGGGGAACAGTGTGACTGACAACTGGATTTTCAATAATCCAGCAAAAGCTGTAATAAGCAGCAGGGTGCGGCTACTTCAAAGTTCAGCGCACAGACCGATCTTGTTCCAAACGGAATTTGATAAAAACCCACAGCTGGGCCACATAAACTGTGTATGAAAGTGACACCCAGAGAGTGGAGCTGAATCACAGCTTATTTGTAAGTACAGCTGAGCAGAAGCACAGAAATCCGACCATCAAACAATCCAGCTAGTCACACTTAATAGTGCCTTTTGTAGTACGATCTTGGCAGATCGGTGTTTTAGAAAACCTGCTATGCTGACTCTGTATATACTGCTATACTGTTAGTGTATGTTGCTTCTTCTGCCTACAGATCCGAGACCAACGACACGCCAGTATTACCAGCATGACCACCGAGCAGACAGACCCCTGCCGATGCCCTTGACACCATGACCTCCAACCCCCATTGACAGTCTTCATAACGAGTCCCTCTAAGACTCACCCTGGCCGTGTTTGTGGGATGTCAGCATATATATGAGGTGACAGAAAGGAATTCACTTCAACCGAGCCCCGAAACAGGTCCTAACTATCCCCCATAAAACACCAGCACATGGGCCGCAAGCTCTAGTGATCGTGTCTCCCACTTACAGGAAATGAACGTTCTTCATGCATTTTGAAAAATGAGGTGAGGAAACCGATATATTTTTTTTGAAGTTGCATCATCACAAGGCAAGCTTCCATGACGATCACGCAGTGAATGGCACCGTGTTGGATTAAGTTTGAGAGAAATCGATGGGTAATGCAAGCTCACCGGAGAGCTGCTAAAGATATCTTGAATTCTTCCTAGGAAGTTGTCAATGTACAGTATTGTATGTCAATACACATGGAATTCTCTTTTCTGAGTATATCTATATGTGGTATGCGTGTGTGTGCATGACTCTGCATTCTGCAATAGACTGGAATCCCATACAAGGTTCCGTATCATTTTTGGGCCAGATTCCATGCTTAGGGGTAGGTGGGAAATAACCTGAGACCTTGGCTAGATGAGTTTTACCCCTCAGCAACAGCCAACTCAGGAATGACCTTCAAGAAGATCAAAGGACCTCATTTGCCTCAAATGTTCAGATCTAATGGTTGTAATTAAATGATGTAATTGCACCAGAAGGTTCTCCTGTGTGCCTAAGTGACAAGGTGGTGCATATCAAAACAGAGAGTAAAAAACATAAAAGTGGAAACTCTCTGACAAATAAAAATGGAATAGAATTAGGGAAAGGTAGAGATCGCAATTTTTTTGTCACATATTTTAAAAGCTTTAAATGCCTGTTGGAACACTCAACACAATCAATAGCAGGGAAGCACATCATTAGATCGGAAAGATCTTGCTTAGATCAGGTTGCTACAACCACCTGTATTAAGACTATGTCTAGGATTATTTAATTATGTAAAACAATCCTTCTGTGGTAATGTTTCTGATTTTGGGAATCCAGAATTCAGGGAACACCAGATGAAAATTGTTCGTAGCTAGAGATCCCTACCACTAATGCGCATCACGAGCCCCGTCCCTGAAGCGCTGTCGGGGAAGAAAGCTTTAATACTTTTCCCCCTTTGAATATCTTCTTTTCATGAGACATGTTTTGCTTTAGGCTTGATCACTTCAGTACTCGAAGAGCAGTTCTGTCATACATGTTCTAGAAAATCATTTCCAGAGACCAATGGCAACCGGGTATCTACTCCCATACTGAAGTGGATAGATGAAAGTAAATTTCAAGTACTTGTCATTCTTCTGCCGGCACGTCAGCATGTCAAAAAATAAAAACACACTAAATAACATCTGCCTGAAAAGATCAGGAAACTAGAGTTTTTTCATAGGGTTACGCAGGATCAATTGAGCAGCAGCTAAAGAACTTGAAAGAGTTGGAGAAAAGAACGGCAGGATGAAGAGTGAGGCACCTATACGTCATTGAATCACCGTTAAGTTTATGGCTCCCTAACAATTTGCAGGTTTAGCCTAATAAAACAACGGCTCAGTGCTGCATGCAGGATGAAACCCTTATTTATGCGCTGCATTGTTACATCGGCGCGGCTGAGCGGCTAGTTACCACCCTAGGGAGATGGTGAACGATGAATTCACAAGGGCAGCAGTTCTAAGTAAAGTCCAGATTTATTATTTACATCATCCAATGAAATATAGTCAGAAGATATCTACCATTATAAGTCATAAGATGTATAATCAGCAATAAATGAGATTCATTTGAAAATGTAAATAGTGATACACACCTTTCTTTTACTGATGTCAGTGGCGTTCTCAATGGAATGGATTTTGTTGTACGGCCAGTTGATGTTAGTGTGGTTACTGTCCCCTTCATAAAATTTAACAGGTCTGGGTTCAGAGCTCAACTTACACCTGAAAATACAAGGAGAAGATATTTAATCATTGTGGTCTTTTAAGATGATTATTTTTTGATGTTGCTAACTAGTTGTTATCAATATGCATGGATTATAAATCAGTCATTAGTTATTTCCAATTTTAAATAAAGTCAGTCATCACCCACACGTCCCTCCAGCCACACCTCGATCATCGTTACTGGTACAGAGAGCATATTTAATTCTTTCTTGGAGCGCTATGAAGGGTTTGGGAAACTCCGGCCCAGAAGGTTGTGCTATGCAGAATTCTCAAACTGACAGCACGGTTCTTAAACCGTCTGAAGAACACAAGTATCCTGGTGCTTGTCTTGGTTAATTTCGGGCTTTAATCCCGAATGCCCCAGGCTCGTAATCGGTCCATGTTAGCATGAGAAATCCTCACAGAGCTGCCTATCTATAATGGCACCCCCCCTCCCCCCCCACTCAGATATTTGTCCTCAAGCAACAGTCAATAAACAGTTTCAGCAGTTTGACATTTAACATAAACCAGCTGCACAAAGCTCATTACAACGTATCGTTAGCGTGTATCTATGTCAGTCGGTTCTTTTTGGTTCTGACAAGTGTCTGTCTGTATTACCGCCCCGAGACAAAGTACTTCAAGCCCTGTAAGCAAATGTTATTCCTTCATGACGATGCACGTCTCTTGCCGCATACGTATTTCCACAAACTCACACGAGTGTCAGTATTTGTACGCACGACCTCCCAGCGATTATACTGTGCTATGTGTGAATGCAGGGGCCGGGCTTATGACTGCTCTATCGGCATCTCCTTCTTATGGCCTGGGAGGATGCAGGGGCTGGGGCTGTCGCTTTCGAAGGAGGGGAACAATCAAAGATTGATGAGAACAGAGGCAAACAGGAAGGCTGGGGGAATGCGTCAAGCGGCAAAGGAAGCCCTCCCTCTGCCTCTGGACAGAGCAGATAAGGCCAGACCACTGGACTCATTCGCTCAAGAAGGGGAACTAGCCGATCAAATTTCTCACCATGCAGATGAAGACCCTCCATAAATCAGCTCCTTACTTTACCTCTTACCTCAGCCATTTTTAGACCACTCCTTGCATAAAGGACAATTTATTTTTAGTTTAATCTTATCGTGCCAGAGGTCAAATATCAGCAGCGGGTGTATTGCATGATTTGTGCAAAGCAAACACATGTAGTACTTGTTTCCTGCTTAAAAAGTGCCTACTTGTCTCTCTGAGGAACATGCCACATTAGTCATTACTAGTGCTTTTCAATGATTGCTTTCAGGAGCAGCTGTTGGCAAACATGATTATAAAGTTCTTTACTGCTGTTGACAGTTGTGCTTGGCCAGCATTGAGTGTCAGTTCTATTTCTGTGATAATAAATGCACTACATGGTAAAAATCATTACAAAAAATTAAAGAAACACTTGTCAACTCCACTACCTAATACACAAGGCAGCATTCCTCTTTATTAGCTCAGAATTACATAACTAGTTTTTCATAGTGATCTTCACTGAGTACAGCTACTGACTGTAATAGGTCGATTGTGCAGCGCCTCGTGCCTGACAGTCCCCTGCTGTCACTGACTAGCCTGTCTCCTCTGGAATTTTCATTTTGCTGAAGCTTGTCTGCTAACATGCAGACATTCACCAAAAACAACATGAGCTATTTCAATATAACGCTGAAGACTTGGCCATTGTGTCCTGTTCAATAGAACCTGACACAAAGGTACTAAACAGTTACTGTTTGCATGTTCCATTTATCTTTGCTTCTGGGTCTCTGTCCATCTGTCAGCCTTTTTACAAAAACGGAGACACTTTCTTCTCTGGGGGGGGGGGGGGGGTGTCCAGATTGGAATGAAAAACAGGGATGTGGGTAGTCAAGCAGTCTAACGGTCCTTTTCCACTAGCATACATGAACCGAGCCCCCTCCGAGCTCCCCCCCCAAGCCCTCCCTGAGCCTTCATATAATCCATGCACCAGTATCTCTGGCATTTCGACCAATCAGAAGTGGTGACTCAATTAGCTCTGTTGGCTCATGCTTTCATGCTAGTAAGCAGGGTTATGTCGGCACTGGTGCGGTTCTAGTATGACTCAGTTCTTGGTGGCAGTGGAAAAGCACCATTAGAATTATCAGATGTCCATAAATTAATCAATAAACAACAAACCCATTTTCAATTATAACCAGTAACCAAGTAACCTGGTAGCATGTCCAAGTAAACTGAGGTGAGTAAACCCCACTTTTGTCTGGGAGAGGAGATCACTCCCTTCCCTGGTTCACAGACCTTCTACTTGACAGTTTCTCAGCTGCTTAGATAATGTGGCTAACTCCGCATTCCGGAAATCCTTCTGTGATAGGAAGACGAGATAAGAAACTGGGAAAAGCCTCTGTTTGTCCAGGATGTGATTGTGGTATCATGCACAGTCAGGAGAAGTTCTTCACATGCACACTGATTACACCGATGAGTAGAGATGGGGCAGTAACAAATTAAACACTATATGCTTGGTATTTAAATACTTTATGGACCTTCGAAATATTGCTATGTCAGATTTTCTTAATTTTCAAATAACATGCATTTATCCGCAACCTGTTTATTAGGAAAGTTTCAAACAAACCAATGCGTGAAGCATGAAAAATGGGCCAAGTTGCTTTGAAAGTTCTGACTGGCATCCCGCTTGGTCCAGCATGTGGAGAAACGACGATTCAGCAAGTCCAGCAATAAATGATCTAACTTGTTATTTCCTACTCTTTCTCCTTCCTTCTTCATTCATTTGATTGATCAGTTTACTCATGCTAGTGCAAAATCGCAACCCTCTTATGGTCTAACCATTGAAGCACACAGTTATCTGGGTTTGCAGTTGTTTGACCTGTCGGCAGTGAGTTCAGTGTCTGGGTGACTCACCATGTGAGGCTGGGACTGTGCTCACAGGGCTGCCACACCCAGGTGATGTGAGGAACTGGAAAGCCCTGGGCAGTGCAGGTCAGCTGCTGCTCCTTACCAAACATGTGCTGCTGCAGGTCCACTGGCTTTAAGTTTTCTTCCAAGATCCGTGGTTTTACTGGGGGGGGCAAACACAACTTCAGCTGATGGTGTTAGACTTTCTCCTTATCTTTCTTATTCTGCCTACATAATTCCCCTAAAGCCACTTGCTGGTTTGTATAGTACAGCACTACACGCAGTCCGTGGTTGTGCCTACATGAGCCGCAGTGGTATAGTACAGCACTGCACACCATCTGTAGCTGTGCCCACGAGCCACAGCGGTATAGTGCAGCACTGCACACCGTCCGTGGCTGTGT
>JAODUD010000038.1:6315826-6331134 GCA_026784285.1 Stomatorhinus walkeri
ACGTTCGCTGGACACAGAGCACCAACGACGTTCACATAGAGCACCAACGACGTTCACATAGAGCACCAACGACGTTCACTGGACACAGAGCACCAATGACGTTCGCTGGACACAGAGCACCAACGACGTTCACATAGAGCACCAACGACGTTCACATAGAGCACCAACGACGTTCACTGGACACAGAGCACCAATGACGTTCGCTGGACACAGAGGGCCAACGACGTTCACATAGAGCACCAACAATGTTCACACAGTGCACCAACAATGTTCGCTGGACATAGATCATCAACGACGTTCACATAGAGCACCAAAGATGTTCACACAGAGCACCAACAACGTTTGCAGGACATAGAACATCAACAACGTTCACATAGAGCTCCAACGACGTTCACACAGAGCACCAACGATGCTCGTTGGACACAGAGCACCAATGACGTTTGCTGGGTACAGAGCACCAATGACATTCGCTGCCCCCACATTTCCATATCAGGTGGCTATTTCATTGGCGGGGTTAGGGTTTTCGTTTAAAACTCTGTTTGACCTTTAGCTCATCAGCATACTGACAGGGGTATAGTATCGTATTGTAATATGCTCAGACTAAATTATATCCACCGATAGAGCTGCAAAATACAATTCCACCAGATGTTATATAAGAATCTTAATAGCAAGACCAATAACTTTATATCAAAACCCTGGAAAAAATTGCTCATAGATTCTTTTGGGCAAGATAATAGGGCTACCCCACTGCCTCTAGTATTGTCACAAAACCAAACTTTCAAATTTCGAAACGACAACAAAAAAAGTATTGAAATACCATTTTCAATGCTCAAGAAACTATATAATGTAAATCAATAAAAATTCATGTCAATTTCAGTTTTTCAGTAAAAACTTTACAACTTAAACTCATGCCACCTTTGCATTGCATTTTCAGTCAAAGAATAACATTAATACAGTAGTAGTCATAGTAAAGTTCTCTCATGTATAAAATGGTTTCAGTACTCATTTTCACGGTACTGATTCTATAGCCTGTACTCGATTCTATAGCCTGTACTCTGAGTACTGAGGCTCGCATGCTGCCAAAGCGCACTCCTAGGCCTGAGGGTAGTTGCACACAGAGGAGCTCCGGTCGAATACTACGCCCCGTGTCCTTCTCTGAGCCACCTTTCCTTGACCTCTAAGGAGAACATTATGAGGTGAAGGAAATGGCCTGAAGGAAAATTCATAAGGACCCAGGAAAGACAACAACGGTGCCACGAGAATCTGACGGCGTTTAGACTCGGCTACACAATCATTCAATGTTTACTTTTGGTACATTCCATGCTATTGACAGCACTACTGCCTACTGGTGGAATGATATGAAGTTTCCAATTAGACCAGTGGTCAGCAAAATACAATTAAATCGGAACTGCGTGATTGATCCCCCTCCCCCCAGCCTCTGGTATGGTGAATTTTATCGATGAGGGACACCCCCCCACGCCCCGGTCCCCGGCACAGTATTTTTTTTTTTTGTAATTTTTCTGTTACTGACGTAACGTGGCCCTCAGGGACAAATAGTTGGGGCCTCCAGATTTAGAACCGCATGTCTTTGGAGTGCAGAAGGAAAATCCCTCCCACCTTAGCCTTTCACTCGCTGCGTTTAAGGGGAATGTGAAGATCTTGCAAAGTGTGTTTTTATGAAACAGGGTCCACCTGGGTTCAGCCAGCTTGGCTGTAGCCTCTAGAAGTGAGGAGACAAAATGTAATGAGAAAGGCCAAAATGTAGAGCCAGACCAGGCGAGGTACGTGCAGTGCCGGCCTTGGCAGGGGACTAATCAACTAATCCCACCACCTACCAATCCAGAAAAAAAACTTACAAACAGCCAAACAGAGTACTATTACGAAGGTTGAACTTAGTACTGACGTACAGCTTCAGTGTTCATTTCTGCTTAAAACTGTCTGGAAAAGTCTGATGAAATGGAGCCCACAGGGGAATGGAGATACAACTCTGACAGTCACCTGGAAAGCCGTCATTTTATGCTATTACCCAGCATGCAGTGCTCTCTGCTGAAAGATTCTTGGCACAGAAAACGAATAAAACATCACCAATGATAAAGACAGGTGAGAGCTCTGCTGTGTCAGTGACAGGTTCCCTTACAGGGTAAATGCAGGAGAGTCTTGTTATCGCCACACACCAGATATTGTTCCTCCCCGCATGGCCTGTTAGCATGTGACTGATTACTGCCTCCTGCCGCCTTTTCCCCCTCCCCCTCGGCCCCTCTTGCCCTTTCCACATCTGCACAAACACCACTCCTATCCTCAGAATCACCCCCACCTTGCCATGCCCCCCAAAGGTGTAGATTTGCACGTCTCTCTGCCCAGTGTGCTGCAGGATGTGCAAGCGGATGTCACCTGTCCTCTGCTTGTGATGATCTCGAACACTATGCTTGCATGTTTGAGGTACACAGAACAGATGGCCAATTTCCTTAAGTGCTCAGAACTGGGGCCAAAGAAAAGATTTAACCAAGCCTACAAAAACATGCTGTCCAGTCTGAGCCATTATGAAACGCTTTGGATACATTTCTGCAGGCATAGTTGCTTTTATAACCATGTCATCCAGATTCTCAGCAGAAATATTTGTCAGAGTATAATTCCTTGTATTTCGGTTCAGCTCAATATTTAATCGAAGTAACTCAGGTTACAGAGCTCACTCCAAGTTATATTAGCAAGCTCTCTTATAGGACTTATCCAGGTCCACAACTGAATACTTAACAAACACCTTGCGTTTTCCCAGATTCCCAGAATAAAATCAGTTGTTGTTGTTGTTTAAATAATAATTTAGGAAAGAACAATATTCTGCTGACATTAAATAATACATTTGCCAATAAATATTAATAAATATTATAATAGCCAATTATAATACCTAGATGCAGCAAAGGACTAGTGATACTGCAGTTCTTGCATATAATTCTTTCCAAAATGCAAAAATACCCCTTGTTTAATTATGGATCCATCAAAGGATAATTTATTAAATATAATCTTGAGTAAAAGTAAGTTAACATAAAAATAAATTTAAAATGCGTAAATAAATGTAACCTGCTTAATGAACAATATGCATTTGTACTTTTCAGTTGAGTATTATCCATAACGGTAATGGAATCTTTTTTTCTTTCAACTAATATAAAACCAAGTGGATTAATATTTAAAATGGATGATTACTTTTTTTCTGCTGCGTCTCTGAATCTCTCTGATAGATGTTAGTTTTAAAGGTATGATCGCGGATTGTTTCACGTCCAAAGGTTGCCGCATAAAAAAACACCGGATGAGCTCTACACAATTGTCTTATTTTACTTCCACCATTGTCTTAAGACGTGGAGTTTGGAGACAAGGCTGATTAGGATTATTAGGGACACAGGGCAGGAATTTCTCCTCAGGTAGCGTCTCCCGCTTCCTTGACCTTCGCTGGCAAGAACAATTCCAGGGAGCCTCCTGTCCTGCCGTCCGCTTCCTTATTGTTTCTTTCCCACGCATAAGCGCTACATGCTCCAGAGAAGGAAATCTATTTGGAAATGCCACAGACAAAGCACGAGAGCTAAAATAGAAACGGACAGTGTTGTGCTTCCTTTGTTAAGAATGTATATCAGCTACTGTTTATTTGGACAGAGGAATATCCGCCTCTGTGCTGCTCATCAGCTATAGGTGCGATCTTAAGTGGGCGCGTAACGGTGCGCTTGAGCATATGCCATATTTTTCCTGATTTTTCAGCTTTAAGCCCGTATTAAAATACGCAAAGCAACATAATCGCTGGTTTTCCACGTAATGAAGAATGTCCTTCATCATCAGATCGTTTCTGGACTGTTTGACGTACAGTAAAGGGGAATTAAAGATGAATTATGCGAAAGTTACGGAACTTTACTTTAAATTTAACATTATTTATATCTTGACTGACGGTTTAACGGTTCAGTCGCAGTACTAAGTGTCAGGACCGACACCAGCAGTCCATACTGCGATTACATAGGACATTAAACAGCGCGGATAGCGCATTTTATCACTCCGAATGGACGCAAACTCTCTCTTGCGGATACAACATTAACTACACGGTGTGGAAGTGATGCCAGCATAGTGCCCCCACCTGTTGGGACAGCTCGTACATGCCGGCCACCAAAGGCACTCAAGTGTGGATATGAACTGCTTGGATGAAATCGATGACGCATTTTACACAGGAATTAAAGAATGTTATCAAACTTTCAGAGTCAGTTTAGAGCAAAACAGCCTATATGACTTCGTATACAACACAATTAATCATTAAAGCACGCAAAGGGTAATGCACCGAATTGTTTATGCTTAGAAACTGTAATATAACTTTAAAAAAAAACCGAATTAGCTGCATGTAGCCTGTGTGGATATCTACAGTTCATGTTAACTCATAATATGCTGCGAAAATATTAATACCACTCTATTAATGTAATGATCGACTCACCTTCTGAGCAGAAAACAAGGACAAACAGCACTGCGCCGAAAGCGCTCTCCATCACGGTGCTCCTCTTATGATTAAGTTTTACTTAGAGTTGTACCCGGACCCTGCCGATGTTACGCTGAGGAGATGCACAAGATATCCAAAATACCGTTGCTGTAAAACCCAGTTTATTGCCAGATTTGTTATAAAATGTCCCCAATAAAGTTCAAAGTCTTGTCTGACCAAGTTCTTTGGTGTCAGCGACTCCGCGTCTGATACATTTTTAAATACGGCAGATAAAATAATGTCCCCCAAAGCAGGTGCGAAGTTGTCTGTGATTTCTCTAAGCGCATGGACTCCTAACAAGCCGCTTTGAGAAGTATCGTTCCCGGCAGATCTTGAAAAGGATGGGAGAGTATAAACCTGATAAAATATAAAGAATTACCACTATTTTACTGGAATTAAGTACTAATTTGTCTGACAGCCCCTTTCATTTTATCTCTTTTGTAGGTTTGAGGTCTTTCTTTGGCTAAGCGTTCCTTTATAGTGAAATAGAGGAAGGAGGCAACGTCACTGATGGAAAGCGAGCGTGTAACTGGCGCTCCCCGCCCTGCTGCAAAGGAGCTCCCAACGACGCCGAATGCACCCCCACGCCCCCCAACGACGCCGAATGCCCCAAAAAAGAAGAGGAGACATATCAAGAATTCCAGAAGCGAAAGATTATTCTACGGTATTTGTGTCAAGAAAATATAAAATTAAATAAAGCTTTTTTTTTTGTAAAATATTCTACTAAATCAGAATTTATTAATTGTATTTGTTTTTGATTGATTTGGTTATTTTTGAAAGTTTCAATAATATGTATAACAATATAGGCATAGCTTCATTATAATAATATATACTATTTAGTTTAGATTATATTACATTCACAGCGCATTCAGAAAGCATTCACACTTTTTCACTTTCTTCAAATTTTGCAGTGCTGCGGCTTTATGCTAAAGTCATTTAAATTGTTTTTTTCCGTATAAATCTACACTCATAACTGCATAATAATAAAGCAAAAACATTATTTTAAAAACTCTTGCAAATTTCTTAAAAATAAAAAGTAATATCACATTGTTGTAAGAATTAGGGGAGACCAGGTATGGTTGTAACATGGGGAGAGTTGTAACACCACCAATTCCACCAATAAGGGATAGGATGAGAGTCGTGTGATCATTTCAGTGTTTACCCACTTACTCCCTAAACCCACTTGGTGGATATCAAGGCTGGAAACAGGTACATGCTGATTCTATTAATAAAAAAACAGATTTTGAGTTAAGAAAGTAATTTTTTGACCAAAACCATATTTTGCTTAGTATTACAATTTCAGGTAAAATTATATGTCTTAAATAAGATTAAATTGTAGGTTCTCGGGTAAACTGTTCCCCTGCTAATTTCAAACCACTATCCTACTACAGCTAGCTGAACAATAACTAAGAGAGGTGGGTGGCTTGTAACACACCTTTAAGAAGTGTTACAACCATCCCCTTACAAGGCTTACATACAACTAAGGACACTTTCATGATTTTAATAATTTTACAAATTGTCTAGACAGTGAAAAAGAAAGACCGAAAGAGGTGTGTCTGCCTGTGTTTTAAAAAAGCATCTGATGAAGTCACAAAGAAGGGCAAGTCAGTCAGGTCAGCTGAGAAGACACGTGCGATCTGCCACCTAACCCTGAGCAGATACTGCAAATCACAAGCTGAGAGATGAGAGACCAGGGCTCCAGTGATCTTCCTAGTGTAGGTCACCACAGCAGCATCAAAGCTTTCTCTGAGGTGCAGGAGAAGGTGCTGGCAGAATATATGCCTGAGGACCTGTATTATGGACTGACGGTATCTGGGCCCACCGAGCCTGTACTCCAAGGTCAGCAAGATTCATTTGTCAGCATTGTGACTCTGATTTGAGTTATGGTCAGTCTATGGTCAGGCATATAGCACAGTGTGGCCAGTGTTTTTGATTCTTTTGTCTAACTGTTACAACTTACCCAGCACGTGTTACATCCTACGCCGGTAGTGGGACAGGTTGTAACAAGGAGCACCATGTATTTGTCATGAACTCACTAGATCTGTAATATTCTTGCAGAGGTTTGACATGGTGCAGTTTGTAACAAACAAAAGTGGGTACTTTATATAAAAATTTGAAAATTCTACCTCAAAAATTCAGAAAGTTATAGGTAGTAAAGCAAAAAGTGTCACAACCATACCCGATCTCCTCTACTTAAGTTTACTCAGAACTTGGCTGAAGCGATTCCATGCTTGAGTCTTCTTGGGTACGATGTGAAAAGCGTTTTGTGTCTAGATTTGGGGATTTTCTGCCACATTCTTCTCTGGAGATCCTCTGGTGCGTGGTGGACAGCTAGTTATACGTCTCTCTGGAGATGTCCGACTGGGATCTGGCTGGGCCACACCATGACGTTCACAGAGTAGTCATAAGCTGCTCCTGCAGTGTTGTGCTTTGAGCTTTGGGTCATTGTCCTGTTAGAAGGTAAACCGGCAGTGCAGTCTGAGGACCAGAGCATTCTGGAGCAGGTTTTCATTAAGGATATCTCTGAACTTTGTTCTGTTTAATGTTCTCTCGACCCTGAATTGTCTCCCAGTCCCTGCCACTTACAAACATCCCCCCACCATGATGCTGTCACCCTTACGTGTCTCCGCTGGGATGGTATCGCGCAGGTGATGAGCGGCAACCGATTTCCTTCAGACCTGATGCTTAGAATTGAATCCAGACATTTCAAACTTGGTTTCATCAGTCCTGAGAATCTTATTCCTCATATCCTGCTAGTCTTTTAGGAGGCTTTAAACAAACTCCAAGTGAGCTTTCATCTGTCTTTTATTGAGGCTTTTACTGAGCCCAGATCAGTGGCATGCTGCAGTGATGGCTGTCCTTCTGGAGGGATCTCCTGTCTCCACACAGGATTTCTGGAGATCAGCCAGAGTCACCATCAGGTTCTTCGTCACCTCTCCTACCAAGGCCCTCCTGCTACCTGCTCAGTCCGGCTTTTCCAAACTTCTTCCCTTTACGATTTACGAAGGCCACTGTGCTCTTGGGATAATTTAATGCTGCAAAGGTTTTTTGCAGCCTTCCCCAAATCTTTGCCTCAGCACAATCCCATCTCTGAGCTCTGCATGCGATTCTTTTTCACCTCCTGCCTTGGTTTTCCCTCTGAAATAGATTGTTAACTCTGGGCCATCACATTGACAGCTGTGCATCTTTCCAAATCATCTCCAATCAACTGAATTAAACACCAGTTTGCTCCAGAACAAGGCGATTTCGAAAATTAAGAATTCCTACACCCCAAAACATTAATAACTAATAACTAACTTTAGTTACAAAATAACTTTGTAATGACCTGGGACAAATGTTTACTGGGTGTATGCTAAATTTGTAAACAGGATATGGTGTGTAGCTTTTCATGTCTGCCACAATGACCCCCCCCCAGACACAGTGTGACATTCTGCATGGCTGTTTGCCTTCAGCCTCTTATATTTAGTAACATCTGCTTCACAGCCTGGTAGGACGCTCCCCATATTTAAATATCCTGCCTCTGCTGTTTACTCGTCCCCAGACTTAACGGGGCTTTGAGTTTAGACTGTGTCTGCGCTCTTCACCGATTCACCACGTCCACCGATTTGGTATGTCCCCTCAGGGTCGTACCTAGACATTCTGCCTCCTCGGGCCCCCCAGGCAATACTAACATATCATTTTACGTATTCAAGGGCCCCTGTGAAGTGCCGGGCCCCCGAATCTGCCAGGATATCGGTGCCCCTCCCACACCACTGTGCCTGTTGACTCCCTGCTGGTGGGAATGTAATAATATAGAATATAGAGCATGGAGCCACATAATTAACATGCATTTAATCATTGATTCTTGAAGTTAGGAGTCAGTTTGATATTGGGAGGGGGACACATCTTAATAATTTAAATACAAAGGTCTACTTATTGGTGGGGTGTGAATGAATCCAAATTAAATATTAGGGGACAGTTGCCGTACCAGTTGCCCAGTTGCCGTACCCCTGTTTAAGAGCATTTTAATATATTCTACATCTTCTTAAATGCATCCTGTCACTGGGTAGACACCCAACTGAGTTGGCACCTTTACCATATTAGCTAAATAATAAGGGAAACTTCAAATACATTATTAATCAATGTTTACTAATATTTTCAACTCTCAGAATATGGTATTTATTTTCAGTTTCAATCCTGTGGCATATGACTTAGCTAGCCAGGCATATTCTCGCTCCTTGACTGTGTTCCAGTTTGTTGTTCTGGGCCACATTTTTGCTCCCTCCCAGCTCCCTGCCAGACAGTCCACATTTTTGCTCCCTCCCAGCTCCCTGCCAGACAGTCCACATTTTTGCTCCCTTTTTGTAAAAACATGGATCTGGGGATCCCCGAATATCAAAGGTGTAGTCTCTATCACACATCCTTGTCCCTGGTTTGATGACAGCTTACTGAAGCCCCTTATTGCTGAACTACTGTAGCTATGATCAGCAGGAGTCTAATTGACAGTAAATTTTTGTGAATTGTGTGAAACTACTAAACACTGGATACACTAACAAAAATGAATAAAACAAGAGGAGTAATATTACTTTTGAAAATGAAAGTAAAATAAACACGATCTGTTACGTATTTCTGGAACAGTAAATATGAAAAACAAAACATGAAGCAGCTGAATTTCTGAGGAATTCCCTTTCAAGTCGAGTCTTCGTATATCGTCACATTACGTCCACGAAACAACTACATCTGGTAAAAATTTGGCCTTCCTGCAAAAGTGAATTGTGCAAAAAATGTACGCTTCCTAGCAGGGGGTACTCTATGCACTCAACACACACTGGTCAAGATGAAGTCCTGAAAGGAGAATTTACTTCAAAAGAAGACGCACTATCAGGACAGAACAAGACCAGAGGGGCAAGTAAGGAAGCAGTAGATGTAAAGATTATGCTGAAGGCTGCTGGTTCAAGGAGGGGTCTATTGTTACACCCTTTAGGAAACAGTTTTGAATTGTTCTGGGAAAATATTCAGCAGAATTAATGAGGAAAACCGATTCAGTTAAAGTAAATGCTGAAACAGAAAATGTGGCATATTGATAAAGACTGTAATAATGAAACAGCTGGAGAGGTACAAACTTTTACAGGTCATGAAAAATTATGCCCAGCAGTACATAACACAAATGGGTAGCCCAGCCTGTCACAGAGTCCGCTCCTATACCGCATTAGCACTTTAAGAAAGAGAGATGGATGGGTGAACAGATTTGTACATGGACAGATTCTTTTCTCTGAGTTGGATTTTTTTTAACAAATAACATTTCAACTTAATGATACATCTTAATGAGAAAATCTTTGAAAGACAGTGTCTGATACAGTGTTTTCACTTTTTGCAGTTACGTATTTCAGATCAAGTAATTCTATTGGCTGGAAATTTAGAGATGATTGTGCCTAACCATGGAACCAAATCATTGGCTGAGAACAAGATAAAACTTACAATGTAACAGTACTTGAGGTGGGACTGCTTACAAAGCAGTATAGGTTATCCTCAGAAGCCCTATGATCAAAGAGAACATCGGCAGGAGTAGCCTGCAAGTAGAGTGGCCATTCGCCCAGGGGCCCAGGGCTGGATTAGGGGCCAAATGCCCAAATTTTGCAATGTAAAATTACCACGTTTGTATTACTACTCAAAGTAAAGCTTACATTGATGGAACTGCAGGAACCTTTTTTGTTTGCATTAAGATAACAACACGTGGACATTTCAGAAATATAGGTGTGTGACACATACTGAAAATAAAATCATTTTCTGTCGCTTGCAATTTTGTGTTGGAAAACCAGGAAACGTAACATCTGGATTGTGTGTTAGTCCGATTAAAAACAAAAAAATGATATTTGTGTTATTTCAATGTTACTCTTGGCTCAGTTACTGTCAGTTATTTTTAATTTTCAACAGACTGTGATTAGTGAGAAAAAAACAAAGATTACCGTGTACAATTCTGAGATAAATGTTATATTCTATTGTCAGAATTATCTGAATATAGTGGAGCACATTTTAAAATCTAATATTAATTTTTGGAATGAAAAAAAAATTAGAAGCAGAATGATGTAATAAACTAAATTAATCTGACAGCTGAAAAGAATGGAGGGAACATCATATCAAGAAAATTCATGGCGTTATTTCCAGTACGTTCTAGAATCCTTTCCACAGTCTGAACCGCAACATGAAATTGTGGTTACACATTAAAACCTGAAGGAAATTAAAGATTCTGGTCTTATCCTCAGCTAAAAGAGGCCACTTTCAACAGATGGCTTCAATGCAGATCTTGAAACTTGCGAAAATCTCTATCTCATATCAGGTTTATCAGCTGAATAGCTACTTTGGTACCCTAATGAAGTTAGTGGTATCTGTGCAAACTGTGGTAAATTAAATCATTCCCTATTGAAAATCTATAGGTTTAAATTAAAATGGTGTCAAACTGTTAGTCTGCTATGATTTGTGGGTATAACTGGCATATTGTTCACAGAAGCAATGCTAGACTTAAAAAAATACTTTATAAATCACTTGAGTAACAGCATACTTTGCTCCTAATAGTAATGCAATGCAATACAATACCCAAACAAATATGGCGCATGTACAATATGCTTAAAATCATTTGTTATAGACGAAAGTCAAAGATCCATCTAGGTACAGGACTGGGTGAACTTCATTCTTAAAGGTATCAAAAATATCTTCAGAAAGTTTGCTTCCTATCCACTCAGTGAATTTTACTGGATAAGCCTCACTTATGCAAATCTACAATATAAGTCAGATACCCTCTTGTGTTCAATTAAGGCATTACATGTCATATTTTCACTAATGATTAATACACAGAATATTACATATGCCTGCTGCAATAATTTATTATGTGTCGTGGAATTAATGAGTTGAGTATTTTTAGCAGTTTCAGGGAACAAATGTGCAGTGCTTATGTAGGGAGAAGGTAAAGGCTATCGCAATGTGTCAGGTTGGTGCCTGTTCAACCCTGCCATTTATGTCACTTACTTGTTTGGCCAGTAGGAATTGCTGGCCATCCCATCATCTGTCTTTGAATCCTTTACCCTTGTGTTTCTCTCTGCTCCCGGTCTGCTGCGTAGCTTAGGGGGCTGAGCATGTTGTTCTGTAATGGAGAACCCATTGGTAGTTTGAACCCAGCATAAATCCAGTCTCACTGTTTCTGGTTTCAGGTGATGATTTTCTTGCTGCCTATTGCCTGGCTTAGTTCTCCCACCCATGGTTTTGTACCTTTAAATTTGGTAAAAGCCTTGCATTCCTAGTGTTAGATTACTGTTTTCTAGTGTGTTTTTTAACCCTCCTAATACTGTGATTATCCCTATTCTTTAGTTTCACCTGTTGCTTGTGTTCTGTTTCATTGGTTGTCTTGTTCATGCTTCACTCCTGCGTCCTCGTTAGCCCAGTTTGCTTTGTGTATTCTTTTCCCCAGTGAGTCATTGTATGTAGTTGTGTAGGTGAATGCAGTGTATCTGTGTATATGCTTTTTAAAATTTTGTTAATAAACCCTTGTGTTGTCTTGGAGCAGTAAAGTTGATTGTCACACTCTTTTCCCACCTGCACCGTGCCGTGATACCATGACCATAAATAGCTCATCTCAACTTCTAAGATACCAAACAAGAAGACGACATCATGTAGTATGTGGCCTTGGTCCTGAGCTGAGACTTTTGTATGTCATGGTCAATCGGGAGTCAAGTTTTCAGTAACTGGAAGGTAAGGTGAAAACAGCAGTTTGAAAGAATATTCAATAGGACCTGAAAAATTCCATTGTGTCTTGTCCTAAATGACTAATTCACAGCTGTCCATAGTTAAGGTGTACATTTGAATAAAGACTTTTAAAAGAATTTAGATTTTGGGTGATCGGGAAACCGCCTGGTTCACATGGTAACCACAATGAACATCATTATATTTAGAATAGACAGCAACAAGCTCACAAAGTTACCCAACTGTGACAAATATGTTTTCCTACAAAACAGCCTGGGGAGAGAGATCTGTCTGTCCTGCAAACGACACAACCAGGCCGTTCCAGTTCTGTACTAAGAACAGAGTCCTATGTATACATAATCATTCGCTGCATTGCATCCCTAAATCTATGATGTTGTGTTAAGTCTGATGTTCCATGGAAAGTTTCTCAATGCTTTATAGAACAAAGCTTTATATTCTTTAAGAGTGAAAGAATGACAAGCCAAAAAAGACATAAAAACACCACTGGCATAAGGCCATCAGCCTAGATCTCTTCAGAAAAGAGACGGATGTATACCTCAATACTGTTGCTTGTTTAGAGTGTCTGTGTTAATGTTAGCAATTCAGAAGCCTGGGGCCTGTACTACGAAGTGGGGTCGCGGGTTTATCGGGGGCAAACAGATTTAAGGTACAACAGTGTAAATAGACTTCATATTCATTCACTTACATTATGCCCTGACTACCTTAAATCTAACAAGTTACCTCGATAAGCCAGTAACTCTGCTTTGTAGTACAGGCCACTGGTGTCATGGTTGGTTGGCCATCTGACCCTGTCCTACATGTTCTGTTTTGACCAGCAGGTGGCGGGCTATCCTTTTCCCTCCTCCATCTTGTCGTCCCTTAGCCCTATCACGTTCTCCCTGTTCCCCGGGCTGCCGTGTAGCTCACTGGGTTAAGCACATGTTAAACTCTTCAAAAAGCAAAACCTGTTTTGTTTGATTTTCGGCTTTCCCTAGTGAATCCCTGCTTTTGGTGTTTCTGGATTTCACTTGGTCTCTTGTCTTTTGCTCCATGTCCCCTGTTTGCTCAGTTTTCCTGGTTTTAGTTAACCCTTATTTTTGTTAACTTTCCCTAGTCTCTAGTGCTGTTTTGCTGCTTAGTTTGCTCTAAGTCCTTGTGATTGGTTAGTTGGTTACAGTTCTCACCTGTCCTGCATTGTGCCTTGTTAGCTGTGTATAAGTGCCTCTTCTTGTTCTGTTTTTTGAAGGTTCATTGTGTGTGTGTGTGTTGCCTAGTCCTGTTCATTGTGTTCTCCCAATTCTTCAGCTGTGTTTATCCCATGATCATCCTAGTAGTTTCCAATTTATTTCCAATCCCCATGATCCTTTTAGGTTTTGTAGTGTAGTTTATCTTGTTTGAGCTCAGTGGACCGTCACTGTTTTCCACCTGTGCCATGCCATTCCGCAACACCTAGCTAGGATATATGCTGCACAAAACACACACAAACAAAATGTAGGTATTATGAAATTTCTTTGACTTGCAGTTAACACACCATGGATTCATGTCTATTCAAAGTGACTTGGCAAGGAGAATAAAACACATGCTATCGTAGATTTTGAAACTTCTGACTACATAATTTTCAAATCCCCTTAATATAGTTCCTTTATTCAGACACAGGAAGGGGTACATGAGCCCCTCAGGGGTGCACTCAAGCAGCAGGATGTTGCTCCCTGAGTCCTATGATTCACTGCAGCTGGGTCATTGATATTTCTAAAGACAGCAGATAAAAGCACATTGCAATGTAATGCACATCACACTCACACATACACAGGCACACACACACACACACACATCACACTCACACATACACAGGCACACACACACACATCACACTCACACAGGCACACGTATAGAAAACTGGAGAAAAGACTCCAAGATTATTAAACACATACTTGTATTCATATTTTTGTGGGGACTGTCCGTTCACTTTTATTGGGAAGAACTCTAATCCCAACAATGACACCTTCAAGGTTATGGCTGGGTAGGGGTTAACCATAAGTAACCAGACTAAATACGAGACTTTTGGCATTTCAAGTTTTTTTTTCTTGTCACAGATTTTTATTAAATTGAGATTCCCCTTCTTGGGACTGAAAATCTCCCCAAAAGGTAAAAATAACAAATTATCACATCGTGGAGACATTTGGTCTCTGCAATGTAATATATGCATAACCCCCCACCACAAACATTAAATTTCAATTTCTGTACAACAATCTTCAAATTATTCAGAAATAATTATGCATTAACAGCTCAAACACATTTGATGTGTTTAAGTAAAATATACTTTAGCTCTACACATTTACATTATTTCCTAGTTCACTGATTACCGTTAAAAGGAAAATCTCTTCCTCATTGAAACACTAAGTTCTATCCATCCATTTTCTGTGTCCTATCAGAGTCACAGGAACCTGCAGCCTATCCCACAGGACAGGGAATAACCCAGGATGAGGCACCAACCCATCACAGGGCCGTGACGTGAGTTTTCTGCTAAAAGTATGTCAGTGAAAGATATAACAGTTAAAACCATATTTCATGCAGTCCTGCTTTTTCACTCAGATTCTTCTCGGGTGAGAGCAGGGAAGAGGCTTGAATGAAGTATTACATAACACCGAATCAGCCGTAACATATGTAGGCATTTCAGAGAGGAGGCAGTGATTGGACAGGATCTGTACCTCAGAACACAGATTAAAGAAGCCTGAAGGAATAAGTGCTCCTTTAATTCAAAACAGCCAAACCATTAACCGAAATCAAATACTCGAAAATAAGTTCCAGCAGTAACAACACCACCTAATTTGCAAAAGTTCATTCTGTTCCCCTGTTTCCTGCTTACTCCTGTTCTCTGTTTTAAGTCGTGTCTCATTCTCCAACACCAACGAAGAGAACAAAGCCTGGGCGTCATTAGCCAGCCAGGTGACACGTGTCATGATCGGGTGTGAAGCGTGCCTGGATGTGGGCAGCGTCAGGCAGGCAGGAAGGCAGGCAGGTAATCCGGGTATACAGGGTTTATTCACGGACAAACGGGGATAGCCGCTACCATACATTACAATGACAGATCTGG
>JAODUD010000038.1:6365862-6383500 GCA_026784285.1 Stomatorhinus walkeri
ATGGTGTGCTTGGTTTTAACGTAACTTTATTCTTTCATGAGTTATTTACAAGTTTCTGACCACTTGTAAAATGTGTTTGATGTGCTGCCCATTGTGTTGGATTATTATGGTGTATCCATATAAATGGCCCACCCAGTATATGGGAAAATAAGACCCCCCCCCCCGAAAATAAGCACTAATGTGTGTTTTGGAGCAAAAATGAATATAAGACCCTGTTTTATTTTTGGGGAAGCACAGTATATGTGTGCTATAGACAGACCACTCATTTCCTTGATAATCAAGAATGGAATCATGGAATGACATGAGCATCTATTTCAGTTCACATCACCAAAGCAATTAGGGCCTGCCTGATATTATACCCGGGTGCACAGTGTACAAAAGCACTCGGCCCGGGGATCCAGTACCAATACCGGGGATCCAATACCTCTCGCGGTTGGTTCTGTTCTCTAACCACAATTCCTTTGGGTTTCGCTGGGCTGCTGCAAAGCAATGACACGTACCCACACCGCCCCCCAGCCCCACCCCCCATCTCCATTTGCAGAGTCATGTCCTGAGGCCAGAAATCTGTTGCCATGACAACAGTCTAACAGTTACTGGGGGGTGGTTGGGGTGGTGGTTCTCTCTCTGAATGCTCAGTGCACGATGGATTCTTTCTTGTTTGAGGGCATTAATTACACCTGTATGCATCACAGTCTTGTGCACTGGTAATCGCAGTTAGGATTAAAGCTCACAGTAAAGTAATGACACTGCGAACGAGATTTACCATCGCACCGGTGCGGGAAGCTTGCCTATACTGCGAATGCTATGATAGAACAGAGTGTCTCCAGGCTAGCATTCATTTAAAAGGCAGAACTGTACCTCTTTGGCTTGGACCTGGAATATTAGGATCACATTCCTAATCACAGAGGCATGGATAAGTACATACACAGACACTACACACACACAGCATATAAAATGGGCATATTTCCAGTTGATGATAACTCCAGAGCTGTGTCTATATTATATTCGACGGTGTTGCCTGGGAATTCACATGTAGCCAAGACAGCAACAGAGGCAAACTGTACAGAGGTGCAGATGTAATGTGTAAATTCATTCCAGCACTCACAGTTTCACAGGCCAAGCCCCTGATTTTCCACCTGCTTTCCTGTCTCAGGCCTTTGATTTCGGTGAAACAGCAGCACAGGGGAGAGTTCAGGTCCAGAGAGTTAAAATCCAGACCATTGTTTTGTTTCAACCGACCAGTTGAGTTCTCTGTGACTGTGACTCTTTATACTCAACTGGTTTGTTGAAACAAAACAATGGTCTGGATTTATACTTTCTGGACCTGAACCTTCCCACCTTTGAGTTAGTTAGTTAGCTAACTGGGCGTGACTCAGGTGGATCTCACACACGGACCATACCACGCTCAGTGCCGGTGACAACAGGCCTTGAACCGGGGGCCGCACACTGGAAGTGTCTCGGGTCACTGACCTTCGCACAAGTACGAGAAAGCAGAGGAATACGAGGTTTGGCGCGTGCGTGTCGCGTGGGAACATCTCACAAGTGTAGGTGAACCAGGCAGCTTCTGTGCTTCTGTGACTCAGGTTACACACTATTTATTATTATTATTATTACTATTATTATTATTATTATTATTATTATTATTAGGAATAACCTGTGAAGTGCACGTAACCCAAACCTCAGCACTCAACTAATCAACTACTAACGGTATATGTGTGTGTTTGTATGCGAGTATGTGTGTTTGTATGTGAGTGTGTGTGTGTTTGTATATGAGTATGTGTGTGTTTGTGAGTGTGTGTGTGTTTGTATGTGAGTGTGTGTGTGTTTGTATATGAGTATGTGTGTGTTTGTGAGTATGTGTGTGTTTGTGAGTGTGTGTGTGTTTGTATGTGAGTATGTGTGTGTTTCCCCTGCTTGAGAGAAAAAGAAGCATTCTAATGTATAAAATGCCATAGACTAAATACTGAGTACTGAGTACGTAATATTTGCGGAGCCTGCTGTCTGAGGAGCCTTCCTGTAAGTCCCATGGCAGTTTGCGGACCGCACCGTGCACGGAGTTACCAAGCCCATAAAGAGGGCTGGACCAATGGCAAACCGGCGCGGGACGAACACGCCCTGATCCGCATCTCCCTCCCCCGCATTCTCTCTGACCTCAGGCAGCTGGAAATGCAGGTCAGGCCAGACTCGCAGCTACGTTTCCAAAAGCAGCACGAGGCCTGAAGGAGCTGATACAGCACAGCGTAAACGCAGGACAGCTGCTAATCAGCGTCATCAGCTGCAGCACCGAACACAGCGCCACCCGCTCCGTCATGCAGACCGACAGGGCGGGACGGCACGATCGAAGGCCCACTCACCTGGTGAAGTCTTCGTCCCCTAGCATGTGCCGTGGCACTGGGGAGTAGCGGGAGGGCGTGATCTGGGGGGGCTGCTGGTACACAGGCTTAGGCTCCATGCCGCCCATGTAGCCCATACTGGGGCTGTGACTGACGTGGTTATCGACCATGGTGGGAAAGGCTGCAGGGAGGGCGAGGCCAGTAGGGGGAAAGGAGGCAAGATTAAAACAGCGAACGGCAGCAAGATGCTGTGTGTGCAGGGCCCTGGGCTACAGTCTAGGGCGCACTCTGGGCACTGCAGGATGCAGCTTCTGATCCGTACAACCAGTAAAACACTGGTTTTACTGTGCAAAGTGCAATACTACCTACCTTGTCTATTTATTGACCTTTTTCGTGCAATTTTCTATTAGTTTAATTAGTATATTTTTCACTAGTGTGCTATACTTATTTTCATATCCACCCACTAACTTATCATCTTCATATGTTTTGCCTATTTTCATATAGAAATCGCTGTATGTGGTACTGAGTACCATCTGTGTAACTATGTACTGTGCAGTCTGCAATCACAAGCAATTATCTCAGAGATAATAAAACCATTCTGATGCAGATCCTGAAGTTATGGACTCTCTGCGGGACAGAAATTTGCACCCAGAGAACAAAACAGCTAGCCGAGAACGCGTAACACAGATGGGCAGTGCATGTGTGTGCATTCCTGGCCGCGCACGACCGCATTCATGGGTGCAGTGTGCATGTGCTTGCGTAACGTAGTTGTGTGGAAGTGTGTGGCATGAGTGTGAGCGTGTGACCCCATGCAAGCACCCCGCGGCCCCCGAGCCGGCCGTCGTGAGTTGATACGTACTGCTGGAGTAGTCTGGGGGGGCGTACATGTCGTTGATGTGCACAGGTCCCGGCTTGGCCACTTTCAGGTAGACCATGTCGGAGGTGTTCTTCAGCGCCGCCACCGCCTCTTCATGGCGGACATCCTGGAGGTTAATGTTGTTGACCTGTCCGTGTAACATGTGTGATTAAACACCGTATTGGGTAATCGTATCCATTTCATCATAATCTACCACAATTCTGGTTAAAGGTTCAGGTAACTCAGAGCTGTTGTTACTGGAGCAAGCTGAATTACTTCTCACCGGTATAATACTACAATGAATCCACACCGTTTTACTGCAATCGAACTATAATGGCAGGTTTTTACAGATGCACGTCTGATCAAACCCGCTGGCGTCGCGCACAGCTTTTGCATAGATCCATAACACATGATGCTTTCCCTCAGCCGAGGACTGGCGGCAGTGCGGGGTATACTGGTGCGGGGTGTACTGGTGCGGGGTGTACTGGTGTGTGGTGTACTGGTGCACGGTGTACTGGTGCGGGGTGTACTGGTGCGGGGTGTACTGTGGCACTGCAGAGGGTCCACCTTTCAGGTGCTTTAAACGCTCCGACGCCTGACGAGACTTTCAGAAAACACAACTGAGCGAAGAAAAAAAAAAAACCAGGACACGCCGCAAACACGTGACCGCATGGCGCACACTGATAGGGGAGCGAGGCCGGTAGTCGCGCGGATAATTGCGGGTCACACGCTCTCCTGTGTTCTGATGCGAGGCCTGCGAGATTGCGACAAATGAAGGTAATTACGCTCGCATTTCTCAAAGCTGCCGGCGACATTAGTTCTGTTTGCTCTGTGAGTGAAAATGAGTTTACTGCTTTTGAAGTCACCTTCCTATTGTCAATAATTGTGTTAAGCAGCTTGTACCCAATACAAGAAATAATTGCAGCCTTAAGATAATGTCCCCAAAAAATGAAAGCCCAGCACCATCTCTTCAGGCAGGTTTTAAACTTCTTAATTACGAGAGACATTGTAAGAACAATTATCATTATTATATTTCGTATTATGTCATTATTTCGGTTGGTTACACTTCTTCAGATTCCATGGAGACATAATTAAGGCTGCTACCGTGATATTAAAATATGCGAGATGCATTAATATTCAATATATACATTATACTGCAAAAAGCCTTTGCAAAAATCTCAAAATGATGCACATTTTTAATATTTTATCCAGAGCTGAACCCAAATGATGCGTGCACATTTTTAAAATAACATTTTATTCATACCCGAATGGTTATTAAGGGCAAACTTAGTCTATGCTGTTTTGATGTGTTGACTGCACCATCCATTATTTGGAGGAAAAACCTCATACGATAGCAACAGAACCAAAAACAAATCTCTGCTAACTGTACTAAATCCGCTTTGTGCGATTTATATTTATGCGGCATGTTTACTCAAACCACTGCTCAGTACGTTTTGCTCAGAAGCCACAAATGTGCTTTACACTCTACAGAGACGCGTTATTCTGAGTTGATTAGCTTTGCTCTCGGCAGCTGGGCATGGCTGTACGTTTTCTCTCTTATTGCTAGCTCATCTCTCTGCTGTCCTGCACACTCAGCATAAACGGCAGCATGCAGATGAAGGGACATGCGGGGTCCTCTCTGTGGCGCCAGGCGGGGGAGAGGCCGGAGCTCAGCTCACCGCTAGGAGGCGATCTCCTGTCTGCAGTCGGCCATCCTTCTGGGCAGCCCCGCCGTCGATGATCTTGGTGATGTAGATGCTGTTGTCTCCAGGGATGTGCTGGTTGCCTATTCCCCCCGCGATGCTGAAGCCCAGTCCTGGAGGCAGAAAAGTAGATAAGGCAGTGTTTCCCAACTAGGTCCCTGAGGCCCCACAGACGGTCCACATTTTTGCTCCCTCCCCTTTTGCTCGAGGGAACTGGAAGGGAGCAAAAACATGCACTGTCTTTGAGTCCCCCAAGGCTGGATTGGAAATCATTGAGATAAGATCATGTGATGTGGGACAAATACACATTACGTGAAAGCAGTGATGTGTCCAGCAGGCAGTGCGCCGGTCTCACCCTTAGGCCCCTTCAGCAAGTTGACCTCCAGGATGCTTTCGGGGGGTGCCTGTCGCCTCCGCACCAGCAGCCTCACCACAGGCCCGGCCTCTTTCAGCGCCTCCACCGCCTGGCTGTGCACCACCTCAGACACATCCACCTCATTCACCCGCAGGACGCAGTCATTCACCCTGACAATGGGAAAGGCGTATGCTTTTGTCCAAAGCAAACATACAGCTGTCAAGGCCTAATGCCGGAGTGACTCCTGATGTCGGAATTCTTACTCTGCAAGTCGGAGGGATTCACACAACCCTGACCTCAGCATTCAAGATGGCTGCGCCCTTTACAGAAGCTGTAGTTACACGCTGTTTATTATCACTTTTGTCTTATTTGTAGCTCATCGGTCGTGCACACAGTACTGTCCCACTGCTATCTGTGGTTGTGTTGCTACGGTGTTTTTATGCACAAAATACCGCATCGTGTGTTGTTATCAACTGATATTGCTAACTGTAGCTAACAATGAACTGAGCTAGAACTGGGGCCCATTTCTGAATGCAGGATTTCTTGTATAGCCGGATAATTAACGGATTTAAGGTAGTCTGGGCTAAATGTAAGTGAATGAAGATAAATGTCATTTAAACTGGGGCACCTTAAATCCAGTAGGTTATCCAGCTAAGCAAGTGATCCTGCTTTTTTGAAACAGGTCCCAGGTCTTTCCAACTGGCTATACTGGAACGCGGTTAACTCATGTGTGACGTCAATCCCAGCTCCGGCTTCCAGCCTCTGGGGTACATGGAAGGCAGCATACGTGCAGCTAGGCCGATTTTCCAGTGAATGCCCGGGTACAGGCGTGATAACGTCTAACGCAACTGAGAGATGATCTCATTGCCGTAATATGGATTTTTGAAATGCTGACCATGCAGAAGGGACACTAAACCCAGAAGGGAGGGGACATTAACTGGCCAGCAGACTATGTCAGTGTCTTACTTCATGCACTGTCGTCCTTCACTCTTAACCACAAAATATCCATTGTCAGAATAAAGAGGGGGTTAATTGTCTGGCAGGACAGACTCGGGAATCCCACGAAGCTCTGACAGTGAGTTTTGGGTTGGGCTTCTGAGGAGGGGTACGGGGCCGCAGTGGCACGGGGGCCCGGGGACCCGGGGACGTGGCCACATACCCCAGCCTGCCGTCCATGGCGGCCGCTCCACCCGGAATAATCTTTGTGATGAAGATCCCAGGGTCGTCGGGGATGTGAGGGTTGTCGATCCCGCCGGCAATGCTGAATCCGAGGCCAGAGTTACCCTGTGTAAATGGGGGTGGGGGGTGCGATGAAGGGTTAGAACAGGTAATGGATACGGGGGCGGCATACACTGTGACACTGAAATCTGCATGGGACCCCTTCTCAGCCACACACCGTGTGTGCTGCTTGCATGATTGTGACAATAATCATACTAAAAATAGATTTTGCCTGTGCTGGTCAAGACGTAATTTTTAGCTTTCCCAAAATGACTATTTCGTGTGTTTTCCTGTGTTTTTATTTTTATGGAAAACACCGATTTCATGTAAAATGGTGTAAAGTGCTTTGGAACACTGATGTGGTTTCTGTGGATGAAACACCTGTTTTTGTGAGACGTACAGGGATACAGACTCCTGATCCTGCAGTGCCGGTACAAAGCAGGTTTTCCATCCTACCTGGTCTCTGATGATCCACACCTGATCTCATGCAGATAGTAACTCATCGGGTAGGATGGAAAATCTGCTGGGTACCGGCACTCCAGGATCAGGACTGCCTAGCCCTGTTCTGGTGTGATATTGGTGGGTCAGTGCCCAGATTGAGGAGCCGCTGCAGCTCAGGCCTCAGTATGTAGCACCCTTTGCCATTTTGAGAAAATACAGCTGGACTTAATAGCAAAAATAAAAGAAAAAAAACAGCTATTGACTATCTACGTCAGCAGTTCGCAACATGGTGAAGGTTTGGTATTCCACAGCATCCTGAACAGAAGATATAAGGTAACAATATATTGTATAATAAGAAATTACAGTTAACCTCAATAGGAAAATGGCACTGTTTGATGAAAATGAAAAGCAAGCTTGTTACTGTAATCGAGTCTTTTTATTTGCCAACTTACATAAACTATTATTCAAATAATTCACGTAACAGTCATTTGATTTTGCATACAGTAGCATACACTTGGCAGGAACAAACATCGGAAATGCAGCCGCGGTGATTTCACGAAGCCGAGAGTGCACTGTGAGCGTGTGCGTATGGTGATTTCACGAAGCCGAGAGTGCACTGTGAGCATGTACGTATGGTGATTTCACGAAGCCGAGAGTGCACTGTGAGCGTGTGCTTATGGTGATTTCACGAAACCAAGGGTGCACTGTGAGCGTGTGCGTGTGGTGATTTCACGAATGGCTTCATTATTCTTATTATTTTCATTAATGAGCTCTGACCACATCAGAGGAAAGCAGAGGAAATCTCGGAAGTTCCTGCACGTCACACCGGATCGGAACAAATCCACACGGATTAGCCAGCAAATGCCACACGGTAACATGTCGTTCAGAGTGGGATTTCACAGCGGAGTGATTATCTTCCACATTTATGATTTGAAAAAAGTGTAAGTTCTATGGGGCGTACACACAAACGGCGTAGGAGAGTTCGATATTAGGAGGACAGAGGGCATAAGTTTATAATACCGGGGGGTATATGCCTCCCCTGTACCCCCCCGGTCGTTAGGCCCTTGCATACACATAGCTATATTCCTGTAGGGTGGAAGATCGAGAAGTTTCCCTCGAGATTAAGTGTGAAGATGCCCCTGAAACTCTTAGTCATAGTCGCTTCAGGGCAGATCTGTCTATGACTGATCTTAACACTCAGTCCTGCCCAAGAATCTCTCGCTGTCTCATTGGTGGGCTGAAACGTGTACATATCAATCTATGTAATAAAACGAAGGAGTGCTTCATCGCCATCTAGTGGCTATGACTAAACACAAGGAAAAATACACAATCATAAGGAATTCACATCATACATATTAAAGAATGATATAGTGCAGCAGTTTACTTCCATAACAACATTCACTAACTTTTTATTTTCCTCCTGTAATTATCGCATACATTACTTTAAATATAGTTAAGTGGTAAAAACACCTCAAAATGTTTTTTAACATTTTAAAAAGAAAAACATTTAATTGCATGCGCAGTGGAACCTTTTTAACGTCAGACTACTCACCCGTTCTAGAATAATCTCCTCATACTTATACATCCCATCACTTCCATTTACCTGAGAGAGATCATGACACCGGAATAAATAAATCAATTCATGCTATTAATAATATTTTTCTATTGATATTAATAACATTAAATAATCCATAAATCTGATTTAAAAAAAAAACACAAAGCTGGTACTGGTCTAAAACAGGCTTCTGATGGTTCCTGTGTGAGAGTAACATGCATAAATGAGCAAGCAGTAGACATTTGGTGTTTTTTAGTCATTAAGCACTGACTGAAATATGATATGAAGCATAAAGAGAGAGACTGAGAGAGGGAGAGATTGAGAGTGAAGGAGAGGGTGCTTGATACTCACATAAGGTCCTGCATCCAAGGAGTCCGTACTGACCAAGATCGGTGGTGGGTTGGCCTGCAAAGTGTGGATTCACACAGTCACTGCTAAGTGCAATATAGTCCCCCTGCAGCAAAATGCCCATCCATCATTTCTCCGGCAAATGATCAAAAGGCTGTCCGGCGCTACAGGAGGATGCTGCGATTGACTGAGAGTTTGTTTCGGAGAATTCCTAATTCACCAATTCAGCCGTTCCCAGGTTTCGGTGATCAGGAACTTCATCAAGCTACGGTGGAATCCAACGCTCTGCTCTGAAATACAACCTTGCTATAGAACAACGGACAATACTATCATCTGGTCCGCTATATGCTAGATGTGTCTGGGAGCGCTTCTCATCACTGTCACAGATGGGCACTGAGCTCTGCACATATCTGCTGCAAATCCAGCCCCTCGTCGTGTGGGCAAAAAAAATAATTTAAAAAATCTCAGTTATGCACTGCACTGTAATTAATTCTGGTGCATATTTCATTTTTTATCATCCATCGCCAAGTGTCAGGTGGAGTTCGGACACCACCTTCAGAACTGGCCGTCCCACGCGTCGCTTAGCAGCCATGGCAGTCGCCGACCGAGATGTAAATGAGCGCATGCTGAATGTCTAAGCAGCACATCTGGCGAGAGGAGCCGCTATGCGGGGACTCTGGCCTACACAGAGGGACCCCGAAGAATGCCAGGCTGGGCGACAGACAAGCTACCATTCCAGCATTAATAGGCACACGTGGGTGAGACCACAGGTTGGGTGTCAAGGCCCAGCCAGAACTGTTATTTTTGTGCCAGAACCTTCTGCACAAAAGCTGGAAAAGGACCATAACACCCCCCAGAGTGCAATTTAAGTGAAAAATTTGCCCCTCTGATTCCAATTTTTCTAAATTCCCCTGCTTGACACGCTAACATGAAGTTGGGCCAGTCTGCAAATGCTATCGTAATCAAAGACAATTAAATATAATGAAAAAGACCTTCCTGACCTTTGGCGACATGGCATCGGACACATATTAACCCCGATGAGTGTCTGATTGAGCTAAATATCTGTTATTTACCATAACAGCCTCACACATAGATTTGACTCAAGAGTTAAAGTGGCAGATACCAGCCAAATCCCTTCTGCATTATGCAAGATGCGACATCACAAACGTTACAAAAACAAAACGCAAACAAAAGAGGGAACGCTTGACACCTTTAGATCAGCCCACACCCCTTAAAAAAGAGAAAGAGCTTTAAATAAACAGTTTATTTACTCCTCAAGCTGCTCTTACCAAATGCTTCATAAAAGAAAAGGTGAAAGATTTCTTGTGCTTTTACACACACACACACAGATATATACACACACACATATATTAGTTTTGCAAACACGTACTATACGTGTAATAATTTAAATATATGATACACACATGTACAAACGCTCCCAGGGTTGCGATGAAACGTGTTACGATATTTCAACTTTACGATGGATAAACGTCTTTCACTTTCAGTACATTATTCAATAAATTACATGAAATATTCAACGTTTTATTATAAAACTGGCTTTGTGTTAATAATTTTGCCCAACTGTAGGCTAATGAAAATGTCCTAAGCATGTTTAAGGTAGGCTAGGCTAGGCTATGATGTTTGTCAGGTTTGGTGTACTGTACTAAAATGCATTTTCGCCTTACGATATTTTCACCTTACGATCGGTTTGTCACAATGTAATCCCCCCTGACCTGGGGAGAAGCTGTACATTGATCAGTTCTGCATTGACTGTTATACATGGAAATGACAGAGTGACAAAGACTCATGAGGAAATGTAAAATGAAAGAATATCAGTAATGGCATAACAATATAAAAGCATATTAGCCTCAGAAACACTTCATAATGTGTGTCTGTTTGTACAGTGCTTAATTAACCTATTTCCCACTATGGCACCATGGGCTCAGGGTCAATATGCTTTCATGCATGCAGACTAAACCCAGCATAAGTCATTGGCTAGGATCTCAATAATCCCTGTTTGCAGGATCAGGAAATCAGAAAAGCAAAACACGAGGAAACAATGGCGTGTATAGATGGCCCAGGACTTTCCCTCTGGAGCGAAAATGGGGCTGCACTCCAGCAGGTGGCGTACAGAGACCAGTGCGTCAGGGTGGCCTAACCCATGCTGAAGCACACCCTTCTGCAGGTTTCTTGGGAAAAGAAAGGTAATATCAGATCTGCAGCCTCGAGCTGTGACTCATTAACAACGACCATTAGTCCACTCTGTGGACAGTAGTGTCAGCTTCACAAACCTCAACCAGTCGGAGCCCCAGTCATACCATGTGATACTTACTGACTGGAGTGCAGCCTCAGTCCTTAAAGAGATAGATGAGATGCATGCTGACACAGAAAATATATGTCGCTGCATGTGATGATAACTTGTTGTGTAGGTGCATTAGGGGCACCCAGGTGATCAGGTAGCCCCCAATAGGTCAGGGATCCCCCAATAGATCAGGGAGCCCCCAACAGGTCAGGGATCTCCCAGGTGATCAGGGAGCCCCGAACAGGTCAGAGAGCCCTCAATAGGTCAGGGAGCCCCCAGGTGATCAGGGAGCCCCCAACAGGTCAGGGAGCCCTCATACTTTGGCCCCAGCTCGTTAGAGGTTGTGTCTTCAGCAGTGGTAGGTGGCGGGGCTTCGCCTGCTGGCCCAGCCTGACCACGTTTGCCATACCGGAGTGCCGAGCCATGCCAAACGATCCCAAACGATCTCCAAAGATCCCCAAAGATCCCCAGCTCCCTCTCTTCCAGACTGTGCTTCTGTCCTTGCTGTCGATCAGGCCATGAACCTGCTGTTCCTCACGGCTCACTCACATTGAAAACATTCAGAGTTTACTATCATAAAAATATTTATATTATTATAAAAAAAACCCTAAGTAAACACCGTAAATAAAGGCAGAGAGCTCTGTATATATAGTATAAATTGACAGGCAGCCATACAGTATATACAGAAATACCAGTGTCCAGTGTTGTACATCTAGGCTTTGGCAGTATCTAATTTTCCATACCATCACGGTGTCCAGTGTACACAGTGTTATATGGTGTTTTCACGGTATTTTCAAAAGCAGTGTTCTTCTGGTATTATTGCATCTTGCATCTTGGTGATAAAATTTGCTGAGCAGGATGGGGAATGCATCCCCACAAAATATTACAATGAGCCTTAATACCGCGGGATATCCAAAACACTCTGGTATACCATATTAACATAAAACCGCCCAAGCCTACTTAGATCATAGAGTCTTTCCATGTCCTTCATTTGACTTTGTGGGTAGCGACCGAAAAACAAATTATTTGTATTGTTCCTGTGACACTTTAATAAACGCCCACTCCGCGAGGGCGCTAAGTGCCGTTAGTTCTTATTTATTTATTTACGTTATAAATGTGCGTCGCCCGCTCAGAAGCAGCTAATGCTCAGAACACTAATTAGCGAGAAGCGGAGCTGGGCTGCCTTGTTATCGGTGGGCCGCAGCACAACACCTCCCTGCTTGGACCTTGTTGCAAAGCCTCTGGGATTACAGGACCCACTGAGGTCCTGTACAAGTCCCTGAGGATGTGGGGCCAGGGCTCCATCCATGCTGCCACCCCCCCCCCCCCCCACTTCCAGGTCTGTTAAATAATCCATGTGTTCCCATGGTGACCACAATACAGAGCCTCGGGCCCTCCCCCGTCCTCTCCCCTCCCCCAGGGGAGTGGACCGGGCTCCAGGAAAATGGCGCTCCGCTCTGCGTTGGGGCCTGTCACGTGGCCCAGACCAGGATCTGCCTTCTTCTGTTCCTCAGGACGGACTGAGGGCAGGAGATGAAGGGAGCCATATTCCCATCCCATTCCCTCCCTATCCCTCGCAGAGTGAAAAGCATTATTTACAATGTTTCGGTAGTTATAGGTGATCTGTGAGCGCATCCGCGCACCTACACATGTGAGGCCAGAATGCAGAGGCTCGCTGTCCAGGTCTTTAAATAGAGCCCATTCATCATGATGCGCTGCTTCATTGGTGGAAGACAATGCCGATTACTAAGTTGAGCGAGTCTGATGCAAAGGCCCGGAGTGCCAGCGCAGTCAGGGCACATCTGAGTGCAGCGCCAATAGCTGCTCCAATTAACTAAGCCTTGATAGGCCTCTTACAACTGGAAAGCGGCTATTTTAGTACAAGACCATAGCAAATGACGGCAGCACTGGCCAGTATTTTGCTTCATTAACGACGAAGTGAAAGGCTCTTACTTGTGTGTGAGCCCTGCCCCGTGTGCCGTGAAAGCCCTTACATATTTTTGATTGTCCTGACGTGAGCCTACAGAGCAATTAATTTGCTAGTAATTATTATGATCATTATCTTCATCGTCATGACTGGCACATATTTAACTGTCCCCAAACATGTCACCATTTTTTAATTAAACTATTTTTTCAAGACTGAATGACTTTTGGCCTGGGTCAAGTAGGAAAACGGCAAAGATGTGTAACACCAATATTAGTAAATATGAACTGCTTCATATTTGACTCGTGCGTTTGTACACATGACTGAGAGAAATCATAGCCTAAAAGCTCTGTCTTGAATGTAAAGATAGAACATTTAGGTGCTATACATAGTACCAGTCAACAGTTTGGGCACACCTACCTATAGAAAGGTTTATCTGTAATATTGTCTACATTTTAGAACAGTTATAAAGACATCATTACTACAGAAAAAATATATATATAGATTATGCAATGACTAAAAAGTATTAAACAAAAAAAAAATTGTTCAGGGGCAGGTATGTGGATCTGGACTCTGAAGGTTATTGGTTTGAAATCCCTGGATCTGCAGAGTGATGCCACCATTGGTCCCATGACCAAGGCCCTTAACCCTAATTGCTCCTGAGACTGGCTGATTATACTGTCACCTCCTGGAAAAGCCTCCTGGGGTGCTTTTCCAGCTGTCCTGAAGGAGGTCCCACATATAAGCTGAGCTCTCATTGGATGCTTTTCCGGCTGTCCTGAAGGAGGTCCCACATATATGCTGAGCTCTCATTGGATGCTTTCCCAGCTGTCCTGAAGGAGGTCCCACATATATGCTGAGCTCTCATTGGCTGCTCTTCCTTTACTCTCCAGTCAAACTCCCCCAAAACCATCTCTCTTATGTTTAGGTCATGTGGCCAGGTCATGTGATGCAACACTATCACTCTCATTTGTAGGCAGCTTGGTGTGTTCAAACCTTTGACCAGTGCTGCATTTATCTCGGAGCGATACAGGGAAGTTACTTTCAGCAAAGTCACTTGATTTGTGAGGGTTCTTTTCAAATCCTCACCAAATGGACTTATGAATCAAAGTTGCTGTATCCAGAGGATACACTGTTTTAGGTCATCATCATTAGTAGGAAACTATTGTAATATAATCCCTTTGTTGTTCACTTAGAATTTAAGAGGAAGCACCTGGAACAGCAGATACACAGATACATTGTAGAGATTAATCTCATATATTATCATCATATTATGAACATAGATAATCTCTTTAAAGCTGTGTCACACTGATCATGCTGACACCCCTAGCAGCTCAGTGTAGGCCGTGCTGATTGTCAGCATCTCCCACATCGCCTTCCACATCGCTGTCTGGCGACCACTGCAGGCCGGGGGGAAGCAGGGAGGAGAGGGAGGAATACTTTATGACTACAGTAACTGGCAGTGAAAGAAGAAATTGCAGTGTAACTAAATAGCAGTGAGGAGATATGTATACATGGTAGTAAAGTGATAATTATGAACCTGTCACAATCTCCTCTCCTTTGACTGTAATTTGTATCATATCCAATACACCTGTTTGCTGTGTGTCGAGACAGTAAATGTAATGACCACAATAGATGGGAATGAAAGAGTCTCTTATGGGAGTGAAGTCCCTTTCGTTTCAGAGGGAAACAGATCTTCCTGAGTCATGACTGTGGTCTTCAGGACTACATGGGGAGACCAACTCTACTGAGTCATGACTGTGGTCTTCAGGACTACATGGGGGAGACCAACCCTCCTAAGTCAAGACTGTGGTCTTCAGGAGTACAAGGGCGAGACAGACCCTCCTGAGTCATGACTGTGGTCTTCAGGAATACAAGGGGGAGACAGACCCTCCTGAGTCATGACTGTGGTCTTTATTCCAAGACACTGTGGTTGCCACATTCATTTTCAACTCTGCACTGCACAGTCTGCTTAGCTAGCAAGCTGCGTTAAGTGTGAAGGGAATTTAGTGGTAATTAGAATGACAAGAGAAAAATGCTATATGACTTCACATTATACACACAATTGAGAAAACGCCCATGAATACACTCTTCAAAATTATAGTAGGTTTCTTGCCAAATACTTTTGAAAAGACCACTGGGAAGAGAATCTCACTAAAATGACTCCTGTGGCAGTTCTTTTAAAACCCAAATTATTTGTTCTACAAGCGTCACAGGAAAAAAAACTGAATTTCTAATCACCTATGTCCCATTGAGTCGAGGGATCGAGCGATTTGACTATCCACAGCAAATGAATGAGCCTATCCACCACAATCAGCCAAAATGACCTGACCTTATATATACACAGTAAAAATAGCACTAAGTGTTATGTAATGCACATCTTATGTAATATGAGTGTAGAAAACAAACCTAAAAAGCAAAGCAATTTAGTAAATATTTATGTGCTATTGTAAACCCAACAGGAAAACATCATTAACACAATGTTAGTTTAATTCACGGCCCCTCTTATATGAGGATTCAGGCACAACAAGGATGAGAGATTAGGAAGCAAGCAATTACTAATTGTCTTTGTGTTATGTGTATGACAAAGAGAACTCATCGTAGCTTTGGGCGTCACTGGCCTTTGGAGTTTGAGGAGTGAGATATGCGGCAAAATCAATAATAGGGTTTGCATCTACCGGACACACTGCCCGGACAGAAGAATCAACAGCCGCTATAGTGTTTGGCTATCATTCACGAAGCACCGTTAACTGTAAGTGATGGAGAGCATATGGTTGGCCACCAAGAAAATGCTATGCTTTGGTTAACACTTCAGTATCACAACATGATCCGGCAGAAACAAAAATAGCCCAAAGGGGCTGACAGGTTAGTCCTCGTTCGATTAGCTATCCTCCAACATCTCCCGATGTCGGGACATTTGGATGAGTAAGCAAAATGTATGGGCACTGTGTTGATTATGTAACTGGGATTTTAATGCGGAATTCTCATCCAAAGTATCTGTATTGGGCTTTTAAAAATGACCGGACCTGGATCTGCAGAAAGCGCAGACAGCATATTCCGTTAGTGCTGCATCCTCTTGGTATCACACAGGCACTGCAAGGCGTATAAGGGGAACGCAGCAAATGGTTGGGAGAATGTAACGGCAGATGATAAAGCCAAACCGATCTTCTTACGTGGACCTACCTGGATCCATCTGTATCAAAACTTTTCTATATATATAAAAAAAACACTCAAATCAATTTATTATTTGTGATGCAGTTGCTGATATTTTGCTTCTGGTCGCGATGTTCACATATCATGTACATTCTGGTATATTCTGGTATTCAGATCATTCCAAATCTCAGGATGAGTCACTGCACACTGGTGCTGATCAGAGGCCATTTTTCTGAACTCAATCATTCACGCACTAGAACTCACAAAAAATCAAAGGGGAAAAAGACCAGTAGATTAATAGAGATGCTCCAATTTTAAACTAAAGGGTAAATGTCTGAAGATAGTATTTGCTAAGCTGCTACAAACTGGAAAATATCCTTCTTTGGCTCCTAGATGAGCAGAGACGTGAGGAAGCAATTTCTACGACAGCAATGTTATATCTTCTGGGGTCCGTCTGTCATGTTCACTGGCATCACAGGGATGTTCACGACGCTCTTCCTTCCGTATGAAAGGCATGTCTTTTGCTAACCTTACACTCATGCTATGTGCTGCACTGCTCTCTTTATGTATGTCCCATTATATGTGAAGTTAATATCACCACTAGTCAGGGGACCTGCGGAGATACCTCATAGTATCTGGCAAAAGCATAATTTTGGCTGGCTTGCAGCAACCCATTCTGACAAAGGCCCAGTTCTAGGGGGCTGCTCTCTGCATACGAGTCAGTCTCGGACTTCAGGCTCCCGCGGCCCCAGACGGCACGCAGAGCAGAAAGAGCATTCATGGAGCAGCGAAGCTTTTAGCTTTTCGGAAAAGAGACGAGAGGCCAGGAACGGAGCAAAGGCAACAGGAAAATACACTGACGCTGACCCAAAGGTGCAAATGCCTGGGGACTGACATCCATGAAAACACAAAGCGGGAGCGAGGTGTGTATAAGGCAGCCGCGTTTCCGTGACGATCACCGAAGCGGTCGGCATCACAGACGCAGCCAATGCGGTAAATCTGTTGGAACGCTGCAAATATACTACTGCTGATAGCCTTCAACTGTAGCTACACCATCCTCACGCCTCTGTGCGCAGCTCCTACAATCAGCCTGTTACCATGGCTACGCCTCACGGCAGAACAGACTCGATGTTCCGACGCTGGATGAGATAGGAAGGGAAAATCTCCAGTGCTTTAAACGACTTCTCGCTGCCATATTCTTTTCCGCTAAAAACAAGAAAACAATAAAAGCCGCAGTGCTTATGAAACACAAATCCTTCATTAGCCAGTCAAATGATCATCACCATATGAGCTGTTGGTCCTGCCAGCTCATATGTTGGATTTTTGCTTGCTGACCATGTACCTGTGCCAAACATCTCCGCTGCTTTTCTGTAACCTGGATCTTGTTTTTTAGGAGTGTGTGTGTGTGTGTGGGGGGGGGGGGGTGTGGGATGATGTATGATACACAACT
>JAODUD010000038.1:6411182-6426376 GCA_026784285.1 Stomatorhinus walkeri
CTGGTTCCACACCCGCCCGGCCAGTCAGCAGCCCCTGGTTCCACGGCCACCTGGCCAGTCAGCAGCCCCTGGTTCCACACCCGCCCGGCCAGTCAGCAGCCCCTGGTTCCACGGCCACCTGGCCAGTCAGCAGCCCCTGGTTCCAGCAATCGCCTATTTTCCATGGAGTTCTACACGATGAGTGAGGAGACACTTGGGCAGAGAATCCTGCAGTGTGGCCAGGATGATCGAGTTCGGGATGTTTTCAGCATGCGTCCTAACAAATCTTATGCCAAATAAATCATCTTCTGCAAACCTTCAGTCCACTATTTGACAAGGAAGTTTTTTAACATCGGTTTTCAACATTAGCTAAAGGTTACTGACTTCCATTATAAACACTGTATACAGCTGACATGAGTGGTTTCCGGGGGTGTCAGAAACAGGGGGAGGGAGACACCTCCTAAAAAAAACCATAAATAAGCGTGTTTATACTTGCATATTACTGAGGCCATTGTAGAGTGCAAGGACGAAATGTATAGCTGACACAGACTAGTCATGTGTCAAACCCATTTTACCATACGGATGTTAATTTTTGTTTTTGCCCTAAACATTGTTCATTTTGTTTAAGTTTTGAAATCTTTACAATATTATTACATATATACAATATAAATTATTACAATATTATTTTTAAATCTCTCTTTCTTTGACGCTTTGACTTACATGTGTGTCTGTGTGTTAATGGATATATCTGTCATAATATACATTATCATACCCTGACGCCCCCATGGTAAACTTGCCCTCCCAGTGTCAGTCTTCCTCCAATGCAACTGGTGTGTAATTACAGTATAAAAGGCATGTTTTCATCGCCTCATAGAAGCAAATTATTAGAAATACGAAAGCAAATTCAAAGGCATTCCTATTTGCAGTCCCGCTCCTCATTGGCCCTCGTTTACCTGCATCTCCACTAGGTCATGCTGTTCGCAAGGCTAAGTGCTCCTGGGAGACTCCCCTCACAGTGACACGTCTGTCTGGCTTTTCCATTTCACTGGTTGAGTCCCTCTCTAAAGCACAGCCCTCTTCGTCTGGACTTTAAACCCGTGTTTGCCTGCCCACTGCGTTTCCAGCCTAGTGTTGTTTATCTTACCAGTTGATATCTGCCTTTCCCTCTCTCTACAACACACACACACACACACACACACACATACAAGCCAAACAGGCATATATGTGCACGGATGTCAAATGTGTCCTGTCCCTCCCCACCAACAATCCAAAGGGGCAGGGAAGCTGTATATGAAAAATACAAATATTTTAATTAACAATGAATTAAAAAAAAACATATTTACTACATTTTAAAAATGCCTCAACCCTGAGTCTAGACAAAAATGTCAGCGCACCAGAAGTAAAAAAAAATGCCACTTGACAATATTAGGTTGTGAATGATTAAAATATCTTCAGCTTTTACAGAGAGACCGTTACTATCAGGATTCAGCGCACTTTCTACCAGTTGCAATTCTATGGCTCATACAGACATCTAAAATTGTTTTGTCTGCCACATTCATTGCAACACACCAATAAACCAGTAACAGCAAACAGGTAATGCCTTGGATTTCCTCCTCTCTCCCTTTTGCGCCCTCGTCCCAGCATACATTGCGCAATATGCAACACATTCCCTATTCGGCAATTTAGGGGCATGAGCAAAGTGGTGGAATGCATGATTACTGTAGAGCAGGGGTGCCCAACCCCAGTCCTGGGGGGTCGGAACCCTGCACATTTTTGGGTTTCCCCTCATTTAACACACCTGATTCAACTCCTTGTGCTAATTACCACACAGCTCTTGAGCTGAATCATTTACGGTGGAAAAGGGAAAGCACTAAGCTACACAGGGCTCCGGCCCCCCAGGACTGGAGTTGGGCATCCCTGCTGTAGAGTAACTTTTCGAAACAGGCTTAAAGACTGACACAAAAAAGAACCGTTATAATATCGTGATATTATCCTATCCGATAATATCCTGCCTGAAAAAAAAATCATGATATGATATTTTTGCTATATCACCCACCCCTACATCTGCTTCTGTGCAGCTCAGTGTTCATTTTTCATCACTGGGTTGCACAAACGAGAAGGCGGCTCACTGGCACGCAGGCCCCTCAGTGATGTGATTACATGTATGTGGGGGTCGCGGCTGAATGAGCAGGGCTGAAGCTAGCCTGCGGGATCTATGCTGCGCTCTGATTTCCGGCAAATACTCCTGACTCCTGCAGGCTTAGGATTTTCACAGGACAAACAAGGATCTGATTCAGAGTGACACATCTGTTGTTTTGAGGCAGGAAGACGGCTACATACAGTATGATGTAGGCTATGGGTTCAGTGAGGAATGCCGCTCATGTGAAGTTAACCAGAACTGCTGAGGTAAAACATACAATAATCATCCATCCATCCATCCATCTTCTATACCCACTGGTCTTATGCAGGTTCACAGGGGACCAGAGACTATCCCTGAAGTCATAGGCACAAGGCAGAAAACAGCCCAGGATGGGGTGCAAACCCATCGCAGGGCACAGGCAACACCTTACAATAATAATAATAGGTACAAGGCAGAAGACAGCCCAGGATGAGGGGCAAACCCATCGCAGGGCACAGGCAACACCTTACAATAATAATAATAATAGGTACAAGGCAGAAGACAGCCCAGGATGGGGTGCAAACCAATTGCAGAGCACAGGTAACACCATACAGTAATAATAATAGGTACAAGGCAGAAGACAGCCCAGGATGGGGTGCAAACCCATCGCAGGGCACAGGTAACACCTTACAGTAATAATAATAGGTACAAGGCAGAAGACACACACCCGCAAGATGGAAACTGGGAGTGAGGTGCGGTGCCATTTGGCAAGCATGAGAGTGAAGTACTCAGAGGGATTAGACCTTGGCAACAGATACTGTTTTTGGGAATGTGGAACCCTACCTCTCTGGCAGGGAAGGAGCTGACCCAGTGCAGGAGTAGAATACTGGCAGCAGAGCTGGCCTTGTCCCACACACAGAATGCGCTCTGGAAGCAGACTTCTGCATCGGGGATGTTCCTTATGGTGAATTATCGCAGGTGGGAGTGGGGATCTGCACAAGTCCAGGCCTGAAGGCTGTGCAGCTGCAGTTTTTCCCCGTGGACAAGAGGACTGCTAATGCGAGTCGCAGAGAGCAGAACTCTGGCTGCTGTTTGTGAGTATTCACTAGAAAATGTTCTGGAGGACCCAGCATTCTTAAAGGAAGTTGGTGAGGTGCTCGAAAGGTGACCACCTATGGAAACCGTGCATCTGCTGCGAGACACCAGTGTTCAGATGAGGAATAATGGAGACACTTGGAGCAGCGTGTTTGGGGAAAAATCCCTCTCAGATATCAACCAGAGTGCAAGCCATGGATTGTCAATGACAGGAGCCATGTTCAAAACACATTTCATAATTGTAAACAGCACCAGAACACCATAGGCTAAAAGACAATGATTGACTTGACATGTCATCTGGTTTGAGGCCGTGTGTTATATACCAGTGTTTCTCAACCTGATCCTCAAGGAGCCACAGATGGTCCACGATTTTGCTCCATCTTAGCCCACCTGCCAGACCGTCCACATTAAACTGTCTATGGGTCCCCAAGGACCGGCTTGGGAAACACTGTCTTAGACACTTGAGTAAAGAGAGAGGCAGAGCCATCCAATGATCACCACGGATGGATTTGCTTTATAGAAAGTGGCCAGTTCAACCAAAATGACCCAAATGAGAAGTCGGGTTTGCTCAGAACACCTGACTGAAGCTTCTGTGTGAGGGAAAGCCAACCACACCTGCAGAAAAACATCTCACATGTGCAGAGTGAGGTAGAGTCTATCCAAGGCCTTGGCTATCGTGGCAACAGCAAACAGCTGTGGTTCTGGTGGACACTTGTGGTGAAGGAAGCTGTCAATCTAACGAATCAGGTGAAAGGCAAAAAAAGGCCAGAAGAGCAGCAGTGAAAGCATTTGTCGAAAAAAAATTAATTAAAGGCAGGAGGCAGTAGAAGGTAACTGAATCAGGTGACACCAAAGATGTTCTGGGGCCACAGCAGTGAGTAATGGGACATTGCTTATGCCTGGTTCAAGCCAGCCAGTCAAGATGGTATCAAGCAGTGGAAAGAATCTGAGAAACCCCGTAACTCAGCAGATATGACCTCTCACCAGGTGGCCATCTTGGAAACTTCTGATGAATCAGAGTCTACCAATTCAGCAGAAGTTGCTACAGTGGTCAGAGGCTTCCATAACAGAAAAGCTGCAGGAATAGTTCAAAGATGCTGAATGAACTAGATGCCATTGGGGAGACACGATTGATGTGCCTCAATGTTGAATGAAAAATAGTATCTCTGGACTAGTATCTCTTTTTACAAATGGGGGACCGGAGGGGGTGTCCCAAACGGAAGGGAATGAGACTTCTCAGCCTACTCGGGAAAGATTATGCCAGGGTACCAGAGGGGTGATTCTGCCCCATAGTTGAACCTAGGATTGATGAGGAACAGTGAGGATACTGGCCTAGCTGTGGAATAGAGGACTAATTCTCATACCCTACACAGCTATGTAAGGATTCGTGGGAATATGATAACACCATCCAAATATACTTTGTAGACTTTGTGGAAGGCATGAGATCATATACCTTGGCACTTGAGATGCTACAGGGATACAGGTTACCAAGGCTGGCACTGTGTGCTATTTGGCCCCTGTTATGAATGCAGTATGAGTTGTGCCAGCACTCTTGGCACTAAATCAATGCTGTTTAGAGTGGGTGTTAGCCTCTGGGCAGAGTGTGTCTTGTCTCCACCCCTGTTTGTGATTTCCATGGGCAGGAGATCAAGGTGTAGCCAGGACCAGAAGGGCATCCAGTATGGGTGACTATGAGTGACATCCTTGCTATTTGAAGATAATGTCGTGCTTTTGCTCTCTACTGATTAAGACCTCCAGCATGTACTTAAGCGATTTGATACGGAGTGTGAAGCAACAGCTGTCAGAATATGGACCATGCGCCAAATCTGTAGCCATGGCACTCTCACAGAAAATAATGAATCGATCCTTTCAGGTGAGGGGGGAGAGTAGACCCTTAGTGAAGGAGTATCCCTGGATCATGCCCATCAGCAATGATAAGAAGGATTCTGGGATAGACGGGTAGATTGGTTTGGTTTTGTGGGTTATGAGAATGTTCACAGTGGAGAAACAGGAGATGAGTGGTAAGATGAGGCTGAGCCTCACCTGTGTTTCATGACCCGAGGGTAATGGCCAAACAAGGCCGTGAGTACAAGCAGCCAAAACCGAGTTTCTCTGCAAAGCTTGCCGGACTCCCGGCCCGTGACAGGGTGTGAAGCTGCTGTCCCATCAGGTCAAAAGGAGTCAGCTGAGGTATTCTGTGCATCTTATAAGGATGCCACCTGGACGGCCTCCAAAGGAAATGTTCCAGGCATGCTTCATTAGGCAGAGGCCCCAGGGAAAAGCCAGGACATGCTGGAGGAGCTATCTTACACCCCCAGAACAGGCTAGAGGCTGTGACCTTGAAAAAAGACCTCGGGTTAGACTGGACTGCCATGCAGCCACTATGATCCACACTGACAAAAACAGCAGGTGGGAAGAGAACGACGATGATACTGATAATAAGGACTGTTAACCGAAGGGTGGATCACTGAATAGCACTGGTGCCTTTAAAGTCCAAGGGTGGGAATTCTGTCCCTACCCTGAGTCTGCATTAGTGTGTTCTCCCTGCGTTGTGAGGGTTTCGTCTGGGCACTCTGGTTACGTTGTGTAGTTCAGCGTCACGCAGCAAAGCCATACAGCAATGGGTGATAGTGTACGTATCAGTGAGTTCAACTGAGATCAACTGGCATCCTGTCCAGCGTGGATCCTGCCACGGGCTACCTGGGACAGACTGAAAGCCTCCCACAACCGTGTCCTTGAAAAGCTGGGAGGTGCATGCATGAATAATAAATAAATAAATAATAATAATAATAATAAGAAGAAGAAGAAGAAGAAGAATGGGACATGCATGTAGGTGGTGCCACACAAATATACGTGTGGGTGTAGCTGACGACCCATGACAGTCAGACTGACCAACCGCCAGCAGCAAGGTAAATAAACCGCATTTACAAATAGATATGGTTTATTGAACAATAAAACAAGTGAAAGCACCCCCATCCACACCCTCCCTCTCTTTGTTCCCAGTCTAGCAGATTCACAGATAGTAAAGGCCTGTGTTCACACACACTGTTCAGGTTACACACAGGATTCACCTGTTTGCTACATTTTTCCAGCAACACCAGGCTTTGTTCAACACCTACGAAATAATGTGGCAGGTGATAAGTGACAGGGACGTAGCCATTTCTGTATCACTTCAGACATTATTTACAGACACTTCCTTATCTCTATTGACCTCTCACTCTGCTGATTGTACAGCTCTGTGGTCGTTCTCTTCCCATAGCCTGTGGTGTGATATCTCACCACGGCGTCGTCAGGGTCTCTGTGCCCCCAGCACACGACACCCTGATCCCTCCTGTTGCCAATCCCTTCCAAGACTGCCGGTGTCAGTGCTGCTGAACCCAGTTTGGAAAAATATGGGCCTGCTTAAGCGCCGTTCTGAACAACACTGGGAAAACTGCAGCCCCAAGTCTCCAGTGGAAACAAAGTCATGCTTTTTTTCTTCAGTGACAGAACTTTCCTAATCCTCTACTCCCACCCCACCCCACGCCACCCCCGCCTCTGCAAAACCGCCACGGTAACGGCCCCGACCCACACTGCCAGTGGTATGCGCACTTGGGACTCTCCCACACAGGCCCCTTGCACAAGCCCTGCACAACAGAAACACTGCGGCACTAATGATGACCTTTCTGCTCCCCAGTCGCTCAGACATGCGGTGCCTGAATTATCAGCCTTCTGATCCCCATATAAATGAAACATGAAATGTATCTATTAAACAAAAGAATAAAGACTTTACTGATCTGTCACTTTTTCACTCCTTTGTTTGTAAGCGTCTGACATGTTCTAAAGTGCTTACTGAATTGCCAGTTCATGGACAGAGAGGTGCAATGAGGAGAAGCGGAAAGTTGGACGTGACCAGTGTGCAGTGGTTATGGGTCTTGGAGCTCTTTAATGCTTTTCATTACAATGAGCATTGAACTGTGTGATTTCCCTACTTTCTGGGTCACCCCCCTCCCGTCGCTGACTGTGGAACGTGTGGCATTCAACTCAACCACTGGATAGCCACACCACAGCTCACAGACCCTGAGCACACAGCAACCAGTCCTGGAGGCGAAGAGCACTCTCAGACAGATAGACAGGTGTTTGAAGGCTTAACTGCAGACACGGGGGTTTCCCATTTCGAAACAATACAAAGTAGATGAGTGTAAATGTGCGACACGAACAGAAAACATCTGTTTCACTTTTGTTATGACCATTTCACCTTTCCTAACTGACTCACTAAAATTCGAAGACTGGGTGTGGGCGAACCACAACAGCTAAAATGCCTTTCTGAAGGGATTATCACTAGGAGCTCAGGCTAAGTATTCAGGCTCAGAACGGGGGGTGGGGGGAGCTGCATGACAGTCTAAGTCCATATGCACCTACAACCAGTCTAAGTCGATATGCACCTACAACAGGATGTACGGCGGTGACATCTGAGCGCCTCAGCCGCTGACTGACAAAAACAGGGCAAATCAAAATCTCACTCTCAAAGCCTGTGTTCTTAAATGGAGTCCCGGAAGCAAGGCAAGAAAACTCTGGTTTTAAAAACATGTAATTTTGTTGGTATAATTGATAGAACTTTCAAACTAAGATCCCAAACTGTTTTTGAAAAATTGTTCTAACTACAAAAACTATGCAGTCTGCACACAAAGAATCTGACCTGACAAATTAATTTTCAGTGACAAACCCAAGGATAAAACTGTCTTTCTTTTCAAAGCCATGCTTATTAAAATAAATATAATTTTTATATCCATCCATCTTTCATGACTGCTTATCCAGTGCAGTGTCATATTGAGCCAGGAGTCAATGGGCACAAGGCAGGGGACCCCTAGATAGTATGAATTGTTTTATATAGATAAAATAAAATGTATCATTCAGCTACTGTCAGAAGTATTGAAACACATTATTGTCAGCTGAATCACTGCCTAAGAGAGACTGACACTAGCGACTGCAGGCCTGCCGTCACTCTGCCGTACCATCCACAAGACATTGTTCACACATCACTCATTAGTTACGTGTTATAGGTCCATGTAAGCTGGCCTTCATGTAGCCACCATCGCCGTGAATTTCACAGACGGGATGTGTGTGCCTGTGCTTGTTACTTTTCTCTTTTTATTCTTGATGCCAAGGAGATGGCCACTGCAGTGACCACTCCAGGGACCGTTTGTGGGAACTCATGGAAAGTGACCTTAATCACTGTCAAACAGATCTGTTTTTATTTCTCTGGAGGCTGAAAGGGACCCTCTGTCTGATAGGAGGGGGGTTTTCTCATATATCCTGTAACAAAAGAGTCGTGGTTTTCAAAAAAAAAAGTTTCTTTTTCACGCACACTAAAACCATAAAACTCAAAATGGGGTTTTTGTGAGCTGTGTTTTACTGGTGCAACAAAAATGTATTTTTACTGTATACAAGACTACAAAACTTTTTTAAAAATTATAAAGCATTGGATACCTGTTATATCTGAGTTGTGAAATATGTGAAATATGCCGCCACCTTGACTTAAAAACACACTTGAGAGGATTTATGAAGACACCATGGAGTTTAAAAAAACATTCAGGTCCTTCTTAACCTTGAGTTATTGTTTTCTTTCCTCTAACAGCAAAAATAATACCTCTGAAAGCTATATCTGAACTCAGTTATGGTCAATACTATTCTTACAGCCTGGGAGGGGATTTACACTGTCATGCTAATATCCAACAATATGAAACGGAAGGGAAACATCTGTTGAACAGGCATATGAATTAAAATAACTGACTAGTAATTAATCATCTAACACTGGCAAGGAAAGGGCAGAGTAGGACATCCATAGACAAACCTGTGCCCTATGTTGCCCTGGCAACCCTAACCCTTAACCCGGATTAGCGGCTATAAAATGAATGGGGAGATGGATCCAAAATCAATAAGTGACTTCATAACATGGGAATGATACTGTGTACAGTGTGTACCTCGAGAAGGTATCAGCAATGCTGGACTAAGGTCATATAGTTCATGCAGCAGTCACGCCAAATGCTAAATATTACCGATTCTTACCCATAAGAGCCTGAAAAAGTTGGCTGTTGAACACGGCAGATACTTTCCCCATATTAATCCGCAGTGATTGTTCCTCTGGGCCGCTGAGGGTGGCCTCGTATTGTTTCAAGAGCTCCACTGCTCTTTTAGTGTCTGTGAAACGAAAAGTATACCCTAAATTTACCCCACAACCTTATTACATTCTCATTGCCAGACATTAAATTGTAAATATGAATTATACTTCTTGTTAACACTGATCAGGTCTTTAAAATATTCTTTCGTACGATTACGCACATCTTTTATGCGCATCTCCGACTGCGCCATAAATAGAACAACGACGTGATTGTATTGCTTATAGGCTCCTTAGATCCGTAACACATGGTTCTCAGTAGTTATTTTGTTTGTTGTGTACTAATGAAAAGTGGGCCGTCATATACCTGGGGGGCATCCCTGTTAGAATACAAGAATAACGCCGTATTGTTGCGCATGTTAAGTCTGCCTGGGGCTGGTGCGTCGCGGGGGGGGGGTCGCGCTTTGTCGCGGTGACGCTTCGGAAGGCGCGCAGATGTTGGGCGAGCTGTCCGTGCGTGCAGGTGTGAGATGGGGGCCGAAGCGACCCCCCATCAGCCGCCCTAACAGCCATTACCCCGTCCCTAAGTTTGTTCAGTATCGCGCCGCACAATGAGTAACTTAGGAGGAACGAGAGAGGGCTCGCGTCACACGGTGAAAAAGAAAGTATAAGTACATCGCCCTCAGTAAAACATTTCCGAACAAGTGTTACTGATACTCCAGTCAGAGGAATATACAGCCACAATCCGTTAATACGATAGCGCTTTATGTTACAGTTTTTCACTCCGAATGAACGGTAAAGTATCATATTGGTAATAACCAAGGAGGAAAATGTTGTTTAACTTACCTGTTTTGTGCACCATGTTATATAAAACTTAACGGTTTTTTTTGTCAACTCCAAAGGATGACGACGAAGGCGCATATGAGGCTTAAGCCGTTTTCGTCATGCGAGGCTACCGAGGCGAACCCCTAACAATCAGGAAAGGGCGCATAGCCGGTGCTGGGCGTCGCATGGCCGAGTCCCGCAGCGCTGAGAGCCGGTCACTCTGCGTTTGGGAAGCGCCACCCAGCGCGTCACTGTCAGCCCCCCCCCCACGCCCGCCCGCCCGCCCGCCTGCCTCGGACCCTGACAGGATGAGGGGGGAGGCCCGGCGTCTCCACGTCACTGTCAGACCCCCCGCCCCGGACCCTAACGGTGTGACGGGGGGAGTGCCCGCCGGTTCCCCGTCACTGTCACCCCCCGCTTCGGAGCCTGACAGGTTCAGCGGGGAGGGGAACCCGGCGGCTCGCGACACTGTCAACCACCCACGCCCCCATCTCGGACCCTGACGATGCAGGGGGGGGGGGGGGCGACCGCTTCAAGCCGCGCGCAGGCACCGGAGCCAAAAATGCGTGTTGCTTCAGCTGTACGGCTTTCATTTACTAAACGTATCTGATACTTTATCTAACTTGGCCGCAATAGCCTGGCCCGAAGTTCAAGCTGCTTCTCAGTTTAGTTCAAAAACAGGGAATTACAACTTACAGTCGGTGAATGAACCGACCAACTCTGCCATCCAGCGGCCATTAATGTACCTCATGGTAACATTGTGGTTGGGCTTCTGACGCAAGCTTTGCCATGCAAACCTTATCAAACGGCTAAAATAAAGATAGACAAATGACGCGGCGAATAAAGACATTTACCCTATATATTCATGAAGATTCAATTGTCTTTTATTCATTGTTTATTCATTCGATTCATTAATTCATATATTCACGTAGTCTATAGAATATAGAAGTACAAAACTTTACATAAGCTATTCATGAAGTTATTCATTTCAATTTTATAAAATTATGAAATTAAAGTCTCAGTTTTAAAGTGGCCATTTTATTAGGCAAAGCAGCCTAATAACAGGTAGGAGCACCAGGTCCCCACAGAATTGAATTCTCAGGCATAGATTGAAGGTGTAGGAAAACACAAAGGTTTTTATACCACATTGCATACTTAGCTTTCCTATTACGTATTTTCTCCTCATTACCAATGTTTTTTTTCATCCTCGGAACAGATACCAGATCATTCTTATTTTAATCACACCATCCTCTGCTAATTCTAGACAATATACTCTGTAAAAATCTAAGCATAGTGGCTGTTTCTGAGATGGTGGAATCACAATTGACACAAACAATCATGTATCCCATGCCCAATCAGCTTATGTCCCGTTTGGAGCAGCAGCTCGTTTACGTTAATTAGCACTAATGTGGCCACTGGGTGTATATTACCAACACCTATGCAAACACATACACCATGTAATTGTTTAAAAATATATGTTCTTTAAAAAAAAAAAAAAAAAAAGCCATAGTGGTAACTAGATTAGTACAGTTGCATTTTCAGTCTCAATGCAGTGACATTTAATCAAAATCACAATGTACAAAAATCACTCTGACCAAGCAAACTGAGATACAGAAGATTACCACAAGAAGAGAAAGAACTTTTTCCACGTTAACTACACTGGTCATTTGTCAGATTTTGGAATTTCACTTTCAGAAACCTGCACTTAAGATGCAATGCAATTTAAGGGAGACTCATTTCTCTTGATGGTTTATTCTATAGAACAGTCACTATTACGTCGTCTTCCTTAGCGGTGTCATTGTTTTCTCTCTACAGGATGGAATAAAAAAAAATTATTGCGGAGCCTCTGTACCAGATGTGGACAATTTCTTCTTAATTCACATACATTCTTCATTTCAGAATACTACAAAATAGTGACCTCACTTTCGGGTAGTAATATTTCACAGCATCAGACATTTGAAACCCCACAAAGCCTTTATATCGATAACCTACAAATCATTCACAAAACACTCAGCAATGAGGTTCATTTATGAAGCAGATGCTCAATGTACATTTCATCTACTTTGTTTCCAAATATTATACAGAAAAAGGGGTTACCTTTTGTCAGTCACAGCCAACACATAAAGCACAGTATTACTGGCTGTAGTTGTTAACGGGAAGGTAGCATAGGCTGCCCTTGCCTGGAAGAGAAGCGTGTAGTGCAGAATGAGCTCACGGGTCACGCGAACCATGTCCGCACTCATGGAAAACTCCTGGAACAGCGTGGGGACGAAGACCACCGCCAGGTTGTGGGCAGTCATTCGGTTCTCCTGACTGTACTGCTGAACCCTGCAGGTTAACATACAGGCACGGGTACACGTCAGATGTAGTGCCAAGGCCAAAGAGAAACAGCAGTCCACCTTGAGCCCTTATGGAACATCAATACAGTGCTAATGGCATAATCAATCGTCCTGGTATGGCACGAACAGGAAGTGAACTGAGCATTCAGTCCCCCCCCCCAAAGAACAGTTTCCCCCCTGAAATTTACTAATTTTATAACCAAACCTCCACTGACTACAATCTTACTTTTCATACTGATGTCTACACACAAACACAAGAGAGTCACATTTGGATTACATTGTTACAAGTGTGATAACCACGCTTATAGTAATAGGTGTGATAACCACAATAAATGGTCTGAACTAAGTTAATAAATCCTTTTGCACAAACAAAGGAAAATGTAACCATTACCCAGTATTCTGGTCAACATACTAATAATGGTAACACTTTACTTAAGGCTACATTTTTAGTAATTTATAAACACATTCATGACAAATAATATTGCATTCATAATGCATCAACATGGCTATATTTATAAAAAGGCATGACATTGTAGCCATGTTTACTAAGCATTATGAATGCCTTGTGAAGCTTATTACAAATCATCCATGATATCTATACCGACCATTATAATGCATTAAAGTTATCCATAGGGCATTATAGTTGAGAGCTTCATATAGCATTTTTATGAATATACTTATAAATTGCCTAGAACAAGGCCTTAAGTAAGCTGTTACCCAAATGATAAATGAGAGATTATTAAACAAAAAAAAAACCATCACATGTAGAGGTGTCCACAGAGAGCACTGAGGCTCATTCTGCTGTCTGGTGGCAGCTGGTCCAGCAGTTTGCAGTAAACTTGCAGTCTCCTGGCCTCTTCTGCGACAGCTGGGAGAACAGGTAACACAATACAGACAGAAGTAGACTTCTTTCAGCTGCAGACAGCACAGTGTCAAGTAGGGAGAGCATAGCGGCGTACTCGTTTCTGGGATGGACTCCATATAAATAAAGACAGATGGAGGGATGTGAATGGATGGATGTGGATGAATGGATAGATGGATTGCTGGGTGGGTGGATGAATGGATGGATTGATTGCTGGATGGATGTATGGATGGATGGATTGCTGGGTGGGTGGATGAAAGGATGGATGGATTGATTGATTGCTAGATGGATGCATGGATGGATGGATGTCTTGATTGTCGGACGGATGTCTTAAATACTTCAGACTTGATCAGGGAAGCCCATCAGAGCTGTAGCCACCGCTGGCAGTCGCCCTGACTGACGGCTCCTGATGAAAGCCTAAGGGGCACAAACCCATATGATACCTGAAGCCTTCACCCAGTGCTCCATGTTCGAGTCCGGGATGAGCACCACCTTCTGGCGGACAAACTGCTTAAGCGCCCCGGCCACGTCCAGCACACTCAGCTCGTCCGTGTCCAGCAGAGTTCCCTTGGGCGACCGGCTGAGCGCCTCCACCAGCTGGGTGATCTTGGTCACCATGCCACATCGCCGATAGATACCCTCCACCTTTAAGCCTGGAAGCCAAACCACAGAGCTTAAATGTTCCTTATGGCTTGAGCTGTAATCTAAACTGCATTTTGTCTTGTGTCGTTTCCTGGCATACGAGTCGGTGCGTATCCATACAATCATCGGATCTTTAACAACTTTACATGGCAAAACAGATAATCTGGATGTCAGCAATGTTTTATTAAACCCCCAAAGTCACTGGTCTCTGTGGGCGTTTCCTTGCCTCATCTGCACCTCACATCTGTAAATTCTCTCATCTGAACACGTCAGCCACAAAAAAAGTCCCTCCATCAACATTTAGTTCTCTCTTTCACCATTATCTGCATTTTCAGTTGTGGTCATGCTGTTGTGTGACCAAGCTATTGTTGGAAAGATCCGGAAATGACCTTGTGCCTTTAAACATCATTTTCTGCCAGCTGGTCATGGTGGGTTACCAGAGATCACTGCATACAATCCATTTCCTTTCTACTGGGCAAGCAGCAGAGCTAGGGGCAGATCTAAAGACCATTTTATACCAATTCCATTTAATTTTTGTTTTTGCAGAAATAAACTGCATAATCATTCTGAAACTAACAAATCTATTTCTGTGAAAGCTTTCATACCAAGTCTGACAAATTTACATTGTCTAGATCTGTCATTTTTATTTTTTATTAGGAGAGAGCTAGACTGCAGTGCTGCAACTTTTGGATGAGTTAAAAAATAAACGGTCTATAGGATATCGAGTTTTACACGTGATCTATTTTTGGGCGATACCGCTGAGTTCCTTTTTGATCCAATTTTGATTCGATCCAAGATAGGTATCGCCGATACCGATATTCAGTGGTGGCCCAACCTTAACGATAAATGAAAAATCCAAGCCTGGGGGGTGGGTCATTACCGGGAGATCGATCATTCCATTTTCTAACTGTTTCTGCTCAGCTTTCCAGTTCTCCCCATTTAGGGACGGCTCTGGCTGATCCATGGCATATCCATGGAGGACGCACAGACCTCTACAGGCTAGACGACAGCACCTTGACTGCCATTAGGTATTGGGATTTAATCCTTGGACCCACTGCCCGACCCTACACTGGTGCAGTGCCCACTGGTATTCTATGGCAAATGCCCATCGAGCTCCACGGCACCATGCAGCGAGCACAGGGCCCAATAGAGGACGAGTGGCCCTCAGGCCACCCTCATGAAGTCTGTTTCTGAATGTTTGGTCAGAGACATTCACACCAGTGGCCTGCTGGAGGT
>JAODUD010000038.1:6441124-6462546 GCA_026784285.1 Stomatorhinus walkeri
TAAATAATTAAATAAATATGGCGTCCCTACTTCGCGGAAATTCAGTTATCGCGGTCGGCCTTGGAACCTATCTCCCGTGATAAATGAGGGATTACTGTACTGCATACGTTTTCTGATAAAAGCTTTCTTGGTAGGTGGATTGTGGCTTAAATTTGGTGAGTAATAATATTCTCAATGAGTAATCTGGGCTCATCCTATCTACTCATTATGCTATTCTTAATGGGCAGTTACACTGCATAGGAAACAATTATCATTTTAGAACCAAGAGAGCTGAACATGAAATGAACAATGGCATAGCACTGACGCATCTCGAACATGATGCGTGTTGAAGAACAACTACTTTATGCATGAAACGTTCTTCAAGGTGACTTTAGCCAAACATACCAGATCACACATCCTGTTTACTCTGAATACATCTGTATATGGATGTTGTTATATTATCTGAACTGAAAATATGCTGCAGATATATTTTGATTGCGTTCTTTCTGCATTTGAATGATATTAAGGCAACCATTAGAGAATATAAATGCAGGAAAAATATATTTACATTAACTATGAAAAAAATAAGTGATAAGTTGGTTTCTGAGTTCACTATTGCAATGCAAAACTAGGAAATAAATGGATATCAGATGTTATTATTCGGGAGAAACTATGCAATAAAATAACATGCTGGAGAAATATTGCCATTTTTAATAATGTAAATGGTGGGAGAATCAAGAGCAATACAAGTTTTAAAAAATGTTAATTTTGGCTGTTCATCTCATTCTCCTCTTTTTCCTTTTGTAGTTCCTCACGTTCTCAAGTGCTGTGCTGAATTTATTGAGAAACATGGAATTGTTGATGGAATATACAGACTCTCAGGGATCACATCGAACATCCAGAGACTCAGGTACCTATCTCTGTAACCAAGGTGTCACGCTGTGTAGTTCTGAAAGATTAAGATAATATAATTTTTTATAATTTTTTTCCATTAATAATAACATCATATAGCAATTGTATATTGGCTGAAGATGGGAGAAGGGCTGGATGGATGACAACATTTCTATTGTGCAATATTACAACAATAAGTGCAACAAGAACATTAATAACAACAATCATAATTATAACAAGAACCAGGACAGGGCCTCACGATGTTTCGGTGGGTAGCACTGCTGTGGGACAGCCCTACAGGGCCAGGAGTCTGAATGCTGTCCTCATCCAATGTGTGTAGATCTTACACAGTGTGTAAATATGTCTGTGAGATGGTGTTCAGTAATGGACTGGCCCCCCATCCAGGGTTGGCCTCTGTCTTGGGGCCTCTGCTACATGGAATGGGGGGGGGGGGCTGGTCACCATAATATTATTCATGATAAGGGGTATGCAAGATACACAGCAGCATTTCCAGTATCTACTTGGCACAGACAGTGCCGGTCAACCCATCTAGCCGGTGACATAGGCGACGAATTCATCAAAGACAAAACAGCCAAAAAGTGATTCAGTAACTTATTTACAGACTATTGTCTTTAGGAGTGAATCAGAATGAAATCAAAATGATCAAGCAAAGACAATGAAAAGGTTTTTTTTTTAATAAATCATTCATATAAGATAAGAAAGAACCACATTTAATACGGAATAGCCTTGGTACACTTGACAATGGTCGTCTGCAAGCTTTGGAGAGACCCAGGACCACCAGCATCACAGTAAGACTGTTCTGTAATGGTAAGCCAAATGGGCATCCAAAGCAGCATTTAGTGACCTCTAGAGGATATTAATGTACTGGGTTAAACTGAAACAGCTCTTGTTCTTGAATAAGTGATGTGTTTATTATACTCTTTGAGATACTAGACGATACAAAAGTTCAAGAATATACTGGCAAGACAGAGGGCAGAGGGCTGTGGCACACACTGGACAGGATGCCGTTCACTGCCTACATTGTCATTCAAAAATTTTGCATGAGGAAAGAAATAACGTTTATTTTTAAATATTAGATTAAATTAGATTGTGACTTATTACAAGAGATGCAAATTAAAACTAAAAATTAATGATTAATTGAAGTGAACTAGATAAAGTAAAACCATCGTGCACTGCTGATGAATTACAGACATCTCAACTTCCTGTGCTTATGAAAACGTTTATTCTTGGGTCAGACTGAATAAACATTTGAATGCATATCTCAGATGAAGGAGTGGGTGACAGATACAGTGGTACCTCGGTTCTCGAACTTAATCCGTTCTTTACTCCGGATCCATCCATCCATCCCTTCTCCCATAAGAAATAATGGAAAACCAATTAATTGGTTTCCAGACCCCCAAAATTACACCTATATAAAGATCTTATCCCAACATGACCCCTGTCCTGCCCCGATCGTCCGCTCCTTCCTTGTGTCACGCCTCCCGTTAACCTCGTGGAATTCCCGTGTGATCAGCTATTTCACAACAAAGCACTTATTATAAAACAATATTATCCATATATAATTCATAACATATGAGTGTGATCCCTGAAATGGACATAGACTCATTTCTCATGCTCTGCATTTCTTGAGGACAACGTGTTTTATTTGCAGTGTGTTAACAATAACGCTCAATACCTTGAACTCAGACTGTCTCCCCATTTCTGGCCATGTGACTGTTGACCTGGTGTCTCTCTCTTTCTGTGACTGTGAAGGCAGGAATTTGGCTCCAAGCTGTGCCCCGATCTGACGAGAGAGGTGTATCTTCAGGACATTCACTGTGTGGGCTCACTTTGCAAGCTTTACTTCAGGGAGCTTCCAAATCCATTGCTGACGCATGAACTATACAGGAAGTTTTTGGTGAGTGAGTGTGAAAAATGCTACATACAATATATATAGGAACTGGACCTAATTGAAGAAAAAACCAAGATCTGCATGCAAGACTATATTAAAAATACCTTCTAGGTCTTTTCTGTCAGATGTTCCCATGTATGTTTTAGTGGCATCAAATATAACGTCATGTGTTTTGAAAATATTTATATGTTAATGTGGGGACAACCTAAGGTATTTCTTTGACCCTGTCCTGGTCAGGGTCATGGGAGACGAGGGTGTTGGCCAGGGCCAAATCAGCCCCAAACCCCCCAAACTCATGCAGTACTACCACAACATTGGCAGCAATATGACCCTACTGTCCATGCCCAAATTTATGGCCTTGGTGGGACAGCCTGAAACCTCCTATACGATGACCTGAATTACAGTGAATTTGCTTTTGTGCGGCAGTGTGTGGCTTAGTGGGCTCAGCCTCTGTGCCTGGGGTCAGACGGTCCCCAGCCTCTGTGTCTGGGGTCAGACGGTCCCCGGCCTCCGTGCCTGGGGTCAGAAGGTCCCCGGACTCCGTGTCTGGGGTCAGAAGGTCCCCGGCCTCTGTGCCTGGGGTCAGACGGTCCCCAGCCTCATTGCCCGGGGTCGGACTGTCCCTAGCCTCTGTGACTGGGGTCGGAAGTTCCCCGGCCTCATTGCCTGGGGTCAGAAGGTCCCCAGCCTCCGTGCCTGGGGTCAGAAGTTCCCCAGCCTCCGAGCCTGGGGTCAGACTGTCCCCAGACTCTGTGCCTGGGGTCAGATGGTCTCCAGCCTAATTGCCCGGGATCAGACAGTCCCCAGCATCATTGCCTGGGGTCAGAAGTCCCCCAGCCTCATTGCCCGGGGTCAGACGGTCCCCAGCATCATTGCCTGGGGTCAGACAGTCCCCAGCATCATTGCCTGGGGTCAGAAGGTCCCCAGCCTCTGTGCCTGGGGTCAGAAGGTCCCCTGTTCAAACCTGGCCTTGGCAGAATATTTATGCCCGTGGGCCCTTGAGCAAGACCCTTAACCCCCCCAGCTCCATGGGGCTGCTGTAGGTTACTGCCTGCTTTCATCTACATGTCATGAAGCGCAAGACTGGGTAGGCGACATAGCCTTCCAGAAGGTATAACTGAAGTATCATTATTATTCATTGACAACACCATTTGGTTCCATGCAGGATGCCGTGTCGGTGAAGGAGGAACATGATCAGCTACAGTGCATTCAGAGTGTCATCAGAGAACTTCCCTTGCCACACTACAGGTAAAATGCAAGTGACACTCTTTGGTGCAATTTGTGTCACCGTGTGACTGTTGACTTGAATTAATGGTGTTTTCCCCCTCAGGACCCTGGAGTACCTCAGTAACCACCTCACACATCTTGCTGCTTTCAGTTCACAGACAAACATGCATGCTAGAAACTTGGCCCTAGTGTGGGCTCCGAATCTTCTCCGGTAAGTAGATACCCCAAACCTGCATTCCATAGGTAACAAAGTTGTCAAGCTAAAGCCAGGCTGATTTTTTTTTATCTGCTAGACATCAGCAGCAAGTCTCTTCATTAATTTTACTATAGATCAGGTAGGGATTCCTCAGCTGTCAGTTTTTGTCATTGCTAAAATGCAATTTTAACTGGATCCACCAGAAATTTGTTGCACGACTATCGCGTAATGAATGCCTCGCTAATGTAATTAAGTGTTGTAGAGCACCATATGTGATTCTTTATGTACCAGGGTCCCCAGTCGCAGATATGGATGCTATTCTAGAAACTCATGCTGAAGATTAGTAAAATTGAGTCGCTACCCAAGATTCGGGTGATGCCGATCCAAAGTTTGCTCCAGCGAATAATCTTAAGACTCACATTCATGTTATTGCTCATAATGCTATAACAAGTAAATGTCAGGTAATCTAAATGTTTCAGTAATTCACTGGTAAAGTTTATCTTGTAAACAGGAACATATGGGATAGAGGTTGATTCTTGCAGTGCACCAGTGCACAAAAACACATTTCAGGACATCAATTTTTGCAATACATGCTTATACAGAAATATATCCATAGAGAGAGAGAGATAGATAGATAGATAGATAGATAGACTTTTATTGTCATTGTACTGAAGTCTGACATTATTCCCGTGCCAAGAATGAATAAAAAATAATATACACATATACATACATGTACACACACACACCTACACACATAATAAATACACTAATAAATAATTAAATATTAACATCTAAAACAATAATGAGATTTAAACACTACAGAAAAGTGTTATTTGAAAATTGTTTAACTCTTATTTATACTATTACGGCTGTTACATATCCGTCTTTGCACATTTCTTTTTCGTGTCGAAGATCCAAAGAAAATGAAATCACTACCTGTAACGGAGACACTGCGTTTCTGGAGGTGAGGGTGCAGCAAGCAGTGGTGGAATTCATATTAAACCACATGGATCAGATCTTCAACAATAAACCTGGACAGTCTATACCAAAAGAAGAAGGTAAGATACATTTCTATATTCGTTCCCAAGTGACATTAGGGGAATTTACTGTAATACTCTCTATGAAAGTACCAAGATAAAATACATATACGTAAGGAACACACAATGTCATCAGCATACATACAATTGCAGATGGTGCTCTGTCTCCCCTAACCCTGTAAGCAGTAATCCTGAAACATGCACACAGCGCGACACACAGTGAGAGACCTGCATGCATGAGGTACCTTAGTTACCTTAGTTACGCAGAAAGAACATCATCACTACCTTAGTTACACAGACAGCATTCTTAGAGACATGGAACAGCCTTGTCAGCTGACACACCAATTACCAACACAGCTACATAGATCGATAAAGTAGCGTAAATCATTTGCCATAGTAAGATTCACAGTAACATGCATGTTGTGCTTTTTATGACGGCATATTGATTTAACAGCCTATATTTAAACCTAAAACCTGTAATTACCTGAATTAGTTCTAATAAGGTTTCACACCATTCAACAACTAAAGCATCGCAAGTCCGCAATATTTGTGACTGTAGATTCCAATTAACTATTTAGTGTGCTCCTAGAAAAAATGTGACAGCGATGCAAAAGGAGCATCTGTTCCAACAATAAATATGCAGGTCATAGCAAATATACCTTTACACCATTGGGTTTTAAGCTGAAATTGTTGTCATGAGATTTGTCTCCAACAATACTCTCTAATTATTCAACTTGCATAGTAGAGGTGACAGTAGATTACTGACTATACTGCTTTATGCCAAATACCTAACAATGTATTTTTCAGTATTTTGGTGGAAATTTGGTATAAATGGCACGGGATATGTGCTGATTTAACCAGGTAGACTAGTAAGATTTGAATGAATTCAGATACAGAACTGCTCCTTAGTTCAATGATTCTCAACCCGGTCCTCAGGGGGCTGCAGACGGGCCATGTTTTTGCCACCCGGTAAGGAGCTGGGGTCTGGGGGACCCCGAAGACCAGGATGAGAAACATTGTGTCAGAGGCTTATCGATTATTTAATAAGATTAATAATGAGGAGAATGTTAGAAAATGTAATGAACGGTTCAGCCAAGTTTATTTAAGCATGCAAGTTGTTCTAAAGTTTTTATAAACTCCTTCTCATCCTTCTGGATCAGAATACTTAGTTACACTTTACATTAAGGGCACCCTTATAATGCCATTATAATGCATTTGTAGAACATCCAGTGAACCTTTATAATGCTTTCATAGAACATTCATAAGCAGCATGGAATTATACCTTAACATCCTAACATACATTAGCAGCTTAATAATAACAAGCATTATAATTATATATTGTTTATTAATGTATATTTTTATTACTACCTGTTAAGATACACTTGCATGTTGCTTATGAATGTTCTACGAATGCATTATAAAGGCATTATGAGGGTGCAGTTAGTGTTAAACATTACTGAATATTTGGAGAAGAAATCAAGTTTTCAAGTGTTACTACGTGTCTTATGAATGGTGCTCGTGATAAGGCAGTTTCTGCCTTAGCTGACCATCAATTTCATCAACAACACTTTGATTTTTATTGTAATGGTTATGAAGGTACATTGAACTGATTATAATGGTGTTGTGAAGCTCATAATGCCATTGATCGAATATCTTCAGAACAACAGATTTCTGGTCCATCTGACAAAATAATCTTTGTGTCTTGCACAATATTATTTCACAATCTGATTCTTATGAAATAATCATTGGTATGATTTGTTGGTTATGAAATTGCATCTTGGTTATTTTTATGCTTAACATTACATAAAAGAAGACTGATTATCACTCACTAACCAGCACAATAGTATGTGATGTGATGGGAGACTGATTATCTTGAACAAAAATTTCAGGGCAGAGTTCAGCATGTGAACCACCATATGTTATGACCAGCTTTGCTGCTCCGGGTCAGTACTCCCCTATGAAACTGATGAGCCTGGAGGAGGCCCAAGCTCGCACGCTGAACGCAAAGCACCCGGCGCGCAGGGAGCACCAGCAGGAGAGCGACGCCGCCGAACGGAGCACAGCTGACGCCAAAATGTACCACACTGTGATCGACATGCCCAGCAACAAGTATGATTCTCATTCTTACGCAGCAGAACTTCACAAAACTTCTATGAGAGAACATTTGTACCTTTTTTGATAATTGTAACAGAGTTTAAAAAGAACAAAAAAAAAACATTTGGTAAAGTGCTGCTTTTATATCAAGAAACATGGAAAAAAATCATCCATAGCCTTCCTGAGGAAACGAGGGACGCCCAGAATGGTGCGGGGGTGCTTTAGAGAGTCCTCCCACATTTATCCAAAGTGTTATAGACTCACAACTCTCAAAGCAAATATCTGAAATGACAAAATAAGGTTTCCTGCCACCATTCCCCTGACTGCTGTTGTGTAGGAGGTCAAACAAAGGAAATTGATTTAAGACCAATTTTCTTTAAACCCAACGCAAGTACACACAGGTAATGATTTTTTTTGTAACATCCAGCTGTTTGTCTTGGCAGCTGAGTACCCAACACTGTCTGCAAAACAAGAAGAGTTATTGTGTGGGCTTTTCCGCTCAACAAAATCTGCCAGTTTATCTGTAACAGGTCCTAAGTTCATATAGTTTGACACTCAGGATGTGGACGGCAAAGGTTTAAATAAAAAGATCTGGTATGGGACACACCCTGAATCATGCTGATTTATGAAAAATCACACCCACAATACATGCAAGCCAGCAGCACAGATTTTAATGCTAACAGGAAGATGATAAAAAGATACAATGAATGAATGTGTTTGCCGATCACACTCACTAACCGGCACAATAGTATGTGATCTGATGTGATGTGATCTGATGTGCTGTAATGTGATGTGATCTGATGTGCTGTGATGTGATCTGATCTGATGTGCTGTGATTTGATTGCAGTTTCCATAACAGCAATGTACTAGTTTTCCTGCCTCCGAAACTGTACACTGGTTTCATGATGACTTTGAGTTTGCTCCAAATAGCACAGTTTTGTCTTGTACAAAGCTTGTTTTCTTAATACAAAGAACTTACTGAATCATATGGATACCTAGTGACTTGTGGGTTTAGTGAAGAATGCCTGGAAATGCAGTCGCTGGTCGTGGCAGATTATGCTATGTGAACTGGTCTTCCTAAATAAGGATTTGTGTAGGCCCTGTGATGGATTAGCATCCCGTTCTGGATGTAGCCTGCTTTGGAGATACCCTGCCCTGTGACTCCTGGAATAGACCGGCTGATGTAACCACGCACTGGGCTGCATGAACGTCCACATTCTTTGCTTCAGAGCCCGGTGTGAGCTTCAAGATCACAAGGAAGAAGGATCTAGACCAGACAGTGAACAATGTTTGGATCAGACCATTCAGCAACTAACAGCTCTCAGCAGGACATAACAGTAGAGCTGTAATGTTGAAATTGCATGGGAGTGGCGAAGAAGGAAAAGCAGCTTTTGTCATTTGAGGCACTGAGCTATTTACATCGCAAGGAAAGTTGAGAGCTGTGCATTACTGTCATTATATACTGTATATTAGTAATGTTGTCTCCTCATGAGTAACATATAGTTGCTCCACCTTGGGTCTCTGAGCCATTTCCCCCTCAGCTGTGGGTAGTGCGTGGCTCTGTGGGTATGCGGCTCTCTGCCTGTGACTGGATGGTTGTTGGTTCGAATCCTATGCCAGTCAGAGTGATGTCATTGTTAAGGCCCTTGAACAAGGCCGTTAACCAAAATTGTTCCAATCAGTCTGACCCTGCTCTCTGATTCTAACTCAGAGTAAAGCAACTGTTAGGCAGATACATGGCAGAACAGGTTTCACCCAAAAATCATGCAGGACAAGTCAGTTCAAGTGCAGTGACTGATGCACAAAGTTAGATCAGAGCTGGCCTGTTTTTGCTTCTCTCATACTTCAGGTTCACTCTCTGAAATATATTAATGTTGTTTTATCATAAATCAGGTGACGTGTTAGCAAATGCTCACTGGCCATCTGCGTTTAATTTGGCAGTTTCAAAAATGGCTGAAGGAAAATAATACCACGGTCAACACCAAAAATTCAACATTATATTCAGCCTTATAGACATGCATATTATAGAGGTGAATAAATGTCAGATATATGCCTTTGGGGAGATCTCTGCTGGCCACTGAGCTTTAAGGCGTCTTTAATATATTCTTTATATATCAGGTTACAAGGAAGTGCTGAGTCATATTTCTAAAAAATCTATTGAGAGTTAGTCATGTGTAAGTAATTATTTGTTCTTCTTCGATCTATTAGAAGAAGTTTCTCAGGAAAATCTAAGAAATGGAAGACCATCTTCAGCCTGGGAGGATCCACCAATGACACAAAGAGGAAGCTCACCTGGAATGGCAGTGTCTTCATAAAGTCCAGCAAATTAGCAGGTAGTTCTCTGCTCTTCCAGGAGTCACCCACAATGGAAGGAAAAGAAACAGGGAATGGAAAAATGAAAAAGCTTTGGATAGAGACTATAGCTGAGGCTGAAAGGTCATTTTTAAATTTTATTCCATAATCAAATATGAACTAAAGTTTATGAGAATTGCTTCCATAAACCAATTGTTCCCATTCCTCATCCCAGCTTATAACACTGTGTCAGATCAATGAAGTATATAAATATTTCAATTGAATTATTACTATATAGTGATTTTTATTAATGAAATGTCCATCCAAAAGCTTTGGGAAAAAGAGATTTCAGCATATAAATATTTCGTGCAGAGTTTGCAAATGGATTGGAAAAAGGCAGTACGGTTTATGAATGAGTCAGTGAATAAGTGCAAAAATATATATACAGTGGTACCTCAGTTCTCAAACTCATTAGAACTTGAATTTCTTAAAAGTCAAACCAACTATTGAGGGGGCATGGCATACAGAAGGTGCTGAGTTTTTTTTAACTTTACACATTATTTGGATACATTTATTTTCTTACTTTACAAAATACTGTTTTGATAAATGTGCTTAGATATGTTTAGTACAGTATATGCTCTTCTTGTTTTATCCAGTTCATTTTGCGTTTAAATGCTGAAAAAACATATTTAGGTGTAATTTTTTGGGGCCTGGAACCAATTAATTGGTTTTCCATTATTTCTTATTCGATCAGAACTGGAACGTTATAGGATTCGATCCAGAGTTCTGAATGGATTAAATTCGAGTTCTGAGGTACCACTGTACTTCAAAGCTTCATTCCAGGAGACATGACCATGTGACCACGTTAAATGTATCAATCATTTCAGTCTGCATTAGAATAAATTCCAAATTAGTAGCACATAAGATGCAGCTTATTTCATTTGCAACAATTCAAGGACATATTTGTGTGTATATGCATAATTTCATTTTCAGTCATTTTTTCATGTTTTATTTATCTCTGAACGAGAACAAGCTCAAAATAAAAACCTAGGAATTATGCCTACTGTCTGGCATATTGTTTCACATATCAAAGGGATATAATCTTTTTCAGAACAGATTAATGGAAGCTGTATGGAGGAAATAACTGGAATATTTTAAATCATACGTTTGGTGGTTACTAGTCAAATAATTACAAACTAGCAAATTCAATTCCAAGTGAATTTCTCTGGCTTTTGTACCCTGCATTCAACTGACTCTCTCTTACACTGTTTTGGCATTTATAAGTATTACATGTGCTAATGATTTATGACATTTGAATTGGAATGGTGCCTTACGTAGCCCGATGTTCTTTTACAGAAAAAGCAACAATTCGGCCAGCCAAGAGCATGGACTCTCTGTGCTCTCTGTCTAAAGACGGTAAGGCATACCTAAATTCATAACACAAAAAGCACCGTAGTAACACGGTATTACAGTCTCTTTTATTCTTACACTTCATATCAAAGATGGCGAATTCAAGCAGCCGAACAAAGCCCACGTCTCAGCAGCGTCTGCCTTCAAGTCACATACGCTAGACTCCAACTGCTCCTATGACCTCAGCAAGGAAGATGAAGAGTGGAATTTGGAGCCTGAGAACATGTTGGGGGCAACGGCAGACATGCCAAGTCCAAAGAAAAAAGGGAATAAGGGTGATTCCCTCCCTCGGCAAAGGAAACTACCCGAACAGCTTAAAGTATTCAAAGGTGAAGACCACTGTCACCCCACCTCACCAAAGAACAGGAGGATGTTATATTCCGGCAACACCAACAGCGGCTCTTCTAGAACCTCGTTCCCAGGAAAACTCTTCCCGCTGGAGTCGTCAGCTCAGCACCCATGCAAAGCCCTCAACATCTCCGAACCCTTCGCCGTGTCCGTCCCTCTGCGTGTGTCTGCTGTCATCAGCTCCAACAGCACCCTGTGCAGAGTGCTGGACAAAGACAAACCCAGCCACCCGCACCCAGAGCCCATCAGCGAAGCTCCGGTGTCCGAAAAAAACAGAGGAAGGCGCAGCAGTAGCGCACTGAAAAAGGAGGCCGTTCAAGCAGGATCCAGCAGAAAAGCAGGAGCTGCATGCTCCATTGAAGCTAGAAAAGGTAAACAATCAATTCTGCATTTTTGTTACATCATAATACAAAGGGTTCGTTTTTGAGCTGACGTCTGGGTATCGGGGAATAAAGGATTTAATTACAGGTAAGGCAGGCAAAACGCAGATGGACAACACAAAGACTTGACTGGGGAAACAAACTGAAATGCGGACTAAATACAGAGGACTAATGACCAGCAACCAGAAACAGCTGATCACACGGGGATTCCACACAGGGTTAACGATACCACTGTATGCGGTATAGACGATAATATGCTATGAATGTCATCAGTTTACATCTTGCTTTTTTCTTACAGGAGAAAATACAGATTTGAAGGAAAGCAGCGGCAAAGGGGTTATTTTTGAACCCCAGCTGCTGCTGCCAGTCCGAGTGAAGCATACACCTTGCAGACCTCCACACCTTCAGACCCAGCAGATCTCCTCAAGCACACTTGAACAAAATGAAACTGGACAGGAGACCCTATGTCAAGCTCATACAGCCACTTTGCTGCCCAAAGAACTGGTCGGATCTGAGAAACGACTGGTGACTCCACGGAAGCACCACTCTGGACTAAGGAATCTCACCAAAATGGTAGGTGTCAAATCATTATTACATTTCATTTTAATATTTTCAGAAACGTCGTAGTAAAAATGTTTTTTTTTTTTTTTTATCTCTGCAGGATGCAAAAGAAAGTGGCAAAAGAATGGATGAAGACTGGGACGGTATTGACTATGACTTAAAGGAGATTAAGTCTAGTGTTGATGTTGCACAAGATAAACCAAAGGCGAAAAGCAAGAGCAGCTCCCTGCTAAACGACAGATCAAATAGCCTCACTCTCAATGACAATAATCACACTGCTAACTTTTTCACTTTAAGGGACATGCCAGTGAGACAACTTTCCTTTGACTGGGATTCTAGACATTATACGGAATTTAAGGAGGACTCAAAAAATTCCCCAATACAGTCATTTGATGCATATGATGAATTACACAAACCAGACCTACCTCTGACAGAGAAATCTGATACAATCAGTAATATGCCTTTACCTGTCCCTCAGAGCCAGCATAAGTGTCCAGAATATGGAAAAACACATTCAGATACAACTCTGAATCGTAACGCAATGACGAGAGAACAACCAAATGTACCAAATGATGAACTAAAAGTAAAAGAAGATTTCGATCCTGTTTCAGTAAAGATCAAAATAGAAACCATGAACAAAAATGAGCACAAAGGTGACAGACAGAAAATTGACCCTAAGAGAAGAAGCATGAGTCTGTCACAATTCATAGATAAGAGTCCGTCATTCTTAGAATTAGCTGATAATGATGATGAAGAGTCCTTGGGAGATAATATGGGGGATCTGGAGTTGGTAGAGCCCTGGGAAGACAACAGTGGTACCAAACATTGGGTGACCAGTCCACTCCACTCTCCCAAAACACTTCATTTTTTTCAGAGTCAGGAAGAATTGCTGTCATGTTTAATGGGGGAAAGTTACAAATCAAACAAGTATGCCACAGAGGCTAAGAAGAATGGACCTGGGGATGGTAACAGCACTGAAATATCTCCGGGGAAGACTTTACAAGTTCATCATCAGAAAAACACCCAGGCTGAAAATACACAGCCACCAACTTGGGAAAATATTCCAGCCAATGAAGTGAAGCCAAAATGTAAAGGAAAGGATGAGAAGCTTTCAAAGCAGAAACATAACTACTCTTTTCAAAGGCCAAAAAGGCAAAGATCCCAAAACAGTTCTTGTATGGAAAATTCTGTTACAAAGCAGAGGCCGCGTTCGCTCAATTTGAACCTGGAAACTCTATACATCAAGGATGCTTCAGAGCAAGAAAACGTTGATTTCCTGCCAGGTATTTCACTCAACCAAAAATCACTGCCCAAGTATGGCTGCTCATCGACGGAACTAAAGAAGTTCCTTTGTAATCGTCAAGCTTCAATGCGCAGGAACTCGGCTCCAGTCAGTGTCTCGTCAGTCAGGACATCATTCATGATCAAAACCTGCCAGGCCAACGCTGTGCCTGTGAAACTGCCAAAGATTCAGTACAGTCAGATACCTCAGCCACTGCCGGCGAATAATACCGACAGCTGTCCAAATAAAGAGCTGGAAAATAACCCAACAGGAAGCAGCAAAATGAATAAAGAAACCACTTCACCTCTACTCTGCATCAGAAATTCGGATGTTAATGTAGAGAGCAGTCAAGCAGCATTAGCAAACCCTGGGAAAGTTAGTAATGGTTACCCTACAGTGTGCCCACAAAAACCATCGGAGTTCAGAAACACCTCCAACGGAGATGCTTTCGGTGACTTTGCAAGACTTGAGCGACCTACAGTAATGAAGAGGCCATCCTTCAGGGCTCGGCCGAACAGACCCCAAAGCCTCATTCTCTTCACTCCTCCCTTTCCCAGCGTGGACTGCCCACCATCTGCAGATGATGACAAAATTCTCCTCTCACCCATCAAAAGCCCCACTGAGATGATGGCGTCTGACGTGTTTTCCAAGGAACTTACGGAGTTTGAAGATGTGTCTTTGCGTAGGAAAATGACAATGCCAAAGAGTGGCCAGAGGTTAGAAACTTCGACAAGTTGCTTCTACCAACCACAAAGGAGATCAATGATATTTGACTGCAGAGGTAATAGGCAGAATGAATAAATTTGTCCGCTTTATTTTGTTGGCCTTTTCAAGTAACGTGAAGTTATCTGCAAGGGCATTTGCTTATATGAAATGCGCTGTTTACCTGTACCGCTAATGACATGCATAAAACAATACAAGCCATACAAGATATATTTATATACCGTATAGATATCTGCTGTTCAAGTCTAAGTGCCTTATAATGAAAATATTCTCTTTGTTGCACATTAAGTATATATTGCTGAGTAACATTATTCTTGCCTTTATTTTTAATATATTTGTATTGTGTATATACATACACATAAACATTTAAAATTCCTTTTTTTCTCTAACACACCAAACTCTGACCAACAAATATATCTTAAATGTATCTATAAAAGTAATGCTGATTGCAGTGTTTGTTTGCTTGGCACAGTGGCTTTTGATGCCAGTGTTATTACTCACTGCACCAGTGCTGTTCTTTTTGCTTTTACAAACATTTCAACTGCATGAAATGCACAAGGGTGTAGTATTAAAAACGTGGCCATTCATAGTCCAAAACAGAATCTTTCAGATAAATATTCTTTTGCTTACTTTGTAGATCAATTAGTATATCTATCAATGTCATGGATCAGTATTGAATAGTATAAATATGAAGGAAACAAAAGGGTTGAATGTGTTTTGGTGCTAAAATGTTACACATATGATTACTCTGCTTTCTTGCAGTCATTACTAATAATCACAGTACTTATTTGTATTTCATTATGTGCATCTCAGCACTCTCCTCCTGTTATGCAGAACTCTAATTCAATTCTAATGTAGTGCTTCTGCTTCAGATGCAGAATAAGTGTTTTTTTTTATAATTTTCCTCTTTTATTCTCCATCTCATATAGATGATTTCTGTGTTTAAAGGATCGCGTGGTTATGTTAATGGATATAGGATGTGAAGTTAAAATGCATGAAGGTTGAAAGTGAGTAAAGAAGGAAAGAGTAGGGCAACACGTAGTTTATTTACAATGTCATGGAAATTACAGAAAACCAGAAGCTCTCATCCGAGGTTTTAAGGAAACATTTCTGAGCGCGGACGATATTGCTTAGCTCACCCACAGATAACGAGCAGAAAATATATTTATGATCTACACAATCTTTAACATTAATGAACTTTAAATTTTTATCTTTGTCTTAAAGGCCTTTAGGTCATTTTAAAATAAACCGTATTTCCCTGCTCTTTGAAGAAAAGTCTTATGTTAGTAAGACTTCACCATAATGCTCTTGAAATTATTGCTGCAGTTGCCTGATTAATAAAGATATTGTGAGTTCAGCATTAAGCAAGGAGAATGGCTGATGCATTTAAGCTGCTTATTACACTACACAATGCAGCCTGTATATAAACAACAGAATGTAAGTGAAAAACCTGCTGAATGCAGAGCAAGTCTGGCTTAAAAAGCACGAGTGCTGCCAGAACAGCACATTACATCAGCGACTGCAGGTCTATCCTCAAACTAAATCCAGCTGGTTGTTCATTACGGTGCCTCAGATTTCCCATGATTCTGCAAACTGTAAACTGCAAATTGATATTAGTGTTGTACCATAACGATGGTACTGCTGGAGTATGTTACAGTATCTGTTTGCATTATACAAATTTATTTATGCACATTGTTTTTTTATAATATATGTTGACATTTCCTAAGAAGGATGGTGATGTTATGTCAGATTATTTTACTGGGACTGGAAATCAGTCAGTTTTGTTTACTTAATTATGTTAAGTACACGCAACTGGAAATTAAGAATGAAGTCTTTGAATTATAATGTATTCAACAAATATTCAACATCCACATTTCTGTGTAAAGCAATTATATCATTTATAATGTAAAATTTAAAAATGCTTTAAAATTACCCATAATGCAGTTAGCTGTGGATCTCGATCCACTTTTACTTCATTTTAGCATTAATTAGTAAACCTGCTTTATCTAAAAATCCTCTAAACCAATAAGGGAATAAAGGTTTAAACTCGAAACCGCAGGGATAACTACTAGTCTTGTTGGTCTGGAACTTCTTTTTGGTGCTCTGCCTTGCCCTGATAACCTTCCAAAATGGTATTTAGCTGGGCACATACTACAGACAGCTAAAGCCCATTTTAATAAACATAATGTATGTCGGAAGAAACTGCATCCTTGCAGAATCTACAAAAAGTCTTCAAATTTCAGCAACTGCGCCCTGTGGCAAAGGCACCCTAAAGGTCTAATTTAGGGATGCCCAACTCCAGTCCTGGGGGGCCGGAGCCCTGTGTAGCTTAGTTCTTATCCTGTTCCACCGTAAATGATTCAGCTCAAGAGCTGTGTGGTAATTAGCACAAGGAGTTGAATCAGGTGTGTTAAATGAGGGGAAACCCAAAAATGTGCCGGGCTTTGGCCCCCCAGGACTGGGGTTGGGCCCCCCTGGTGTAATGTATCCTCCATGTTTTCCATGAACATAATCCTGCATAGCTTAAGTTCAGTATTTGCAGTGGAGCAGTGCACTGAAGGGGAAGCAAAACCTGATACGATTAGCTCGTTTGTTTCGAGCAGCACTTGGAGAGAGTTTATGAACTATTACAAGCCAGGATGTAACATTTTCTTTCTGCTTATTTTTCTTTTCATTTCTATGTGTTGGGTTTCTATCACATTTTAATTAGCCCTATACAATTTCTCAATTTCTGTATATAAGTTCAGCTAATGAGTAAATTGTATATTGTTTAACCTATATGGTTCTATGGGGACGTCAGCCTTGCTACTGTTCAGAGTTCATATCTTTGTCATGTAATAAAACTTTAACTGTAATTTATTACTCATTTCCTTTATTGGTTCAAGAACAGATTTACTGAGAACAGACCAAGTGGCGACATTGTTATCCAGCAATGCAGCTACAAAGGTTTGGGAGCGAAGGATATAGCTACTTTTCTTGTAACCATAGATACACTCCATCTATGGGGTGTTGTTCCCTTTTGGACTTTGAATTTAGCTTTGCATTCTGTGTTCAGATGATGGGTGGGATGTTGTTACTATGGTAGATATACCATGATGGAGGATGCAGTTACCACGTAGATATACCATGATAGAGGATGCAGTTACCATGTAGATTTACCATGATAGAAGATGCAGTTTCCATGGTAGATATATCATGATAAAGGATGCAGTTACCATGGTAGGTGTACAATGTTAGAGGATGCAGTTACCATGTACAATAGATTTACCATGATAGCGATGCACTCTGAACGCTCAGTGTTACATAAAGGATCACCTGCTGCATTATGTTTGTTCACTGATTTTTTTCTCATGCTATCTTTAGTACTCATGACTAACCTTACCAAGACGTTTCCGATTCCGATGGGAGTACAGAATTACTGTTTCTGTTTTTACATTTGCTAATACAAAATGTTTGCATGTTCAAAACAATGTGCAATGTTTTCAAAACCCCTGAGACAATAAACTGATTTTCAAAGATTCTTGTTTCAAAAGTCTTGAAACCCTTAGTTTGATATTATGTAGTTAAGTTTAAACCAAGTTGCAAAGCAACTCAGTGAAGTGTGCTTAAAGTATACCTATATATCTGGGACATCGGATGTGGCTGAATGGACACGCCGCTCACAGTCTTTGCAGAAGCAGAAAACTCCTCTGGCCCTGATGCAGCTGGTGTCCATGGCAATGAACTTTTAACAGAGGATAAAAAACATTGAAAAAAACACCATCAAAATATTTATCATAAAATATATACATAAGGGGCATATGTAAAAATTCTGGGCCCCTAGACAAAATGTCACCTTGGTTCTACCGCCCAATTTAATGTATAATTTTACAAATCCATGGGCTCCAGTTAAGTGCCCCCCCCAAATCTGCTAGGGTATCTATGTCCCACCAACACCCCTGCTTAGACTTGGTAAATATACTCCAATATTCATACATTCAATATAACCTAAAGTTAATATGTTTTTACAACAGATAATTTTTGGATGTCAGAGTGAATAACTTTATAAGCCAGTTTCTGATCTGTAAGTAAATAGGTAAAATTTGGCAGTGAATACATAAACCTGTATAGGTCAGAATAGGTATAGGTCACATTGATAGAAGCAAAGAAGTCAGGAAGACAGTGTCATGCAACGTGGGATAAAGGACATGGGAGCATGGTACTATAACAAAACTAACAGGGGTTTTATTGAGCTGAAGGAACAAAGCAGAACATAAACAGGATCACAAGGGATCCAAAAGGGGAGGGGGGCAGGAATGAGGAAAGGCACTGGAAACACAAGGGAACAATATCAATGACTGGGGAAAACAGGACTAGGAAGCACTTTTATACAAATCTGACAAGGGAGCTAATGAGAGGCAGCTGGAATGATTGACACGAGGGCAGGATCAAGAAGTAAGACAAATGAGTGCTGGGCGTGGCTCGTTAGGAACACGCTAGGGAGAACAGCAGTGGGTGAGGCAGACATGGTGGGCAGGATGTTACAGACAGTACATAATACAAATATTTTATTGGCTCATGAAAACCGTGTTTCTGTAGGACATGTTGTTTTATTTCTGAAACGACTGCATTTTCTGTTTTTCACCTGGATGTGGAATTTCATCTTTTTGAGCCTGTGGTTGCTGTATATTGCAGAGCTGATGGGGGGTTTTGAGTGGAGAGCACAACTGTGGTTTTTTTGGACCCTGGCACCTCTATCTCCCACTGTAATCTGTCTGGAGGCATAGGGTTGCAGGAATTTTCTGAAAAGGTACATGCAGTAATGGAAAAATCGGATGGCCAGCCAGTAGAAACCAAACAGAGCAATATTGTGCTAAGACCTAACAGATGTGTTTGGTTGTGTTCACAATTATTGGTGAAGCACACTTGAGAAACACTTCTTTCAACATAATTATACCTTTCAATACCCTTTTATTCCCAGGCAACCCTAATTGTTAATTTTTAATGTTAAGCAAATTGATACCATCACATATACCGTCAGCTTCATTTTTAGCATAATAAGTATGATTAGTTACTGAAAAGTCATTTAAATGTAATGTTGTGATGGTGTGGCGCCCCATCCTGGCTCATTCCCAGCCTTGTGCCCTGGGACGGGTTGGTGCCCCATTCTGGGTCATTCCCAGCCTTCTGCCCATAGCATCTGCAATAGGCTCCAGACTCCCACAACCCTGCATAGGACAGGAGGTAAGGTAAGGAGCACACACCGATACCCACTGCCGCAGGGATGAGACCCCAAGTGCAGCCGTGCAGCAGGTGATACCTCAGCACCACACTAGTTTGAATGGAATAGAACAGTGTGAAGTTTTATTTTTTTCTGGTGGCTGGAGTGCTAATCCTGCCACCAACCCGCAAATTATCCATGAAAGATGGAGGACCTGCTTGAAGGCTGGATGTAGATTAACGTCATACCCTGGATGAAGCAATAAGAAGTTAAGGACCTTGCTCAAGGGCCCAAAGGAGTACAAAAACTGGACATTCACAGGATTCAAACCAGCAACCTTCTGACTGCTAGCACATACCCAAAGTCTCAGGGTCACAATGTCTTTGATTTGCAAAGAGTTTCTTGGAATTGTTTGACTCAAGTTTATAACATTATTGAATGTCCTCTGGAAAATCCTCGGTTTAAAATGCAATGAACGTACTCTGTAATGTCTATCAGTCACACACAGCTGAAGTGTTGTATGCTTAGGTGCTTGGCCTGAACACAGCAGTATAGCTTAGCACTGCATCAACGGCATATGCAACCATAAACAAAATGATGCATTTATACTCTAGTGACCTCATTATTAGGTACACTTATCTAAAGCTGAGTATGGCCATTTTTGTGTCCATGCTGACTTGTGTTTTGCCGTTTTCTTACAGGAAATGGTCATTGGAAAATGGATAGACAGTGGGGGCATGAAAAATGCATACAATTATATTATAGTCACAAAGTTCTTCCAGCGGCAATGCAGAAGCTTTGAGGTAAATGGTTAAGGAATAAGCTGTGGGTTATTTAGTTGGGGTTATGAAAGGCACCAGCATACTCTGCAGTTTCCAAATCCTATTTATTGGAGAATCGAAAAAGTTTTTTAAGTGTGTGAATGTTGTACTACTTCAGACAAATAGGATCCTGTACAGTCTCACTTCCAAACATGCATCCTGGACAGGGTGAGGGTGAGATTGGAGCTATCCCAGGCAGAGCAGGTGACAGGGCTGGGGATCTCTCTGGACGGGATGCCAGTGCATCACAGGGCAGGTACACAAACATAGACACAGGAGGGGTAATTTAGGGGTGCCAGGTTATCAGAGTGTTGTCTTTGACTTTGGGAGGAAGCTGAAGTAGCTTGGGGGGGTGCATGTGGCACAAACATTGCCAGCCTGCTTTCATTAAGGTTGCTGCTAGTTTTATTATAGCATGGTTATTCTCGCTGTGGGTTTTGGATTAATTTTCGTACAGAAATTGTCCCCCCAAGCCATGCAACAAGGCCACCTGATTGGCTTGACTCCTGTTTTCATAGTGACATTGCAGGAACTCAAGCACCCTGGTCACTGAAGGTCCCAGAGACTGGAACTGTCCCTAACTAACTAACTAACTTTAGCACCAGTTTTGGGCGCAGGTGTGTTTATTCATCAGATTGGCACTAGTGGGATTTCTAGGGTGGCACAGTGGCACCAGAGTTCCTGGCATGCAGATTTATCCTTATCTGTTCCAAAGTATCAAAGCTAAACTTCATTTCAGTACAGTATGTTCTTATGTAATTTATAAACATTACGGTGTAAATGTTGTGTAGTAAATTGCATAGTATTGCTACCCATTTATTGCAGTTAAACTTTCTGTTTATCCTGATTTACTAGTGGGAGATTTACTCAGGTGCAGTTATACAGTCCTGACTTATGTCAATAAATAAAGAAAAACTACATTTTTACAGCCAGCCATATAAATTGGCAAAGTAAAATAATATAAAAGTAAAGATGTAATTTCATTGCCAAGCTAGGTTACCCAGAAGTCTTTGTTGTTTAACAATATTCTCCTAAAGCCAGATATTATAAGTGGATGTTGTTGAATGGG
>JAODUD010000038.1:6473651-6493322 GCA_026784285.1 Stomatorhinus walkeri
CTGCCTTCGAGCTCTGCAATAGGCCAGTGCCCCATCCTGGGTTATTCCCTGCCTTCGAGCTCTGCAATTGGCCGGTGTCCCATCCTGGGTTATTCCCTGCCTTCGAGCTCTGCAATTGGCCGGTGCCCCATCCTGGGTTATTCCCTGCCTTCGAGCTCTGCAATAGGCCAGTGCCCCATCCTGGGTTATTCCCTGCCTTCGAGTCCTGCGATGGACCGGTGCCCCATCCTGGGTTATTCCCTGCCTTCGAGCTCTGCAATGGGCCGGTGCCCCATCCTGGGTTATTCCCTGCCTTCGAGCTCTGCAATGGGCCGGTGCCCCATCCTGGGTTATTCCCCTACTGGGATAAGCTCTAGACCCCCATGATGTCAAATAGAACAAGTGGTTATGAATAATGAATGGATAATACATATTTATGTAACCACAGACCTGAATAAAAGCTCCATTTTCTTTTAAAAATCACTGAAGAGTTATATGCCTCCTAGCGTCATGCACATTTTATACCAGTTACATACCTTATAAAATGCCAGTCTCTCTTCTCTCCTGAACGTAGTATTAAAATTTATTTTATGCAGTTATACTGTATCCTCCCCCCAAGAAATGCCACATGACTGCATGCAATTACAGCTTTACTGATGCTCCTGCTTCTAATGTAGCTCCATCTTCTCTCTGTGCCATAGTTGACCTTAGCTACAATTGTACAGATTCTGTTTTTATTCATATATGATCGCAGTGGTCCTGGACTGAAGTCTCTAAGCCTAGCAGACAAGAATTTAGGCCACACCTAGGAAGGTATTTTGGACATTTATAATTACTCACATTGAAGTTTAACCTGCATTTATATCGTGATTTGTTTGCGTTCTTCCTGTGTATACAATCAACATAGAGGTATTTTGCATCTGATACTTCAGTGGAAAGCCAGATATCATTCCGGTCTGAAATTCGAACACACATGCCAGCTTTCTGTCAATGTAATCAAATAACAAAAAATGCCAAAAGTCTTGTATTTTGTTTGGTTACTTATAGTTGAGTTTAGGGCTAGGTAGGGGTTAAGGTCATCATTGTTAGGATTAGGGTTTTTCCCATGGAAATGAATGGAGAGTCCCCACAAAGATATGAATACATAGACAGCGCACGTGTGTGCGTGTGTGTCTATTTCCTCATGCAGTCCAAAAGTACTGCTTCAAGTATTGTGTGTCAACAAGTGCACTGGTATATATTTGCTGTATATTTTTCCCAGGGTGTACGCCTCCCTTGTGCCCCAATAAATAATGTGTGTACTGGTATATACCCTGTGATGGACTGGTATTTTTCCCATGGTATATATTTGCTGTATATTTTTCCCAGGGTGTACACCTCCCTTGTGCCCTAATGACTAATGTGTGTACTGGTATATACCCTGTGATGGACTGGTATTTTTCCCATGGTATATATTTGCTGTATATTTTTCCCAGGGTGTACACCTCCCTTGTGCCCTAATGACTAATGTGTGTACTGGTATATACCCTGTGATGGACTGGTATTTTTCCCATGGTATATATTTGCTGTATATTTTTCCCATGGTACATACTTTTTCCCATGGTTCAACTTTGCTCAATAACCTTCCTTTTCCTTAACATACTGTAACTCAATGACCTTCCTTTGCTTGTCCATAAATGTTCTAGGCACCTCATTAACAAGTATATTTACTTCTGGTTAGTGCAGTCTGGTTTATTTTTAGATTTTATTGCTGTATTTTTTCTTATGAAAAATGACATTTATAACTCATAAAAATTGTGTGTGCTGTGCTGTGGGTATGTGGGTATAAATGTTCATTTGCATCCTTTTTTTGTTACTGACACTTTTATTACAGACATAACATGACATGGGCGTTAAAGTTTTCCATTCAAAATGAAACTTAACACTTGAATGAACACCAACAAAATAGAGTCTGAAAATAAATGTCTTTAAAAGTTTTAGAATGCTAAACAGTCCCTTTTTTCTAAGAACAGGACCACAATAATAAAGTGGTGAGCATTTATTATTCTTTTCTTCATCACAAAGTGAAAATAAGGGAGACTCAAACACTAATCTGGGCTTTTTGTATCATTCCTAGATGAAATTTGCGTACGGGGGCCAGATTATTCCAGAAGCAAGATTACTGGGAGCTGGCAACCACATTCAATTAGGTATAAACCTGTTTAAATAAATACCCCTCTTTAAAAATCCAGTCATGTGCAAGATATCGTTTTCATAAATCACATGTTTTAAAGAAATAAACTTCCATTGGTCACTTGAAAGTTTGGGTATGACCCTGTCCAGTCACACGAAAGAACATTCATTCTGAAGGATGGCCTAGATCAGGACTGAGCAATCCCAGTGCTGGCGGGAAAGAATCCAACACGGTGTCCAGATTTCCCTGCTCGAGAACATCTTAATCTGATAATTGCTAGGTTTGGCATGTGTGTTTGTGCAGGGATATCTGCAAACTGCGCTGGATTCTGGCCATCCAGGACCGGAATTAGACAACCTTGGATGAGATCCCCACTTGCAGGTGGACCAGAGTAATTCTCTTATCCCACAAAACAGCCTAATGATGTTAATGGATTTCCACTCACACCAGAGTATGTCTTGCACATCCCCCCAGAGGAACAAGGAAAATACTCCTGGTAATTTGGGAAGACCTGGAGAGATGTTTGGCCATACCCCTCACTAATGATGTGTTTTGGCAATAAAAATGATTTTTTTATTGTATTATTTTCTGTAAACATTAGACTGTAGAGTATGAAAATTCCAGGAAAGTGGCTGTTTCTGAGATACTGGAACTGCCATGTCTGGCATCAGCAATCACATCACATTCCAGTCCGATTAACTCCATGTGGCACTTGGATCTCTGCCTTTGTGACACCTGACCATTTTCTTCAGAATACAGTGATAGCTTTTGGAATGTGCAATGCTCCTGCAGTGTTCCACAGGTTGATATCCATTGTCTTATAGGTTGTGCCAAACTTCCAGCCTTATCTTAATGATTTGGTTGTTTATACGATGTTCAGCTGGCGTCACGTATGGGAACATTCCACCTGGTGTTCAGTTGTTTACATACTTCACTGACACTTCACTGAGTGTGAGTTTGGAGACGTGGCACTCAACTCTGAGTAAAGTTGTTTGCTAAGGCCAGTTGAAGCCAAAGTTGAGGTTTTGGCTCATTGCTTTTCCTGTGCCAACCACAAGACAGCAGTGACGACTCATCCTAGGGAAGCCTGACTAGTATTGGTGTTTCTGCAATAATTTTCAACCGTTGCCTCTTCCTGATAGCATGTAAGTCCTTCACATGCACTTGTATAGACACCTGAGTGTCAGGAGGTCTTTGAGCATAAAACGCTGCAATTCGCTGCTGTTCTCAATTATGGCATTTTAAAGGTAGGTGCCAGTATCGTCAGAACTGGGCCTGTTGCTGCAGGAAGATGATAACGGCATTGATAACAATAACACCCCAATGGTCATACTGGAACTGCCATGTCTGGCATCAGCAATCACATCACATTCCAGTCCGATTAACTCCATGTGGCACTTGGATCTCTGCCTTTGTGACACCTGACCATTTTCTTCAGAATACAGTGATAGCTTTTGGAATGTGCAATGCTCCTGCAGTGTTCCACAGGTTGATATCCATTGTCTTATAGGTTGTGCCAAACTTCCAGCCTTATCTTAATGATTTGGTTGTTTATACGATGTTCAGCTGGCGTCACGTATGGGAACATTCCACCTGGTGTTCAGTTGTTTACATACTTCACTGACACTTCACTGAGTGTGAGTTTGGAGACGTGGCACTCAACTCTGAGTAAAGTTGTTTGCTAAGGCCAGTTGAAGCCAAAGTTGAGGTTTTGGCTCATTGCTTTTCCTGTGCCAACCACAAGACAGCAGTGACGACTCATCCTAGGGAAGCCTGACTAGTATTGGTGTTTCTGCAATAATTTTCAACCGTTGCCTCTTCCTGATAGCATGTAAGTCCTTCACATGCACTTGTATAGACACCTGAGTGTCAGGAGGTCTTTGAGCATAAAACGCTGCAATTCGCTGCTGTTCTCAATTATGGCATTTTAAAGGTAGGTGCCAGTATCGTCAGAACTGGGCCTGTTGCTGCAGGAAGATGATAACGGCATTGATAACAATAACACCCCAATGGTCATTTCTCCGGGAAATTCAACAAATACTAGAGCAACTATTTTGCTACCGAAAAGGAATATTTAGCTCTTTTATAAGCATTGCAAGACTGAGAGGTCTACATGGACCCCAACACTCCAACCAGTGTGAGCTTCAACAGTCTGCATGTAGCAATGTGAATAGACCGCAACCCTAGTGTTTTCATCTCTAGCATGCAGAATGACATCTAATACATGATGTATTGGTCAACAGTTGCGCAAGACGACAGCAATGACATCCATTACAAGAAGTTAGAAGGTCTTAGCGTATGCTGTCTCCTGTTCATCAGTACAAATTATCTTAGGTTGGGGTTCACAGTTTGACTTTTGAGATTCAGATCAAGTTCTACGTAATTTTTTTAAACTGGTTAGTTCGACTTTTAAGAAATTGAAGTTATAGTGAGTTATGTAAGTAAGTAAGCACTTATGTAAGTCGCTCTGGCTAAGGGCATCTGCCAATGCTGTAAATGTAAATGTAAGTTGAAAACTGAGGTACCACTGTACTATGCTTGAATCCTAACGGCACACAGACAAGTGATGAATGAATTAGGCTAATGAGAAACAGACAGTAGCATCTTCCAAGTTGGAGGATAATGCAGCACAGATTCCAAAATGGTGCCAAAGCAATAGAGATTGAGAGCCAATTTGTGGATTGGATTGTTTGGAACCACGTTTCATTACTATTGCTGCCTCTCTGACTGTGAAGATTCCCACTTGGGTTTGGCTGCCATTGACCCTGCCTTGTAAATAATTACTTTGTAATGCATACATTTTGTTAATAGTACTGGGGTGTGCCTGTTTTCTCTTCCCTTTCACCACCTAGAAGCACAGATGAATGGTAGTTTCTTTCTTTATCTGTGAGCCCCTGGTTTCCCTAGATGCCATGTCTTTTGGGGGTCATAACATCGAGTGTCTTTGCAGTTCCAATACTTGGCTTGGATTCAACAAAGTACTGGAAACATTCCTTAGAGCAGGGGTGTCAAACTCCATGCAGTCCTGGGGGGGAGGCAGAGCCCTGTGTAGTTCAGTTATTTTCCTGTTCAACTCAAGAGCTGTATGGTAATTAGCACAAGGAGTTGAATCAGGTGTGTTAAATGAGGGTAAACCCAAAAATGTGCAGGGCTCCGGCCACCCAGGACTGGAGTTTGACACCCCTGCCTTAGAGATTCTGTTCCTTGTTTACATAATTGCACCACACAATTGCAGCAGATCTATTGCTGGCATATTCAGGGTGTAAATCTCCTGTTTCACTGCATCCCAAAGATGCTCTGTTAGATTCATATCTAGTGGCCGGGGATGCCATTGAAGTACACTTGACTCAGCATGATGTTCATAGATCCCATATGCGATGATTTGTGATTTGTGGCATGATGCATTATCCTGCTGGAGGCAGCCATTTAAAGGTGAGTATATTGTGGCCATAAAGGGACAGACATGATCAGCAACAATGCGTAGAGTGTGGCATTTACAAGATGCCCAACTGGTATCGGAGACCCCAGTGTGGGTTCATTTCTCACATCATTACACCACCAGCAGCCTGAGCTGTTGGCACAAGGCAGGAGAGGTTCATGAATTCATGTCGTTTAGTGCAAATCACCACTCTACCATCTGCAAGATGCAGCAGAAAGACAGAATTAATCAGACCAGGCAATGTCCGGTTTCTGCGAGCCGGTTCCCACCACAGCCTCAGTTTCCTGTTCTTAGTGCGCAGGAGTGCAACCTCTGACAATCTTCTGCTGCTGTAGCCAGTGGCATCAGAAGGAGTTTGACTGTGGGCGACTGATTCTACCCTGCTGGGAGTATGCAGGGCATGGAATGTATGACATCACAAAGGGCAATCATGCAATAGACTTTATACTTAGATTGTTAGATTTATGTATAATAAACAGTCTCATATATAATATAATGTTCTGCATTTGAAGAAAATTGACCTCAGCAGGTTCCTAATGAAAGATATTTCATCTTTATGGTTAAGGTCGGCCTTTACTGTAACCAGTTAGCGCGCTTCTCTAATTCTACATGTATCTGCTCCAGTATTTGCATAAACTAATTATTTTTTAAATGAAATGCTGGCTTGTTTACCAATCAAGCTCCTAATGAAAGATAAGGAACTTGCTCTTAATTCATCTCATCTGTTTCATCTGTATCATAACAGAAACACGTTAAACAGCAAAAGGTGCAGTAATGAATGCTGAATGCGAAACCCAAAAACACCACCATGTCATTTTTTTTTATCTGCGGTGAGAGCTGTAGAGGGCGTAGGTCAGACTGAGGCTTCACAGAGAAGGAAGCGTGATTTTAGCTGAGGAGTGGGGGTGACATCGCTGGTCAGATCCCATGCACTTCAATGTTCACTGTACCATGGATTTGCAGCTGTTTTCTGCTCACCCCCACTCTCCAAACTGGGTATCTGCTCACCCCCACTCTCCAAACTGGGTATCTGCTCACCCCCACTCTCCAAACTGGGTATCTGATTTATTGTAGCCTTCCTGTTAGCTCAAACCAGTCTGGCCATTTGCTTCTCATCAATAAAGCATTTCCACCCACAGACCACAGAGCTGGCACTAGTTGTATCTCCATGCCCTTTTATGCAATCTGTAGGGACTACTGAGTGCGAAAATCCCGGGAGATCAGCAGTTTCAAAACACCCACTCCACCCTATATGATATCAACAACCACGTCACATTCAAAGTCACTTAACGGCATTTTTTTTTTCTTCCAACGTTTGCGCTAAGTCAGGGGTGTATATACGGATTTCTGGGACAACCTTTAGGTCAGCTGTTCAATCCCAGGTGTGTGGACTCCACAGCCAATGTGTCCTCTAACTAATAATCAGTTAGGGAGCTGCAGTAAAAACCCACATACACAGTGGCCCTTTCTGGAAAAAATCGGCCATTCCTGATCTAAGCATTAACTACACCGCTTAACCCCTCACTGCACGATTTTATACTTTAAACTGCTGCCACACGGTTGGGTGATTATATATTCGCCAGCAGTTGTACAGGTGTTTCTAATAAAGCACCCAGGCAGTGTATATTCAGTTGCTGAATATACAATTCATTTGCTCTTTGGACAAGCAGACTTTTTGTGTTTGTAAGCAGCCGTACCTAATGAACTGGCCACTGAATGTATTTCCTAATAAAATTTTCATTAAAAATTTTGTCCACCCATTTATATTTCCAGATAATTAAGGGCATAAATTCTGTCCATAACTACAATTTAGGAGTTATATATTAAACATTTGTAGATCTGATTATTTCTGATCATTCTGTTTATCAAAAGCACCAATTACTTGTCTTCTACCGAACTGGCAGCTAGTATAATTATTTATTTCAGTTATCAGGACTCTCCAATGACTGTTGGGAACGTGTACTTGCAACACTTCCTGGACAGTGATGATAGTACCCTTTGGTCACTCCTTAGCAAGGTCCCGTTTAACAACTTAAGATTGGAAAGTTACTTAAATGCTCTCTTCGGGATGCAGTTTGGCCAGCTGGACACGCACATCTGAGTGATTGTGCGGTATGCAGAGGTGGAATGTAATGCTTTGCACGGAGAGGTAGTGCCCTATATAAAAGCTAGGAAGCCATTTCAAGCTGAGTTTAAAGTGCACTACGTTCCTTTACGTACGCAAATATCGACGGTGCGTTAAACAGACGGAGTAGCCTCAGTCACGGCGCCTGCGCCCCACGGTTTGTGTACATTCTTTGACAGAAGATGGCGGGTTTGTAGGGTGTTAAGCAGTCTGGTAATTAGGAATGCAGAGCTGGATTTTAATGGGAAAGCATTATTAACTCGCCCATGTCGTTTTTATCGCGTGCTACACTGTCTGCAGAAAAGCTATATAAAACCGGGCTGCGGCTGGCCGGCGGACTCGGCAGTGCTGGGGAGACACGGACAGCCAGCAGTCCTATTTAGCGATCGTTCGCAAAGGCTATGATCTAGGAAGTATATCTATTTATCCATCCATCCATCCATCCATCCAGACGGAGTCGGACTGATTTACGGAAGCGTGTTTAATGCTAAAAGAGAAAAAGCCTTATCACGTCGTTAGATTTGCTTCTGTGGCGTTTAACATAGCGAGTCTTGGACTCGGACTTTCCGCGATACCAGCAGCGGTCTGGGTGAGTACGGGGACCTATGGGTATCTAATACATATTACTAGATTGCAGTTGGATGCGAGGATGGTCTCCGCAGAAATGCGGCTCGCAAAGGCTGGACTGCTCCTCAATCTCCCCCAGCTTTTCTACCTTCTTGTACCATAACTGAAAATGCGTCCATTTTTCCTGTCTGTGTGAAATTTCCATTTCTGTGAAGTGTCTTTGCGCAATTAATGCTCGAATACATCGCCGGTTAATTAATTTAGCTAGAATAAAAATCAAGAAGTGTTCACCATGTGAAATGGGGCATGTTTCATCTTGATGGTTAAGGTCGGTCTTTACTGTAACCAGTTAGCGCGCTTCTCTAATTCTACATGTATCTGCTCCAGTATTTGCATAAACTAATTATTTTTTTGATGAAATGCTGGCTTGTTTACTAATCAAGTTCTGTTTCGTCCACGTTACTAGTTAACACGGGGGTTATAATGATTTTAACAAATGCAACTAATGTATGATTATTTAGAAACTAACATCAGGGTTGGTAGAATAACTACATTGAGATCGACTACCTTGATGTAGTGAACAAAGTACATTTCTTTATAATAAATGCTGGTAGCTTTCGCGCTACCATATGTTACTCTTCTGGTGCCGAAAGTGTAAAAAAAAAAAAAAAAAAACAACAAGGGTAAAGGGTTATTACGTCACCAAGTCGCAGTTCTCACGCGCGCGTCAGGAGAGCCGCGTGACGTGTACCATTCAAACTTAGTATTATCCTTGTATTCTTCATTTTAATAAGGGTTTTTAATATATGTGTGATTTAAATTAAGAACCTTTATTAGTTTGGAGAAAGGAGAATGCTTAGTCCCTACTGTATCATCCTATACAGTTAGCTTTTTTAAGTCTTTTTACTTCCCTATTGCGTAATCCAACACATTAATTAAATTAAATTTTTGTTGTCACTGACATTTTTGGCAGCATTACCACATAGATTTAACAGCATATTTGTCAACCTAAAGTTGAAAAGCAAACATCATGTCTAAACTCGGAATCCGGATTTTGAACAGTGGCACCATTTTTGGTGAACTGTAGAATGTGTACCTTGTTAAATGTACTTTTCAAAGCTTTTCTTTAAATAGACATTTTTTTCTTTTGCTCCTTCCGAAAGTTCAGCTTGGTTTCATTTATTTGCTTTCAGAAATGACTGCGTCCTCCGAGGTGCTTTTGAACCTCTGGTTATTTTCCAGTTGTTTCTTTGGTGAGAGCAGCTGACTGTTTACTTTCTGATATTGAACATATTTTATGTTCTGAGATGTTTTCTTTTATCACTGTCCTGTTTTAAATTAATTGCTTGCTTAAATCTGATAAGAATAGATGTTCCCCATATTAAACTGATTATACAAATACCAATGAATCAACTGTAAAATATTCTTGTTAAATACTGGGTATGCAACTGAAACAATAGGGAAACTTAAATCCTACTTATAATACATACCATTTGTAGAAGTCTTGTGTGCTATGTTTAATAAAGGAATGGTTTATCTTAATGATTTGTCCAAATGGTTAATGAGTGTGCCATTTTCTATATTTCCATACTAATAACATTTATTCTGCGGGCCAGTCTTGCACAGGTCATGTCAGCCGTCTGCGTTCTGCTGAGGCTTTGGTTAATAAGTAACTTTCATTTGAGCTGTTTGGACTAACTTGGTCGTCTGTGCCTGATAACGATCAGGTTATTATTAAACACCCATGGCTATTCAGATGTAATGGAAAGTCATCTAGGAAACAAGAATGTGAGCCAAGATGGAAAAGGATTTGGATAGATGTGCTCAGAAATCCTGTGTGCATGTAGACAAGAACAACTTTGCAATGGAGTGCACTTCCTTGTTGCACCACAAACCATGCTTTTCCCAGAATGCCGTTGGACCAAATTTGTGAAATACTCAGTGAATCATTTGTCTTGGCCTGTACATCTTTGTTATGTGCATCGATTATCGGAAGTGGATTCTTTGGCTGGGCCTTACTAGGCCCTGACTAAGATCTAGAATATTTCAACACAGTTGCATAGTTATTATCTGTTTTAATCTTAGCTTTTTTGTTAAATAAAAATTAAGGATTATGTGTCAGCTTCTGGGGCTGTGTAACTGGTTTAAGTACTTTCAGTAGACTTTGAAACTGCAGCAAAAGGACTGTTGTTCCCATTGTAAAGATTTCAGCCACTCCCATAAGTGGTGATTCAGCCAGGAGCTCTGGGTAACAACATAGACCCAGTTATGGGTCTTTTGAATTGAAATACGTTTTTGTGACATCTTTAAAAATGCACATAAAAATAGTTGACAATTTAAAATGAAATGAAGGGTGATTTTTTATGTGCTGGGGATGTTGGAATCTTTATCAACATTAAGTCTCGGAGGTTGATTTGAAGTTTTGGTATCTTTTTGGATGTTACCTTGATAGTGGAATGAGACCAAATGGCTTTAAACCTTTTAAAACTAGGATATTTAATGATTGTCCCTTTTTATCTCTATTTCCATGCATATTGCATACATTTACTAATTAACGTATAATATAGCATTATAATTAAAAGGATATCTTGGAAAAAAGGACAGATTGAATATTACGCCTGGTAAATTGTCATTGAATGTGCAAAAATGCATTTGAATATAACGTTTAAAAGAAGGTTATCTGTGGGTGAGAACACCTCTGCCGTCATGTCCAGGAGCTAAGTGTCCCAGTGGGGATGACTATCCACAAACTAGGTTATTCTGGAATAAAATGACCGACTGTGGGAGTAACTATTAGGGGGTTGTAATGCATACTGACATCCTTCATGGCTACTTTTCCCAGAAAAGTCTTTAAAAACTTCACAGGGAAGGGTGTGACATCTAGACATTTGGAATTGCTTGTGTTTTTTTGCGGGGGGGAGCAGTATTGTCCAGTTAAAAGATAAAAGGAAGAGCCTCTCAAAAGACACAAACCATGCATTGTTTCAGCTGGCAGATACCTAGTGTCGCCGCCCTGCTGGACGGTAGATCAGTTTTTGATGGATAATAATCCATGTATGACCTGTATGTAATATGGAGATTACATGTGAGAGACAGTGTTGTTTGACCTGGCCCTGTGTGTATGTATATTTGTCTGAGTCTGAGGGAGCAAAACCTTAAAGTGTGCGTAGGGAAATTCAGTTGTAATCTGTTTGCCATTAAACAATGGTTTGAAAAATGTTAATAGAATATCAGTTTATTAGGTCTACTTATGGAACTTTTACCCCGGTTCTCAAAGGAGATGAGCTTTATGGTCTTCAGAGAGTTATGGCATTTTTTTTGCATTAATGTCACGGCCAGCGGTAGTCTGTGACATATTTTCTCCTCTTAAATCTAGTGCCATATACTTTTAAAAAGTGCAGTTTCATTTAATGTCAGCAGGTGTCACTCTAAGACCATGCCGTATTCACTTTTTTTATTATTAAATTTTATCAGGCTATACAGAAGTCATGCGGTTTGATATGGTGACTTTGACCAAATTTTATAGATTCTGTTGCCCATAATGGTAGATGTCTGACTGCTGAAATGTACTTCTAAGCACTTTCTGACTCATGTTTCGTATTACTCACCAGGGACACTTAATTTGTACGTCAGTGTGTCCTGGAGGACAGAACGTAAGGTGGGGGTTTTATTTTTAGCATTAAATCTGGACGCAAGTCTGGAAGCACGGCTGGGTCACAGTGTCGTTTTAGCTGAGTAATTCAGCTCCAGTCTTTCATTAACTTATTTTTTATTAGCTTATTAATAGTTCAGCGTTTATTCATAGTTCTTGAATGATGAAAATGTTCCATGCATCTAATAAATCTCTCTTCTCCCACCATCGAGAGTGAGTTTCCTCTGTGTTCTATTCAGATCTCACCTGGAAGCTCCCTCACTGCTGAGCCTCCTTATTCATGACTTGGCACACAGTAACCAAGCAGCAGTTTGATGCGTCGCCATTCACTCGTTCCCTCGTTCTTATTTGATTGTTTGTGCTGATCGTGATGAGATTTTAATCTTAGGAAAAACCTGTGGGGAAAAGCGTGAGAAACGGTCGAGCGACTGGAATTGGTGAAATGAAATGGTGGTCGGGGGGTGCCGAGTGAAAGAAAAGCGAAAGAGCGTGTTGTGACGATGATGTCGGCCCTCTTGCAGGAGTCCGGAGTGCCCGCATGTCCGTATGAATGAGGGAGCCATGGCAGACCACACGCCCCCCCTGGAGCCTGGCCGACTGCCCACGTCAGACTACCCTCTGCTTGGGCCTCCATCTCCAGCTGGGATGGTCAATGGCGACGGGCCGCAGCAGGTACCCTGTCCGAGTGGCTGCCTCTCTGGCTTCCTGCTCCAGCTCTCCAGTGGAGCATCTAGTTCTTATTAAAGAAGCTTCATATTGCACTATTTTTGCTACCTAACAAATAAAACAATGGCAGCAGAAAAGCTGCAGTTTATTTAATTTATTAACATCAGGTTTTCTGTCAGTTTGAAGTCTGAACACAGAGGTGGTCATTGCAGTGCGCATATCAAACACGGTGCATTTATATTCAGTGTTATTGCTGTAGCAGTCGCGGATTCTAATAAACCAGCTTCACAGTTGTCTGGGTTTTTGTAGCTAAGTTACTCGAGTCACTGGTGCAGTCAGATAGATTTTATTAATCTTCGAGAGGATGTTAAGGTGTAACCCATAGCAACGACAAATATCGAATGGTAAAATTGGGACAAAAGGCAAGCGGCACTGGATCAGAGAAAAACACACGCAGTGCGGATGTAAGAATATGCAGTTGGGTCCATGGACAGTGCCACAAGAACAAGAAACATTGAAGTAGATTGAAGCAGATCTTTAAGAACAATTAGGCGTTTTGGAATTGCAGCCATTTTTGTACATAGTCCCTCCAATTTCAAGAACTATAAAGAACTTGGATACGCTAATAAAATCATAAATATAATAATTGTTTATAATACTTAGTTGAAAATCCAAAGTCGTCACTGACAGCCTGCAGTCTCAAACCCATGCCCAACCCCGGCTGCCTGGTCCCCGCCCTAGTGAGGCCTTGCCAGGGCTTCTCTGCATGTTCGTTGGTTTTTCTTCCATCGCCTTTGTCTTCAGCAAGTGAAACGCTGCTTCTTCCGCTGGGTTGCGGTCAGGTGACTGACTCAGCCATTTAGAAATATTCCACATCTTTGCCTGGAAAAGCTCTTGGGTTGCTTCCGCAGTATGTTTTGGGTCATCGTCCGTCTGCAGTGAGAAGCGACGTCCTGTCAGTTTAGCCGCATTTGGCTGAATCTGAGCAGACAAGACGGCGTTATACACTCCACCATTCGTCCCGCTGCTTCTGTCAGCAGTCACACTGTCAATAAACAGCAGTGACCCAGTTCCACTCAAGGCTGCACATGGCCATGCCATGACGCTGCCTCCACCCTCTCACAGATTATGTGCTATCTTGAACCTTTCTTTCCCTTCTCCACACTCTGTTCTTCATTGTAGTACAGGTTGATATTAGTTTCAACTGTCCAAAGTATATTGTTCCAGAACTGGCTTTTTTAAAAGTCTGATCTGGCCGTCTTATGCTTGAGGCTTACGATCCCTCTGTATTTAATTTAATGAAATCTTGATTATAGACTTTGACACGGATACACCTACGTCCTGGAGAGTGTTCTTGACTTGGCTAGAAGTTGTGAAGGGGTTTGCTTCAACAAGGAAAGAATTCAATGGTCACGCACCGTAGTTGTTTCTCGACCTGGCCTTTAGGTGTTGCTGAGCTCGCCGGTGCTTTCCAGTCGCTAATCTTCATCTTTTTGCCGTCTCTATGATTGGTTTGTTGTTTGTTTTTCTCCTCAGACTAATGATGCCTTACAGCAGCGGTGGCCAATCTTATCCGCAAAGGGCCGCTGTGTATGTGGGTTTTCGCTGCAGCTCCCTAATTAGATTACTAATTAGAGGACTAATTGGCTGAGGAGTCCTCACACCTGGTTTGAACAGCTGACCTACAGGTTACCCCAAAAACCTGCACACACACCAGCCCTTTGCGGATAAGACTGGGCACCGCTGCCCTACAGGCATTGAGACCTCTTTGGTCCTCATGTTGACTGACATGTATATGTACATTTGATTGTTACTGGTGTTGGAGGAAAAAAATACAACCAAATGGAGTATCTTACCTGTGTGTTCACGTCTCCTAATCGACTGCCTGTCGGATTCGGCAACAGGCGCTGTCATGCCAAATCTCTTCCAGAATGTCACTACCAGGTCCTTATCCCCTGCCCGATTTGAACCTCGCATGTCTGCGCATGCATTTTCAAGCATGCATACACTGCATTATATTTTCTGGCACTGTCCAATCCATTCATCCTGCCATTTTATGATAAAACTATAGTGATCACTTTATTGTTTAGCAGGAACCGGTGTTAATGATTACACTGACTGAAAAAAATCAGTTTTCTTTGTTGAACTGAAATATGAAGCTTGGCGTATTTCGCATTTGTTGCAGCCATATTTATATTAATCCATATCAGTGGGACCAATAACATTGCAGCGAGCATTTACATCAATAAAATAGGTAAATGAATGTTTTTTAAAACGTGTTTTTATTAACTATTATTTTAAAATCAGTTAGTTTGATAGTTTAACAGACGTTTTACTGGATTTTTACTGTATATTTAGCTCTAAAGTGATTTATTTTATGGATTATAACCATATATTTAAGTCTGTTTTATTGACAAGTTTTACTCGATTAATGTATATTTAGCATGATACCAATATGTTTTATCAATTATTATTAAAAGAGAGATTATTTTTTTAAAAAGATTCTGCTTCTATATTGCTTCTAATTTCTTCTGTTCAAACAGGAGATTTACAGCTTTTTAATTACATTTTTTTTTTTGGAAAAGGGACACTTTACACACACTTCCAATTTAAAAATTATTTCAAGTTTCAGCTATAGTAGTCTTTGTTCAACCAATAATAATAATAATAGTGAAATGCTTCATACATTGTCACCTTGAAAGTGCGAGACTTATCGCACTGTGAAGAGCTCATCCTGTCCCTCTTGTAGCGCTCAGCGCAGCTTCAGGGCAGTATGACTGTGTGTGTTACTCTTGCCCACTTACGGGTGTCTGTTTGTCACTGCTGTGTCCCCAGGTGATTCTGGTGCAGGTGAATGCGGGCGAGGCCTTCACCATCCGCAGAGATGATGGTCAGTTCCAGTGTATCACAGGTAAGACCGGCTGTGTCCTGCCTACGCTGATGTAGCCCTCTTTGACGTTAAAGGATACACACACTGTTTTAAGTTACAGAATGCCTACTGAAACCATTAATGTGTTACACTTAGACATTTCTCTTGGGCATAATGTTTATTTCCATGTTTACATGTATGGTTCAGTATGTTCATTATGTGTAAATCAAAGAGCACTTTTTACGAATTTTTCTACATATTTCTAATAAGCATATTAGGGATGGATGAAAGGGGGAAAACACAATATTGTAGTATTAAAAATATTGGAATAAATGATAATATCGAGTCCAACAGCAATTCCCCGTCTTGCACAGACCCTCAAAACACATTGACGACCTTAACCCCTACCCAGTCCTAAGCTTAACCATTAGTGACCAAACAACATACACGTCTTATGGCATTTTTAGTTATTAGATTACATTCACAAATGTTTAAAAAGTCAGGTTTCCCTTTGTGTGGACTGGAAAAATGTCCCCGCAATGTCAAAATGCAGGGTTTTTTTTTCCACATTCTGGGCACTGATTGGTAGTACTGATCAGCGTTTTTCAGTCTCTGTAAAATGATTGATGCATGGGCTGGATTTAATTCTAATTTAAATAAAAATATGTCACTGATGGTCCAAAATTGTCTACTGCATGGTACACAAACTTTTGGTATGCCCTAGCAGCAAACCGTCATCATAACCAACATTTTCATGCAGTGATTAAATTGCACGTGCTTTGTGTGTTGTTGCAAATTTACACATTCTAACCACCACCATGGCACAACCACTTGGTGGGCAGTGGGCTCTGTTCACCTTCAAAGGCACTGTGATCTTAATAGTGAGGCGTACCTGCTCTCCTCTTATACTCCTCATGTCCTGTAATAGCAGGAGCATTCTGGCTGTGAGGTGTTTGTGATAAAATACTTATGAATCCTTCTCCGTGACACAAACCTTATTCAAGTTTTAAAACCCTCAACAACTACGCAAAAAACTCTGAACTGTGGTCCAGACTTTGAGAACCCCTAGCATATGCTTTGCATTTCACCCTTATTGCATTTTGATTTTTTGTTTGTTTGTTTTTTTTTTTTTTGGTCCACATCTGACACGATTCAGGACTAGAAATGAGAAGCATCCTTAAGCTTTTCTACATCCCAGAATCTCAGCTGTACCGCTATTTACACTGGTTCTTACTGCTTCTCCCCATAGGCCTATAGCAACTGGGACTTCTTTTTAACTGCAGTCAATTTTTAATGAATTATTTCGTAATAAATTGCATCAAAAGCATAAAGGTGGAATGGTTAATTATCCTAGGACTGAATGCTGAGTTCCTCTGCTTCCCTGAATCTGCCAGGCAGCTGTGAGTGAGTGTGAAGTCAGAGGTGGGCAAAAGCAGCCAGTGACGCCCACAGATAGTTATTTGTTTTAATTTTTGTTTACAGCTGTGTGCAGTAGGCAGAAGCTTCTGACTTGTTAAGCACGTTCAAATTTATTGCTCAGGATGTTGCCTCCTCCCGTTAAAGCACAGCTGCGTTGGTGCCAAATAACCATCGAACAGAAAGGCAAATATCCAATGGTGGTTAGTTTTTATTTTGTTTTTAATCTTTGGAAATTTTGCCATGCTGTATGTGGGCAAACATACAGTGTCAATTTGCAAAACAATGTTGTATGTAAGAGTCAAACGTATTCGTATCTTTAGAAAAAACTGTTATACTTGGTTGGAGAAAACTGAAATGAAATTCAGATTGGAAACCATTTTAACATTGATAAATGTTCACATGTACAACTGAGTGTTGTTGCTTTTGGCATGCGGCAACAGTAGCTTTTAACGAAGTTGTTGTGAAGGCGAAAACTGCAACGTCAAAATGAAGCCTGTACAAGAAATTAGGACATAAAATGAGAGCATGCGGTACAAACGGTTCAAAACACTTCCATTGTTTAAATTCCCTGAGGTTATCTGTGGGAATTCAGTAGCTCTTATTGTGCTGTACTATGGCCGAACAAAACGGTCCAAGACACTTGGTACACACCATTGTCTGAATTGGTATTCTTTGTAGGAGATGCACATCTTGCCAATTTGCCCTGCGTGTTAGATGTCAGTCAAGATGCATTGTGTTATTTTAAAGATAAGTATTATTTTTAATCTATTTATTTATTTTTTCTTTTTTTAATGCCAGAAACTTCCATGGTTTATATGAGCCTGGCTGGATGATTCTCTCATCTGATCTGCTGTGACAAAGCAATAATGATCAATGTGACACTTTATCGTTCACAGAAAGTCAAACCAGTGGGTCCCTTGCTGTGCTCCCACAGCATGGAATTACCAGGAGTCCCCTGCCTGATAGCACTGTGGGGACACTCTGCTGGTCAGGCTCGTTTGCTTATTAGTTACTAAGGTTGGTGATGGCAGGGACGTACAGACACAGTGAATTTTTCATTCAGTGTCACAGCTACTAAAGTTTTTCCCCTTGTGCTTGGAATTCAAATATTTGAACTTTCCTGCTTGGGTTTGGGGATTTGCTGTTACACCAACAACCGACAGCAGGGTGGAAAACAGAGAAGGCTAATTATGGGCACAAATAAGCTTGAAGTGTCACTTCACATAGACCTTAAATTCAGGCTATGCAGGCCAGATTGGAAGGGAAGCGACCCTGTTTTTGCTAAATATACATGAATGTATTTTAAGATAATAGTTTTGAATTAGTGTGGTCACTAGATGTGTAAGGACCTCTGAAGTTTTTTGTATGTGTAACTAGTCCTAAAAGCCATGAATTTAAAACATAATTGAAAATGCTTCAAATAAAGAATACATTTTTGATGGTGCTTGTTTGCCTTACATGTGACATTAACATTTACTGACTTGTAAGAACAGATGTGTGTTTGGTCCAAACTGCATTGCAGGGTGTATAAATAAGCCCTTCTCATCCCTCTTGTATTTAAAGCACACTTTTAAGAGTGTGAAATGTTCACATTTATGAGTGTAAAAGCTGGCTTTGACAAGGGACAGGAAAAATGAACAGAATGGTATATTTGCATATTTTAATTTATTGAATATGTACACATTTCTCCATTTTGCTGTATCAATATGGCTGTTTGTGTTTGTTGTCTGAGTAATGTTTGGTTGCAGTTATTAGAGACTATTAAGTAGCACACGTTCCAAATTAATGTACAAATGTCACATTTAGCTCTTGCAAAGATTAAAATAGGTGACTTATTTAAGAGCCTGCGATAAATTAAGACCTTTTGTGAAAGCTAAATGTAATATTTCTTAGAGCAACATGAGATGTTTTATAATAAATAAAAATAGCATATGTAGTAATAAATCACAACTCGAAGTATCCTTTTCTAAAAAGAAATAAACTCTTAAAGGATCTGAAGTTCTTTATTTCTTACGCCACCTACGCATATCAAATAGGAAGTAATCAAATTGTTACAGAGTTTCTCTTTCTCAGTCAGTAGTGCACTTAATTAAAAATAAATGCTTACACACTAAAAGATCTGTGAAATGCTACCACCGTGACCTTTGTTCACTTTTAAATCGCCAGAAAATATCCGCACAGAACCACGTCAGGATGCTCACTGCCCTGCAGGATTTCCCGGCCTCAGTATCAGTCTGACACTCAGTGCCTCATTCTCATCTGTTTTATCCTCCAATCTCTCAAATATCTTGCTGTTGTCTTGCAAATTCTGAATAAATATGTGAATAAATTTTCCACAGTACAGCTTCTTTCATTATCTGACTGAAAAGATCAATCAGTCCCATCCCCGTTCTCCTGCTAAATGTACGGTATCTGTCAGCTTGGAAGGCCTGGAGTTCCTCACACCTTGCTTTCATTTACAAAAATACTTTGCAGCTCAGCTCAAGGGCCAGCTCAGGTTCCCTCAGTTTTGTGGTATTAATGTTCCTTCCTCCTTAAAGGGACAGCTCAGGTTCCTTCAGTTTTGTGGTATTAATGTTCCTTCCTCCTTAAAGGGCCAGCTCAGGTTCCCTCAGTTTTGTGGTATTAATGTTCCTTCCTCCTTAAAGGGCCAGCTCAGGTTCCTTCAGTTTTGTGGTATTAATGTTCCTTCCTCCTTAAAGGGCCAGCTCAGGTTCCTTCAGTTTTGTGGTATTAATGTTCCTTCCTCCTTAAAGGGCCAGCTCAGGTTCCCTCAGTTTTG
>JAODUD010000038.1:6510520-6521024 GCA_026784285.1 Stomatorhinus walkeri
GAGCTTAATCCGAAGCTCCACTTGGCAGAATAAAAGTGTCGGCACAATAAAGCACCCAGACTAACATCCTGCTTGCTTAACTGCCGAACACGACAAGGGGGGAAAAAAAAGAATGGTGTGTGATGCACGTGGCTTTCAGCTGCCTTGAAGAAGCAGACCTTATGCCAGTCCCCTCTGTTCCATATTCAATCAGCTACATATAAAAAGGTTGTGACTTCTTTAGTTGACCATGAAGTTAGAAAACCGGCAGAGAATTGAACATTCCATCATGTGATGGTTACCTTCTGATTTAGAACTTAAGTCAGCTGACTCATAACCTATCACTTCATTTCAGTGTCACTCAACGAACTTCACTAGCAAGACATTTCCAGAAAGGAGTACTCTTGCAATTTTGCAAAAGCAAAGCAGTTATAAAGTAGGACTCACAGCAATAGGAAGTGCACAATTCATGCGTGACTTTTCCATGTTACAGCCCACATGTAGCCGGCTATGCAGGCTGAGGGGCAGGTGCTCAACTGGGGTCCATGTTCAGCCCAGATTTTGTGTCTAGCAGACTTTTTGCACATTGCCTGTTGTAAACTGGTGCCTGCATAAATAGTGGTGAGCCTAAACTTGCCCAGCAATGCAACTTCCTCCGCTATACAAAGCGATTTTTAAAGATGGTTTTGCCAATTCAGCAGCTTAAATTCAAAACAAAAAGCAGTAGCGAATCAGGCCATGTTTACCTTACAACTGATGCACGTTGAGCTCAATTAATATTAAAAAAAACTATATGACTGACTGGGCAGGAGAAAGTGATGAAGTCTGGGTGAACTACGGTTTGTCTGACTGGTTAAGGTAGTTTCACATGTGTATCCTGTGTGCTAAATTCATACACTTCAGTTTATTCAAACATGTATGTTATTTTCAGCATTTATTCCAAGTATGTAATGTCAGCTTCAACTTAGACCAGGGTTCAAGCCTCTGCCAGGCGTGTATGTGTATATATGTATCTAAAAACAAAATTGTTACTAAATGTTACTAAACTACCCATAGGTGTGCATGTGTGGGTGAATGTTGTGTGAAGGTTACAGCTCAGGGTCTAGGGTTCGAGTCCTGTCTCTGCATGACCGTCCAGTGTCATCACCAAATTGTCTGTCTGAGCGAGCGAGTGTGCCCGGGGTTATTCCCTGGGCACATAGGCTCTGGATCCCTTGTGACCCTAAATGGGATAAGTGGTTACAGCAAAGGGGGAAATGGAGGGTCAAACCTCAAAATAAGTGGTGGTGAAGGGAACTGCAAGATAATAGAAGAAAGTCATTTTTCCAATGCCTTTTTGTATAATCGTTATAGTTTTTCCAAAACTGTAAGATGATTAGGTATGTGATGGGGTGAAATTAAGTTTTTCTTAAGTAAGCAGTTAGCTTACATCAAAATTTAAGCGTCCCTATTATCCCCGAGTTTCCGGAGAACAAGAAGCACCTTTTAGAGAAGCAAATCGGACATGACCTTCACTGCAGCAAAAGTATCTGTATTTAACATACATACAAATGGTATTTATTAATCCAGAGAGAATTCTTTTTTATTTTACCCCCCAGAGTTGTCATTAAGTACACATACACACACACACACACACAAGAGAAGGGCAGTTCTCTTTACATGAACATCTAAGGTTTTAATAATGAGCATTCAGTGTCCTTTGTGGCACCTTACTAATTATTAACACTGGGGGGGCACACAATCACAAACAAAGTACTGAATGAATGAATGACCACGCATGGTGGGGGAGGGCGTCGTTATGGCCTTGGGGCTGCATTCGGATCTCTAGCACTGCCGTATAAAGTGCCTTGTTTTAAAATCAAAGAATCAACAATAAAATGTGCTAGAGGGCACTGGGTCCCCCACCTTCACACAAGCCTGAATGGTGTTTAAAATGCAGTAAAAGTTAAATGTATTTCACAGAATTTTCTGTGAAAATTTGGGTAATGGAATTTAAGCATTTTTACTTGGCTATGCTGCTTTTTATTGCTCGATACACTGCAAAACGTTCCTGCTTTTTTTCTTTAAAGCTTTGTATTGTAGTTTAATGCTATTCAGTAAGTCTGAAAAAAACAAAGTAAACCAAATTTATCTCAGAATTCAGAAAGAGGAATAAGTCACCTCTTATAAAGGGTTTTCTATTTGTAAAAAGAAAACAATTAAAAAAAAAAAAAAAAAAAAAAAAAACTTACAAATTGTAAAAAGATTGGCTGTTTCCACAGAAACAGCATGGTTCCCAAACCACGTTCACGCTTCCTCCTTCTTGACTGACTGTGCACTCTCCCTCAGCTTCTGCTCCTGCATCCGTGTTCGAGTGGAATCTGCATAGAAACTCAAACCTTCAACATTCACAAAAGGATACCTTTTCAGCTGTGGATTCTATAGGCCTCAGAATTCAGGAACTTACTCATTTCTGCCAGCTTCTGTATCAGCTTGGACTCTCCACTAGATTTGCTGTCAAAATAAGGCAGTAATGAGGAACCGGAATAATCCCGTAAGGACCTGCATTAGAGAACGCCGAAGCCAAAATGACGTCTCTATCTCGTGTGCGTCACTATTCTGCCCGACAACCCACCTCCCGTCCGCCTCATCCAGGCCGTCGGTGTCGAATTTCAGCCTCTTGAGATGTTTGGGTGCAGAACCATCCTCAAACCTCCTCTTCAAAGACCAGTCACTACTGCTGACCATTTGATTAATCTTCTGGAACTTATCTGAGGTCTGATGAAACAAAAACATTAATTGCCCGCAACTTACCCAAGGTCTAATAAGGTAAAAAAAATACATACTTGTTGATACTCACCCCAAATGATTCCCCAATAGATACCAAGATTCTATAGGACATAAGGGGGGAAAAACTGCACTTAATCTCACAAAATGGCTTTTTGATTTTTCATCTTATGAATAGCCTTTTAACAAAAAAAAAAAAACAATTTAAGGCAGTAATTTTGCTAAGGCAGTAGTTGGTACATAAGGTATTAGCTTTCATGTTTCCATGATATCTTTATATCAACCCTCATTCTGCCAGACACAGCTCTGGGGACGCAAGAACTCACTTGCTGCGTGGAGTCATGACGCTGGGAGACATCCTGTTCTTCAGAGGAGAGATGTAGACGTTGTTGCTGCCGGGGACACGCAGCGGCGAGTTCGGGTACTTATACGGGCTGCAGGGGATTTGGGGGATTGGAGATAGGGTGGGCGGCTGGGACAGCGACGTGAAAAAAGATTTTTTTACACAAAAACAAGAGGAAAACTATCACAGTAATAAAATTCACACGTGTGACCAGGTTATCAAGCCAAAAGGTAGGAAGGGTTTATCAGAAGGTTTAATGCCGTACGAATGTCACAGGCTGGTAAAATGGTCGGGGGGAGGGGGGGGTATTCTGGGAGGACTGGCCAGTGTTTTCATGAGATGACCCGGTTATTGAAGATAATCCACAGACTTTGTAATTGTATCACTATGAGGAAGACATTGCTGGGGTAGTCATGTTTATCTTCTGCACAGTGATACGATTGGGGTGTGAAGTTCGGTAAAACAAAATAGCTCCTACATTAAACTGCTGGCTACAAAGTCTGTGGATTATCTTGAGTAACCCGGTCATGATTTCCGGTAAGAGACATTGCTGCTGTATTTTCTGAAAGTATTTCTGGTGCTTTAATCACCACAGACAGATGCCAGTCAGTCCCATTATATTCGAGAGAAGCCTGACATTTACGCTGCCCATATCGCAACAACTGGGCAGCTCACAGCAGATAAACCTAGATGGACAGACAGCATTAAAGCCCCTTATTTTCAGTATTGGGGTGAACTGCCCTTTTAAGTCTTACTGATGCACCTCTTAGTATTATTGCTCTCTGGCAGAAGGAAAAGCTTCATCTTCATAACTCAATGACTTCTCCAGATACACTCATTTAAAGGATACGCACATGTATACAAACACACAAGGTTAGGAAATGCACACCATGCCATGTAGAGATCTTACCCGTGGAGAAGCATACTGTAAAATGTTAGTCTTCAGCTTCTGCATGAACACCAAGTTGTAGAAGACGATTATGGAGTCATACTGTCCTTCCCGAATCAACACTCGCTTGAACGTCTGCACATAAATTAAGATTAAGATTAGTTTTATTGATCCCAGGGGGAAATTCTGGTGCAAATAGCAACAAGACGACAGTGGACAGACAAACATACTCATAGTGCAAAACAGACACGGTCCAGAGACGGCAGGCAAACGCAGCCCAGACAAATTTAAAAATTACACCGCAAGATGGGTCAGAGGAAGTACCTAGTCGGCTTAGTGCAAACATGCAGGGATTATCACTTTTCTTTGCTAAACATTTCATGTAATGATTGAAACAGGTACGAGATTCAACACAAGCACAACATTTTGCTACCCATCCCTGGGATCAGCAAATACCCTACTCCACGCTCTTACCTCCTGGCTAGTGTTAGGCAGGCTCTTGTATGCCGTGACAATAGTCTTGAAGCGCAAATCAATGTTTTTGACCTTGCAGATGGCATACATGGCCGACATCATCAACTGCGAAACAAGAACGGAACGTCATGGGGGTTTCATCAAGGCAGACGTCGATTTATGCTTGTGTAGCTACCAAACTGCAGCTGTTTTATATAGCATGAAAGGGTGGGTGTGTTTGTATTGAGCACCTGGTCTAGATGTCTGTCCTTCATCAGCTCATACTCGTACTGAAGGGTATGCTGTAACAGTGTCCACATAACGGGTTCCAGGTCAGCCTGGTCCTTCAGCAAGCGTGAGCAGAGTGTGTTCAGTCTCAAGTACGCCAAGCGGTAAACTGCATGGGAATCGAAGAGGTGACATATCATGATTCCGAACATCTATATTACCATCAAGGCCAATATCATATGGAGGTACAGCCAAGACAATTGTTTTCTTGCTAAATTAATGGTTATAATGTACTATTTATAAACAAATTCCATCCAGGCATGAACATGTTGGTGTAATTTACCATTATACCTGTTATGTTCCACAACTACTAGTAGAAATATCGTGATATCATTTCTAGGCCATATTGCCCATAATAACCCTTTGAGAATGAGGGGGAAATCCCTGCAATGTGAGATCCATCCATACTGCATAGCAACAGCGGAAGAACTGAGGAAATGCCCGAAAACCCTGTAAAATCCCACAGTGAGAAGAGAAAAGTTCAAATGAAGGACGAAAACCTTTTCTGTAGAAGACTGAAAGAGAGATGGACTTGGACTGGCTGGCGGACGGACAGCATGCTGGCAGAGACGGACTGGCATGGAAATCTGGTGGCTCTAAGCGGCTGCTGGGCCTCACTGGGGACAAGTACCTGTAGGTTTGGCCGGAAGTGAAGCCTGCTGTTCAGCACCAAAGGTTTACGTCCGACTCTGCCTAGCAAAACTACTACAGCCACTTTGTACTTTCAAAACTGTCTGCAATGGCAAAAAACAGGCTTACAGATCTGCAGCCGTGTGGTTGTGCTGCAGAGGCTGGTTGAGCGTGGCTGACGGCTCGGCCTGCTCCACCAAACACTCTTCTTGTGATCGACAGAGGAGTTCAAACAGAGAAGAGTCCTACAGAGGGATGGAGTGCTAACGTTAAGGAAACCAACGAGACTCACAAATCTGCAGTAACTGTGTCAACTTCACTTCTACCTGTGCATCACCTTGTATGGTACATTCGGTGTAATTAACACAATTTCATAAATGGTGTATAAAATGATAGTAAAAATCAAAACCACATAACATTGATGGAACTTAACAGTAGACAGTGGAAAAGAATCAATTACTGCCTTTTAAAATATAAGTATAAAAGGATCAACTTTTTTGAGTTCAGCAGGAGATACTCTCCCTAAAGAAAAAAACAATAACGACCGATAGACGAGGTATTTTCTCTGCATCCGGACCGCTATTCCTGAACATGGTGGGCGGCCCTAACCGGATGCCTGTCCCAAGGCACAAAGCCATTAGATGCAAGAGCGCCTCATTCACTCACCGATCTCCATGCAAACCTCTCCATCACCAAATGCTCACATCGCTCCAAATGCTTGATCATGTCTCTGCTCAGGCTGGGCTCCGCCTTGATAAAACTTTCTATCACCTTGAAGAAATCAAAAGCAGACAGCTGGAAAATATCCAGAATCCAGGGGAAGGAGAGGTCGCTTTCTGTGACGCCGCCGCCGTCTCCGTCGCTGCATGCAGATCCGTTCTTAAAGGTGCTCCCTGCAATCAAAACAGCACGAAATGTCATACAGCAAAACGCATTGGCAGCTTTAGGTCCTTCAACAGATATTCAGAGATTATAGCAGGTAAAAAGTCACTCGAACTCCACATTTAAAAAAACAGGGTGTATGTCACTATCAGCACAATATGTACTTCCATATTATTAGTATTAATTTTCTTTACAGATTAATACACAGCACTCAAAGCATGAAGGGGACATGAGGAAAGCACTTCATTAAATGGCAGGTAGCATGCATATACAAAAATGACAAACCACAGCAATTTGCCTATAGCTGCCACAACAAATCTTCTGTTTAACTAAAACCAAAACCCATTTATGTAAATAAAAACCCCATAAACCATCCAAAGCACAGGGTCAAACTGGACACGCCCCTTCACCCAGTACTGATGATTCCTCAATACTGTTAATGGTTGTGAGATGAATCCTAGCTAAAACATAAGAAAACCTACGTAATAGGGACAGGGCAGCATTCAGAGGAGTACATAATTAACAAAAATGAAGTAGCAAATGAGGACATAAAACCTGGAACAAATGGTTACTGATAGACACAGCTGCACAAGATTGGAGATTTAACTATTCGGGGGGGGGGGGGGATACTAAATGCACCGATCTGATATTCGGATCGGTATCGGCACCGAAACAGACCTTTTCACGGATCAGGTATCGGCCATACGTGACCGATCCACATCCTATACTTACTTATTTAGTTTTTGGCAATATCTAAAAAGATAGATTTAACACGAAATAGGAGCTATTTGTACAATCACACTGTTGGGTTTTCTTGTGTTGTAGAAAGCCCCTCGCTGATAACAGCCTATCCCCACACAGAACAGAACTGAGAGACACTAGTGATTCCCTTTCTCGCTGCGAGGGAAGCCCGGTCAGGTTACAGGGACAGATGCCCGAGTTTGACTCAGCCGACTTCGAAAGGGTACTTTCCCTGCATCGAGAAAAGAGAATTGTTGCACAAGCAGTCACATGATATTTAGTTTCCTTTAGTTCCAAACAAGGTAAAACACAAGCTATTGCTAAGCGGAATAAGGAACTTGGTTGTGCTAGGCTTCTGAAATAGCTCAGCTAGAGTTCTGCGGTTAATGCATCAGAGAAGAACCGTTTATGTGCATGTTCTTTTGCACATCTAGAGAAGAATGACAATAAAACAATTTGTAACACAATTTCCCATTTTACGTGTTTTTACGGCATTCAAATCGAATGCTAACGCTGCCCCTCATTCTTTTTTGCTACTCAGTGGGTGTGAGTATAGTGACTTCCGTCTGCTGTGATGTCATGCGCATGCCCTTCGCAGTACAAGGAGCGCAAGATAAGACATGACAATCTGGGAGTATTTTACGCCTTTAACAGAAACCAATAGCACAGCAATTTGCCATCTGCAAAACATTTGCAAAAATGTTTTGAGAGGTGGGAATAGCGTTTAATGTATAATCCCACTTAAAGTGCACACAACCGTGCAAGACAAAAATAGCGATTGGTTTGACAGTCGCTAACCTGGACAGTTTTGTGAATTCGCTACAGCTTGAGATACAAGAGAGGCTCCCATCACTACAAAGTGTATCTGAGCTGACACCAATGGAAGAAAAATTGTGTTAAAATTTTATGCACTCGCCACTTTTGTATACTTGCTTTGACGATATTCATACCGCAAATGCGCCAAAAATGCTTAAAACATGACGTACAAACGAGGTGGTACAGTACGTTAGGCATGTTTGTAGTAGCCTAATTAAATATTTTTGTCACATTTTTTCCATCTGTATTCACTAGCTTAAAAAAATAATATTTCAAGTATAACAAAGTAAAAAGAGCTCTTATTGGAATCTGTATCAGTATCGGCAGTCATGTATTGAATCAGATCAGAATTGAAAAAATGTGGATTGGCCCGTCCCTAAGAAATACAAGTTAAGCTGCACACTATAAAAGGCTATTTCATACATAACAGGCCTCAATATACTGCAACCTAGCTGATGTCTTGGTGCTATACTCGGGTGGAAGTTGATTTATAGTACTGCCGTACTGTGTTAGTCTTAAGATTTAATGCTAGTATTTCAAGTGAGACAGGATGTTTGCCACCTGAACTGAGCGGTGACAAATTCAATCTTTCCCTCTCTCAAAAACCAAGAATCGCTATAACTGTAAAGCATTTCAAATACATAATAAGTGTACTGACTCCTGACAACCCGAACAATCAACTTGCATCTGCTTCTATATACAAACAGAATTTCAGTTTGCTTTTTTTTTTGGGGGAGGGGGGGGTTTGTATAAAGACCCAAAAAAATCCTAAATGCTAAAGAATGAGACAAAAGTGAAAGACTACTCACCCCCATATGTTGCCATGACAACTTCCAGGGCACAAGCAAGGAGTGAATTGTGAAAGGCAGAGTTGTTCAGAAGTATACTGCAAAAACAAAAAATAACTGGATCAGTGGGGTGGGGAAAATATTGATATTGTGGTATATTCAAGTATAAGAATATACTTTATGCCAATTATACATTGTTTTTACACATCTGGTTCGATCGTACATCGCTGAATGTGTCTTAAACATAAATCGAAGAGTCGAAACGGCATATAAATCAGGGAGCTACTGCACAGCATTTTCCATCTCATTCCTATCAGATTCATATAGAATATAATCTAATTGAATCGTTAGCTTGTGAACCTGAATCAAAATCAAATCAGGGTATCTGTGCCAATCCCCAGCCCTATGGATTAGTCACTAACAGCCAGAAAAAAACTGATCTAGAAAGTGGGAATTGCAGTTAGCCACCAGAACTCACCTGAAATTCTGCACAGACAACCTTTTTTCCTCCTAACAGAAGAGAGAAAGGACACCAGCAGTAGCATGAAAACTGATTTATTTCCCCATAAACTATTAGTAAAGACATATAACATGATACAAAGACAGAGACAAACTATTGATTCCAAGTCGGAAGTTCTGCCTCACCGACTTTAGCATTGATTCCATCACTCTGTAATACAGCCGGACACCAAGGGTAAATCTCTGTGGAATAAGAATATGTAGGTAAAGCTTTACATTAACCGCACCTTCATAACGCATTCATAGAACGTTTAGTGCACCTTCATAGAACAATCATATGCGACAAGTATACCTTAACATCCTAACATTAATTTTAACTTAATTAACTTAAGTTTTATACATCAATAATAAGCATTATATGATAAACATTAGAATTGTCTACTCACAGATGTTTAATAAAACAGATGTTTAACAACATATGATTACACAAGTCTAATGTTTATAATAATGTTTAATATTGATGTATGTTAAAATGTTAAGGTATTCTTGCATGCTGCTTATGAATGTTCTATGAGTGCATTACAAAGGTGCAGTTAATGTGAAGTATTACTGATTTTCATTTACACAAAAAACAAACAAATCCTGTACTTGAGAATAACTGCAAGTGGAAAAGTAATCTTTAGGAACAGACCATGCGAAGATCTGCCAGCTGTCAGCCTGGTTTCCATGCTTCAGTACCTGTGATCCGATTTCCATGCACCGCTGACCCATGGACTGAGCAAACTTCTGGCTGAAGAGCTGGCCCAGATGCTTCACTCGATTGGTGATCTCCTCTGACGGGTTCACTGTACAGTTCTGAATAAACAGACACACAATATCAACCACAGTGGTTAGAGGGGGCAATGAACTGAACCACAAAACAAGAAACTTGGTGCCACATAACCAAATGGAAATTGCCTGGTATAATTCTGGTGTAAGAATTTAGATCAATGATATAGGATGGGAAAGAGGAAATCAGATAAATATAATGGAGAGAAAAGGGTTATATGGACAGTTGAACATTCAGTGAGTATTACATACAGGGCAGCTGGAAAAAATAAATATGGATTTTTGGTGAACAAACCGAAGTCGGAAATCTTGGGAGGGGGAGGGAGAGAGAGAGAGACCTACTTTAAAAAACAATTCCAATACATCCGAGGGCTGGCTGCTGGCAGAGGAGAGAATGACCTTCAGCTGCTGGATGGAGGTCATGGCGGCTCTGTGGAGACACACATTCCAGCTCACTTTCTCCTCAGCAACCATGGTGACTGAACATGACTACAGGTAACCACATCACTCTTACCATAAGAACAACTTTCCAGGATTTTAAAATCAGTGACCCTTTAAAGCGGGGTTTCTCAGTCCTCTCCTTGGGGACCCTGCCGCACATTCCACGTTTTTGCTCCCTCCCAGCTCCCTGCCGCACATTCC
>JAODUD010000038.1:6521124-6531941 GCA_026784285.1 Stomatorhinus walkeri
ACGTTTTTGCTCCCTCCCAGCTCCCTGCCGCACATTCCACGTTTTTGCTCCCTCCCAGCTAGCTGCCGCACATTCCACGTTTTTGCTCCCTCCCAGCTAGCTGCCGCACATTCCACGTTTTTGCTCCCTCCCAGCTCGCTGCCGCACATTCCACGTTTTTGCTCCCTCCCAGCTCCCTGCCGCACATTCCACGTTTTTGCTCCCTCCCAGCTAGCTGCCGCACATTCCATGATTTTGCTCCCTTCCACACTCCAGGAGCTGGGAGGGAGCAACATCGTGGAATGTGTGGCAGGGAGCTGGGAGGGAGCAAAAACGTGGACTGCTTGTGGGTCCCTACGAACCACGTTGGGAAACACTAAAACTAAAGAGTTTAATAGAAAAAGCCAATTCAAGCAGAAGAAGATAAATAAACTATGCTGAAATGAGACATTTACACACCGGACAGGGGTCTGAGGAGGAATAAGAGCAGGCTGTTCCCCCGGTGAGCTTTTTTTAGGTGTTTTTTCCAACTGGGCTCTGAAAGAAAAGCAGAGATATACTGCTTACCTGGAGACTATGACAACTTCCTTTCTGATGTTAATTATAACACACAGAACACCATGACTTCAAGTTTCAAGAACTGTCAAGTATTAGAAGACAACCCTCCCTGAATGGCAGGCTTACACTTCGGTCTTAACCATCTGAAGTGTTTCATCATTGTCCAAGAAGAGACGGGCGTCGAAGTCCTTATTTTTGAGGTAGAGTTCTTCATACTGCTTGCTAAGCACATGCTCCTATAATAAAAACAGGTAACTGGACTTATTTGAAGGAAGAATATACATCATTGGCACTTTGTATAAGGCTACATGCTCATGGGTTAAGATAATCCATCCTGGGGGCTACCAGAAAGAAACCCCCAGTGTCACTGAGCACTGAATTAAGGGAGTGATTCAGTCTACAAATTTCCAAACCTTTGGAAGATCTTTGGAAGCAGAGAGCCCCATAGAATCAAGAAAGGCAGTGAAGCTGTTCAGATTGACATCCTTCACCTACAGAAGTACAACAGAAAGCTCAGTTATCGATACTGTGATGTCCCTGGTTTTAGTCAAAATACACCACTAAGAAAATGGGGGAGGGGGAGTAACACTGGACTCCATCATGCCTTGGTTCATGCACTGATTTTGTTGGCATTTTAAAAAGGCATTATTAAATTAATCTGAATGAAATGCATTAGTTAAACACTGAAACCGTGTTTAAAACTTTAGACCGATTGTCTTCAGAGTTTGCAGCTTTTAATGTGTTGCGTAAAAGTCAGTCTTTTTTTCGGTTTAGGAATTTTTGTGACTTACTGACCTTTTATGGCAAAACTTTTTTTAAAAAGCTGCAAACATAACGGGGTCTCATTGTCAGGATTCTGTTGTTAACTTGTTCGGAAACACAGACAATCATACGGACACAAGACAGCAGAAATGCGTCTTCCTGACCTCATCACCACTGCAGGCGTTCTCCTTACAAAGGACCTCGATCAGGGCGTTATCGACATCTGGAGGTCGGGGTTTGGCTCTACCCTGATTACGTCGTGACGTTCGAGTTGGGGGGCTCTGGGCAGCCCCACCACTGACAGTCTCTGTGCAAAAGAAGTAAAACGTATTCAAGGACTGAATCCTAAATGCAAGTCAGCCACAATTAAAACTGGACAGATTCCTAAAAAATGCTGATAACCAATAAAAATCTTTATCTCCGTTGAGTTTTTGGGTATCGTTATAATATGAGATTGGGACTGAAACAGTATTAATAAGCTGGACATCTTACTGTACGGTTGCTGAAGAATTGCCGCAGGACAGCGTTTAATGTAGAAGGCCAGCACACAGAGAAGCAGCTGGAAGGAGATGACCAGGTCATCCTCCATCTGTAGAACTGATCCTGTACGTCCAAAGAGAGCAGCCCGTCAGAGCCTGTGGAAGCTGGTAGCAGGCAGCCCACTTAAGGGAGTGTTTCTGCCAGACAGTCCAAACTGGTGTCATACATTTAGATGCGTGCATGCTTTAAGTTCATGTGTGTCAACCTGGTCCTAGGGGAACCCCGGACAGTCCACGTTTTTGCTTCCTCTCTCTTGCAAAAACGTGGACTGTCCAGGGTTCTCTGAGGACTGGGTTGGGAAACACTGCTTTAAGTCCACGTGTCTCAGCCTGGTCCTCGGGGACCCCAGGATGGTCCACGTTTTTGCTCTTCCCAGCAGGAATCCCAGAGGACAAGGCTGAGAAACACAAACTTAAAGTATGCATGCGTCTTGAAGTGTGTAACATCAGTTTGATAAGTTTCTAATAAATCAGTTTGGAAGGGTTTCCTTGACTTTTAATTAATTTCTTAATCCCAGTATATAAAACACTGTGCATTTGGTTCATATGGAGCACATATTTCATTATAATGACATTTATTTACTATAGGGGTATCCGGGATTGATTAAGAGGTATCAAAACTGGGTTTTATTTTGCTTTTGCAAACAAATACCCCCCCAACTGATAATCAACTTTTTAGTTTAGGTTTTTATGGAAGTGTATTTAGAAATGACTGTTCGGGTTTCTTTGACATGTAGCACGTGGACAAAAAGTTCTTAGGACTGCTTTAGTTCCTGCAGTTGAACAAAAAGGAGTGTGACACTCCTAAATGTGGACCGGCTACAGAACAAGTGATTCATGGAGAGGAAAGCAACTCAGTGTCTGTTTACTGCAGTGTTACTCTACTCAAAACCCACATTTATAGTAGCAATTAATGCAGAAGTCGCCCTTGACGTTATACCACCGACTCACCAACAGCCAGCAAAAACAGCACCCAGCAGCTCCGCACAATCTCCTTGATTTCGACTCCATCCTTGTCCCTGGAGAAAGACAAACTTCAGGCACTACCAATTCGATGTAGCTACCATGAATAAGCAGGGAAAAAATCTTATTCTAGGATACAGTGCAACTTCGAATTCTAGGGTAATGCAACTCAACGCAAGATTTAACTACAAGTTCCATGTGAACCGATCATTTAAATGTGGGGCAGCTTGCTAATAATCATATATCCATCTGTTTTCCAAAATCAATTGTCACAGGGGCTCCAGAACCTATCCCAGAGGCTACAGGTGCAAGGCAAGGAACAACCCAAGACGGGCCGCCAACCCATCACAGGAGACACACACGCAGTCACACATGCTTACCTATGGACAATTTAGTAACTACAATTAGCCTCGGCATGTTTTGGACTGTGGACGGAAACCGGACTATCCATAGCAAATCATAGAATGACACGGGGAGAACATGCAAACTCCACACACAGAGCCATGGCAGAGACTCGAACCCTGGTCCCAGAGGTATGAGGCGACAGTGCAAACTACTGCACCACCATGCAATCCCACAATCATACATGTTCACTATAAAGAAATGACCAGTAAGGTTGCATTGGCACGACTCAAGACACATACAATGAAGAATGACAGCTAAAATTTAAACACACAACACTCAATGAGTGTTAGAATTACTGCTGCTATTTGCTTAATGCAATAGCACTCGTCACAATAACTCGTCTACGGAAAGACGTAGTTTTCTTTTCCTTTTGGACTTACTTGGAGATATTGTCAGTGAAGATCTTATCACACGTCCTAAAAGGATGAAATGAAAAATAAATTTATATTAAAACCCAGCGGCTACAGTTCTGTGTCTGGCAGGTTCGTTGCAGGAAGCAGGTTTTACACATGCTACATCTCGAACCCATACACTTTGTAAGGACCCGTTTCACCTTTTCCCATGGATCACTTGCTGGTTCCTCGTTCAGACACACCACAAGACACCCTTCCTAAACTAGGAACTGCTCCTAACTCTGCTTAAACCCCCAAGGTGACACAAGCCTTAAACTGACCAATAAAAATTAAAGATTCCAGACATAAAACAAAACTTATCTGATCTGTACACAAAGAAATCCATCAGCATGCAAGATGTATAGTGTTCCAAAAACAACTCGACACCTAAACATGTGCTGGACCAGAATATTTCAAATATATGGGCACCGACTACTGCAGCACCAAGCAAACATAACCAATTTACCATCTAATATTAATTTATACAAAACAAGCCTTCCAGGTTTGCTTCGACTGAAAACCTCAAAGCAGAAACATACAAGCATTGAGATTAACATAATTTATATTAACTGTGCTTCTCAAAAGTATTCTTCCCTGGTGAATGAGCCAGATCAATCAAAAAAATTAGACACTACCATACTCCATAATCACTAGCATCCTGAGAAGGCAGTGAGAACAGGATTCAGCAACCATGCATACAAGCTTTTAGAGTTCACCCATTTTAGCTGGATTAAAAGTATCAACAGAAAAACCACAAGTAAAATGTTTAAGACCTTGTGGAAGGATAAATTGTATCTGCTTGAAGTAGCCTAATGTAACCCTAACCCTGCTCTACAGACATATATCGATGCTTCTGCTAAAAATGTATCATACGTTTGGTGGAATAAGCAACGAGGGCAGCAAGTTCATCATGTGATCAGCAGAGGATTCTTGGGAAAGTAGGAGAACATGGTGCAAAAACTCTGGAAAATGAGGCATGGGTTCAAAAGGAGCAGTATGTGTACTCGGTTAAACCTGTGTGGACTTCAGCAAAGCTAGCCTGTGTTTTATGAGGACAGGATGAACCTAGGAAGGACAGAGAGGAGACTATAGGCTATATAGAGAAAATGGCTATAGGAGAGTGTGGCTAGAAGCCTGGATATGCATCACCTATGCATGCATCTTTATCAAAGAATCTATAGCCCAGATACTAGCAGATGGGTAGGTCTTGAGACAAAACACACTTGTAAGAAGTGTTATTACAAACATGATGTTTGTCACATCATGCTAACTTAACACCACGCTAGCAACTAGGGCTACATTCATGGCGAGAGGATAAGGACATTAAAAACACACTGAATTATCAAAAGGTAGAAACTTCACCAAGAACTAAATAATATTACAAACAGTTAAAACTATCTAAGATGATTAAGACTAGCTTTTGATTAAAAAAAAAATCTAAAGACTCTGGCCTAGATTTTACTCATCCTTAAAGTCTCTTATGATCTAATCAGAAGGATCCGGAATCAATCAAAACTAATATATCTACTGGGACATGGAAAGCAGAGCTAGAACTTCCTGATGAGTAAACAACCAAGAAAGGAAAAAAGAATATGAGTAAGGTATCAAACGAAAGAAACACAGGACTGGCACCTGAATGTGCACTTTCAGCTTTTGCCTGAAAAGGACTGGACACCACTGGCCAAGAACAGAGAAGCAAAGAACATAAACCATATGACACACTCAAGCGCTGAGGCCAAGATCAAACACAGAAAACAGCCCAAGGCTGAGAGTATTCAGTACCACTCTTACCTCTCAAACCTCTGGAAGAGCGCCTGCAACACGTCATATTTCTTCTCCAATCTACTCATGGCTGTATTGACTTTGGTGCTGATGGTGTCCATGTTCATATCCATCAGCTTTAACAGGTCAAACAACTGCTTCTGCCTGGACAGAAAAGGAACAATACGTACCTTAATATACTCACCAACATATATGTGATTCAAATAAGCCATTTCCTGAACATATATAAATAAGGTTGCCCATCTACCGGTCCATTATCTAAAGATTACAAATGAAACATTTCATATATGTACATTTATTTTAGCAGAGGCTTCTATCTAAAGTGGGTTAGAACTGGGAAAATGTTACCCAGTCCCTGAAGCGAACAGGGTTAGGGACTTGGCTTGATGGTCCAAATTGGCACAGAGTCACACACACCCCCCCGGAAGGTTTTTTCAAAAATAAACCAGAACCTTTTCTGAAGAACACTTACCTGAGATGAGCAGCCTTTAGGACATCGGTGATGGTGAAGGTCTGCATCTCCAAATCCGTGGCAGCAATAAACAGACATGCTACCCAGTACTGCTTGCTGGTCTCCTACGTCAATTCATAAACATCCCAAACACCAATAAACCAATCATTCAGGTCTTTACATCCAACATTTACATTAACTAATTCCCTTTCAATACAGATGACTATTAAAGACTATACAAAATATTATACAGTCTATTCTTAGTTTAGGCATTGCAGAACGGTAGGTTAAACAGAGTTTATTTTAGGTATGCATCAATAAATATCTTCATCTTTAACTCAATTTGTTCAACTTTATTGCAGTTTCAGGACAGAATCAGGGTACATTTCCCTACGTTTACTTATAAAGCTGTGTGTGTGACAAATAAAGGGTCTTGAATCTTAAACAGCAAATGAATCAGCAATACCTATAAACGTTATAGAACAACTGACCTGCACGCCATCCATCGATACCAGCATCATCTCCCATACTGACCAGGCACGATCACACACTAAATCTGTCACCTTCAGTTTCTTGCACAAAGTTACAAAGTCTGCATCCTTGTTTTTGTGTCTGCAACAGATGAATAGGCAAAAACAATTAAAATCAATGTTTCTCTGCGGGTGTCACTGGATACTGGGCGGGAATGTCACTGTGACCAAGATGTGGCATTAGTCTGATACTGGCTAGAACGATTCTAGCCAAACTGGTAAGTACGAGCTTGCAAACAATGAGGCCCAGACCTAACCTCACAACCTTAACCCCTAACTCTCTTAAAGAGAAACCAATAGCTCCACTTGGAAATGATGCTGTTAAAAGCTGACGGTGACGAAGTGATAAACCCCCTGTAAACAACAGCTGTATAATTCTCCTGTTTAAAAGGGCCATGTGCGACTAATTTTAAACTCCTCAACATGGTACGTCATCCATGGATTGGCAAAAGTATTCAGAAAATCCAGTTGATTACTTTGTGAGGTCTGGTACGTCCCTTATTAGAAACCTGACATAAATACGGCACATTTAAAAGAATTACTAGAACATACTACCTTAGAATTGTGGCAGCAACTGCGAACCGTTAACGTCGCCGAGATATTTAAGGCGGAAGCGAACTAGAACAAACTGCTAACTGGCTCTCACACGGCTGGTGGGTAATGTATGCTCCAAAATAAAGAGCACAGATAGTATTCCCCTATTTATACATCAAGCGGACAATAAGCAACTCGCCATTTCTACTACAGCTTATCATATCTCTTAGCTGGCTTTAAGAATGTCAGAATAACGTCGCGTAGGACAAACCAGAAACCTAGAAGGCAAAAACAACGACTTGATTTGTTTTAACAGACCTTCTCTCGTACATGGACTCGACACTAATTCTGAATTAGTTCCTCAATTGCCAACATTTCTTGCTAATAAAGTTAACCGTTTGCTTTAAATTACAAACAAACAGATGTTTAAACATGACTTACCTATCTTCGCTGAACTCCAGATTCTCCTGCTTGACTGGAGACACCCTTCTGTTGTTGGTTTGCTTTATTTCCTTATTAAACTGGATGCCGTTGCAACGTTTTTTAGGAGGCATATCGAGTTTGGCACTAAATATTTCTCTACCCTGTGTGTAAACACTTAAACGTCACTGTTCTGAATTCATGTAAAGCAGCGGATCTTGTCGTTATTATTGTTTTAAATCCCTATTTGGCCCAAGACCCATCACCTGTCCGTCGGTCGGTCTCTGCTAGTTTGGTGATTTTTTTGCTAGTAGCAATTGATTCGCTGATTCTTCCAAACCGCGGGAAACTACTGTACACGACACATCCGCAAGGTAAACGTCACTTCCGGCATTCGCTATCCTGCGCTATTCACTGCTGAAATGTGTTGTGGAGAGTTTGGCCGGTTCGGATGGTATTGTGTATGGGTGGGGGAATGTCCCGTCCAAAATGGTGCAGAAAACAGCGACACATGAGCGTGTTCTTGAAATGCCCTTACATCAGAATTGTTCGGGATAGCTAACAGATAACTTGTGACTCTGGTGAACCGCACACAGTCTAGCGTATTAGGAAAACGGAAAATGTAGCGAAAAATTTGGTTAATGGATATTCACTTGTTGCAAGTCATTTTGGACAATAGTTTATGTTCTCTTGACCAACGCGTCTTTACTTCGGCAAACTTAAAATTGTTCACCTGAACGAAGGTTCGCAAAATTCCCTTGGGTGTCTTTTTCGTTTCGTTTTTTTACGATGCTTAGAAGATAAAGAAATCCTCAAGACTCAAATACGGTTACTTTAAAAATGGAAACAACCCAGTTTTAATACGATCGTCATTATCCTTAAAATGCATTACGAACGTTCGCCCCCCTTATATTTCATTCATGGCATAAATATTTAAAACATGGGTGCCGTACTGAACTGAGTATACAACATAACGAATGTACAGTATGATATAGGCAGGGATTGATATAACTGATACGCAAGTACGCATTTACCTTTAAAAGCTATACGTGCGGAAATCGATTGTTGTAACAGCGTGAATGCGTACGCGTTTTTTTCATGTGCATTATCGCCGATATGACAAGAAGTTACTGTGCATTTTAACATTTATATGCTAATGCTTACTTAGAATATAGAGGTTAAAATGCACGATAATTTCTTGTCATATCGGCGAAAATGCATATAAAATACGTACACATTCGCGCTGTTACAACAATCGATTGCCGCATGTATCGCTTTTAAAGGTGAATGCGTACTTGCGTACCAGTTCCGTCAATCCCTGGTTATATGTATATTACAGTGTAAAACTGAGACTTCTATTTAGAAAACTAGAAGCCGGAAATACTGTGACTCCTGTGACTTGTTCTCATAACGCGAGTATTTGAAGTATTTGAGTCTTTGGCGGCATGCATGCATACCTGATGTGTGTAATTATAATTTTAAAAATGCATATACAGTGGTACCTCAGAACTCGAACTTAATCCGTTCAGAACTCCAGATCGAATCCTAAAAAGTACGAGTTCTGATCGAATTTTGCCCATAAGAAATAATAGAAGACCAATTAATTGGTTCCCAGCCCCCCCAAATTACACTTAAATATGTTTTTTTAACATTTAAGCACAAAATGAATCGGATAAAACAAGAAGAGCATATACTGTACTAAACACATCTAAGCACATTTATCAAAACAGTAATTGTCCAATTTTCCAAACAATGTGTAAATTTAAAAAGAAACAATGTGGCCTGCCCGATTGTCTGCTCCTTCCGTGTGCCACGCCCCCTCGCTAACCCCGTGTGGAATCCTCGTGTGATCATCTCTTTCTGGTTGTTATCATTAGTCCTCTGTATTTCGTATGCGTTTCAGTTCATATCCAAAGTCCGGTCATTGTATTGTCCGTCTGCAGTTTGCCTGCCTTACCTGTAATTAAACCCCATATTCCCCGATACCCTGACGTCTGCGCCTTTGTCTCCGTTCCGTCCCCGCTCAGCACGACAGTATTATTATAATTAAATGTTTTAATGGCTTATTATTAATATTAAAATAATGAATAAGAAATCTTTATTTTAAAATGTATTTTATTATACAATAATGATTACTGTTACTGTCTATCATTGTCTAAATGTATTTTTACTGTCTAAATATATGTATTCAGCTAGTGTAAACATGCACGATGCTATCACAGTGAATGCGATGCTTAGACTGAAGTGATACCCTTTGTTTCCGCTGAGAGACGTCCCCGAGCGTACAAGTTATCTTGGGTTGGCGTTCACGCTTTGAGTTCTGAGATTCAGAAATCCTAGGTAAGTTTTTTTTCAAACTGGTTGGTTCGACTTTTAAGAAATTCGAGTTCTAATGAGTTCGAGAACTGAAGTACCTCTGTACCTGTGAAACATATTACACACACACACACACATTACATTTTTATTACATTTTTAATGCAAAAATAACTCAGATTAGACAGACCATCTAGAGAATGTCTTTAGCTATGTACCGCTACATAGTGATAATGATACCTTTGAATGCTTTCCTGTAAAGCAGGAAGATAATTTTTTACTTAATTTCCTTCTGCAAATCTACTAACTTTGGCAAACCAGTGCCTATGAAACTCCTGAAGAAGATTGCACCGCTGATTAGCAGTACCCTGTTAAACTTGTCTCTTAGGCTTGGATATGTTCTAAAACCTTTTAAAATTGCTGTTATTAGACCTGTTCTCAAGAAACCACTTCTTAAAAGCAGTGATTTAGGGACATCCCAAATCATCCTTTCATTTCAAAGATCCTAGAGAATGTTGTTGTTCATCAACTGTTTTCCTTTGTACAGAAACTGACTTCCAGATAAATCTTGGATTGATTATGAAATACTGCTATTTATTTATGAAGTACTAAATCTTCCACTATCAATATTTAAGTCTAGACTAAAACACACTACTTTAGTCTAGCCTGTAGGGACTCTAGTCCTAGCTCTAGCTAACTGCTCATCCCCAGTTAGATCTGCAGTGTGAGGTGTCGAGCTGGGTGGGGATCAGTGCCGCTGGTTTTGGATAAACTTAGCTGTCAGTGCTGTCACTCTAGCTTCACACCCCCATGTGGAATTGGAGTGCTGCTGTTCAGGGACTCCCCATGCTGAGTTCCCACTTGCCTCGCCCTCGTACTTATGCTGCCATAGCCATTTCTGTCTGACCTTACATATATTGCTCTCACCTAACTATGTACTCTGCCTCAAATGTCCCTCTTTTTATTTCTCCTGCCTCTCCTGGGGCGTGTTGTCTCAAGACCCAGAAAATTAAGATACCTCCACTACCTGTGGCATCTTTCCGGCCTGCCTGCCCTTGTCTCTGTGACGCCTCCACTACCTGTGGCGTCTTTCCGGCCTGCCTGCCCTTGTCTCTGTGACGCCTCCACTACCTGTGGCGTCTTTCCGGCCTGCCTGCCCTTGTCTCTGTGACGCCTCCACTACCTGTGG